>PYHW01009485.1:9163412-9180556 GCA_013186435.1 Turdus rufiventris
CAGGATGCTGGGTTGCATCAGCAAGTATGTTACCAGCAGAGATGCACTCTACCCACTTGTCAAGCCCCACATACTGTTTGATTTTTGTTCTGACAACACAAAAAGGATGCAGACAGGCTGGAGAGGGTCTGAAAAGAGTCACAAAGATGATCAAAGGACTGAAAAAAGAGCTGGGAAAGCACAAGAAAAAATAATTGGGTTCATTCAGCCTTGAAAAAAAAAGATTTAGGAGAGATCTTATTACCTGTATTTAAATGGCAACTATAAAGAAGATAAAGGACTTCCTTTTTTCGAGAAGTCTCATGAAAAAGACAAAGAATAATGGGTACAAGGGACTCCTGTAGGGCAAATATTTAACAATGAAATCAATCAGTCATTGGAATAATATCCCCAGGGAAGTATGGAAGTGAATAGGAAGGAGGGAAGGCATCATCTAAACAGGGTGCTGAGCTATCTTGTGTAGACACTGCTTTTGCTGAAAAAAGTTGGACTAGATGATCCTTGAGGTTTCCAACAGCCTGGTATTCTAGATTCTATGATTTCAAGTACATAATTTAGTGAACCATCAGAAAGAACACTACAGAATATAAAGAACAACTGTGTGCTGTTTTGTGCAAGTTTTATTGGTTTATTATCTATCAGCTAGTCTGGAATTCTGGTTATAAATTATTTGAGATTTATGTCTGTTCTTTACGATTCATCATCTTTTATTACTTGAATTCAATCAGACCAAAAATCTCTATTCTAGCAACGAATTTGCCAGTAGTGCAATACAATAATTGAATTTCACTGAATTGAAGTCATGTGCTTTATACTGGAGTGGCAGATTTAAATAATAAGGTTAATCAAAGAAGCTCTGGTGCACACTATATATTTCTTAGTGTAGTGTACTATAATTCTGGTCCAATCCACATAAAATAGATAATGTATATACCATATACAAATATATTTACTTGATTGTTTGACAGGAAAAAAATATTCTGGCATTCCTGAAAGCATGCACATTCAAGGGAAATGCATGCTAGACCAAATCTCAATGAAAATGCATTGTAAAAGATAATTAAGACTACTGGCTTAGTTGTATAAAGCTTTTTGCATGCTCTAGGGGTGGATATAAATGCCTAAGGCAGAACAGACACATTCATTGGTGGTGCTTCTTTTATTATTAAAGAGACAATGAACAGAGGCAATTAATAAACAATGGTTTACTGAAAAGCTTTCAGCAGAAATTAACCATTTTAATAATGTATAAGGAAGCATCAGAGATAACAGTATTGTGTTTCATCTAAAATTGGTGTTGAAACTTGTCTTCAAATTAACTTCTCTTTTCAGCATATGACACATCAAAGTTTAAAGCACAGAAGGTATTGCTTAGTGATTTCTGCAATCTTCTCAAGTTAGACAACAAGGAAAGATATGGGTAGTGTAAAATGATCGAAGAGTGATAACACTTGGGAAATGACACAGAAATGATAACACTTGGGAAATGACACAGAAATCAAGATACAGACATTGTAAAGAATTTTTCTTGTTCTGATCAAAAGATAATGGAATAATAAAAAAAGATTCTGTTTTACAGAATTTTTTTTGCTATTGACTGTATTGCCACACATACAAGTACCTTTACTTTTGACTAATGACAGTGTGTAAGACATTAAATGTACTGAATTTGTGCTTTTATGCAATAGCAGAGGCTGGATAAATGCAAAATATCATCTCACCGGAAACAAAAACAAACCCAAATATAGCCCAAAATAAAAATAACCAATAAACAACCAATCTACCATTTAACCTAGCAACAACAACAACAACAGGGACCACAGCTTGAGGTCAAGCCTGAATGCTGTCACCTTCTGCCTGCAGTTTTATTCTTGTCACAGCGCTCAGGGTGTCATCCCTGGTGCATCAACATCACCTGACATGAGCAACAGCCATGACAATGAAGACTACACAGAGTGCTGACCTTTGTGGTGAATAACAATGCAAACAACAGACAGAACTGATAGGAAGTTTTGATGCCATGGAAATGTGTACCTTGTGATAACTCCTTTTGTTCTTAACACTGATTTCTGCAGCTCCTACATGCTTCATTTCTTGTAGCAATGTCACCTGAACAACAGGGAATTGTATGTTAAGTGAGCTTTGCTGTCATTTAGCTCCTCTGCTCAGAAAAGCTAATTCCTTTATTTTCTTTAACTTTACTGAGACGCAATTTTTTCTGTGTCTTGATTTGGTCATTCAGTAGCTTCGTTTTTGCATTCGATGATGCTTTTTGAAATTCCAGCTCATGAGCAGTGAAGAGCAGTTAACAGTGCTGATTGATCTACTTTTTTCATTGGGAATGTTAGACATCTAAAGATTTAAAGGTGGACAATGTCTTTCCTTCTATTTTTCTAATTTTTTTTGTTTAAAATCTTCTGTTTCTAATAGGGGCTTAATTTATGTTTCAGATGAGTACAGCTGTTGTCTTTCAAATAAAGGTCTTCCTGCTCTCAGAATAATTTAAAAATATTTTTAAAACCAAATAATTACAGAAAAAGCTCTCGAAAAAAGTCTTAACAAATGCCCTTATCATTTGGGATTACCGTTAAAAGTGGCTTAGCCAAACTTAAGCAGGCCTCTTACCCACTCATGATGAACCAGAGTTAAATTCTAATTCCTCTGCACTCTGGCATATTGCTCTTTATTTTTCATCCTAGCAATGACTGCTTTAGCAGGCATTAATGTTGCTTATGACATGTCGTTACTACGTTGTAAGTGAAAACACAAGAAAATATGTGATAATTCTTTATATTCTTTTCCTAGAACTTTCATTGACAAGAGGCAAGTAAAATTTATACAATTGCTGTTGCATACAAGAGTTAAATTCTGTTTAGCTGCTTCTGGTTTTAAGGTTTCTAAAGAGGATGTGTTGGGCCTGAGTAGAAAGGATGGCTCAGCAGCTGAGACACTGACCTAAGACTAGGGAATCCTGGGTAAACCAATTTTGTGTCTTAATATTCCAACCTTCAGGTGGGAAATAATATTTTCTAATCTTATGAATATTCTGTAAGGAGAAAAATTATAGAGGTATTAATTTTTAAAGAATAATGATTAAGTGAATCACATTATGCCACAGAAGGTTGTCATTTAATCTCTTCTATCTTTTCCATCAGATTCAAATGACAGCTCCAATTCTTTTCTCTTGATTTAATGAAAAAAATGGTTAGAACAGCACATTTTCAATGAATTTCACTTTATAGCTGTTTTAGAGTACACAAAAGTCAGATGTGATGAAAATACGTTTATTTTGTTGACTAATCTTTCTTCTTCACCGGGACAATTGCAAAGGGAAACTACTGCACATAAATAAGGAAAATTAATTTGTTGAAAACCAGATCATCAGAAGAACACCAGAAGAAGATGGCATTATTCCTTGTTTGTGTATTTTTTGTTTCTTCTTGGCAGAACATGCTTTAGATTTTTATATATCAGGTGTACTTTTAGAGGCTTTATACAATCTCAGGTGTGTGTGTCAATATATTCTCTAAAGCTAGTTAACACCTTGCCCTTCATTTTGAGACTGGACAAATAAATAACAGTCACAAAAGGCTGTTTTTCTCTGTCTCTGAAACCATTTATCTATAGTTTAATTTTGAAGAAATTTGCCTGCATCAGACTGTTACAGCTACATTGCCTGGCTTCAATAGTGGATTTTTTTTACTATGCTTAGCATATTTTTAATAGCATAAAGCACTTCAAGTTGCTGATCATGCTCTGTGCAAAATGTATACCTCAAGGCTTTTCCTAAACTAGAAATACAGAACACAGAGAAATATTTCACAACATACTGCATTAAATATAAGATATTTTCTTTCTGAAAGTCGAATATTTTCTTAAACTGAAGACATTTATGAAAGATTTATTTGTGGTATAAACTTTTCAAGCTGTCTGTTTTGCTGCAGGTCACACATAAACTACTGAGGAAGGCCCTTAGGCTGGAGGAGTATCTAATTATATTGCAAGAGGTTCTATTAAAATTTTGCCAAAACAATGATGATTTAAAAATTACTTTTTTTTAAAATTTGTTTCTGGTCAGAATATGTCAGCAGTTAAAAAATAATTAAAGAGCATAAATATTTTAAGATATATGCAATGGTTCAGTCAACAATGAAGGAGAGAAGAAAGTAATTAAGGGATGATAGAAGAAGGGAAGGTTTTCCACAAGCCATAAGTAGCCCAATGTATCAGGAGTTTTGCCTCTTTATATCAAGAACAAAGGCTGAATTTAATCCCTGAGATTTATCCTGTGTCCAACACCATGACTGTATAAACTCATTCCAAACACTGAAGTATCACATAATCAAAACAGAGTTTTTCTGGATAAAGCAGGTGGGACTGGGGAACTTTTCTTCTTTTTTGGCTTGTCAACTGAAGCAATTTCTTCTTCTTCAAAAAGCATTCCTTACTGGCAGAGAACAGGTGTTACTTGTTTAACCTGGCTTCACTGTGTACAAGAAGTGCCCACAGAATATGCTTGCAGCTAAGCAATGGGGTCAGGTTGATGCATTGCAAAGATTTAACTTTTTTGTGGGTCATTGTAGCCCATATAACTTTAGTACAATATTGTTTTCTATGCCCCTTACAAAACACAAGGTATGTATTCATTAGTAAAACCACATTTGTGTAAACAAATTGTGTGGCATGCTTATAAGTTTCATGTGAATTTTGAATTTTCTAATTTCTTTGTACTGGATTTTACAACTAATATTATTCTTTATCTTTTATTATTCTTCTTATTCTTATTATTATTATTTTGAAGATTATACAAACACTTTGTTTTTTGGGGTAAATTCTATGAAGGGTATGGCATGCAAAATGATGTAAGTCAGTTATTAGGAGAATGATTTTCTGGTTCAAAAAGAATGACACCATGATCAGGTCTTAGAAAAAAGAATTTTCATCAGACAACATAGAAACAACAGGGTTCATAGAGACATCTTTTGTGACAGCTAAAATTCTGAAGCAAGTTCATCCTATTCCTTTAAAAATAAATTTTTTATGATGTTTGAAGCTCTCAGCAAAAAATCCTGGGGGGAAATCCTAAAGTCTGCCTTTCTGTTACCAAGATTCTTTCGATCAGGGAATTTGACTAGATATCAGACGTGACAATTTGATTTCCTTTGTTTAGCACTGCAACAGGCAGCACAGCATCATCATACTGATAAGCAAACAGGTGTGGCTTAGTTGACCAGCAGCTGGATTCTGCAAGCTTTTTTATTCAAGTCCCTGCTTTTTTTTGCTTATTTATTTTTTTGTCTGATGGGGCGAGAAGAGATGGGTTTTTTTGGTTTTTTTGTTAAACGGAATGTCTTCTTTCAGGTTTTTTTGTTTATATTTTCAAGAAAGACAGGAAAGGGTCCACATTTTTCCCTGTAATATACTTCTGAAATATCTAAAGTTAATTTGCCTTTTTTTCTGATCTATCATGTTAAGTCTTGAGAAGCCAAATACCTTAACTCTCGTCAAAAGTTTTAGCCATACTAATTGTACATGGCAAATGCATGCTGGAGCTAGGTGTTTAGAATAGCACAGCAGTTTATATATCTGTAGCTAGGTAACTGAATCTGATAGCAATTTATAATAGGTCTCACAATTTCAATTTTTATTTTAAAGTTTTAGCAAAATGCTCCAATAAGGTTGCTAAAGTATTTAATTTATATATGTTGCTTAATTTTGGAAGAAGTGTCTCAGCCAGATGCTTCACACAGATTCCATCTGTCTCTCAAGTGACAAAAATGCTCCTGTGCAGTAGCCATCACTAGGTATTTTGGAAACTATTCCTACATTTGTAGAGGTGGGCTCATGTCAGTTTAGGCTGAGCACCAAAAGCAACACATGGCCTAAAAAATGGGGAAAGGAAGATCACCATTTTTCCTGTTGCTCAACATGCAACAACTGTCTTTTTTTGCTAGTATTGACTTGCTAGGGAATGACCTATACAAGTCTTGCTTTCTACGTCATTATTCTTTTAAAACTCTTCTGAATTATGTCACTGCTGTATGACATTGTTAAGACAAAATGAAGGTTTTATGAAGCTCTTGTGGGTAGCACTGTCCACAAAAACATATAGTATGGAAATATATTTATATCCCAATCCATATATATCGTGTATATATATAGACAAACATAAGACATTTTTGAATGGATTCAGCTGGTAGATTTGTACTCTGTGCTGATAATATCTCTGTTTCCTCATCATTAATTTAGTAAGTGTATTTTGCTACTCTGGTCTCAGGTAGAGGGCTTAAAGTAATATATATATACTAAATATACAGTCCCTAGACTTTTTGTACATTACTGGGATCTTTTTTATCTTGTGAAGCAGTCATTTTATTCTTCCTTGGAGATAACAGCCATTTCATTCTGTTTCAGTTTAAAAGCTGCTGCACAGAAATGATCTCACTTTAGTTTCACTTTCTTCTTAAAAACTTTTAATTTCTTCAACACAGTGGCAGTGGAGAGGATTTAATTGCTTACCTGACACCCTTCATAGTCAATTTCTTAACAAGAGTGAGGAGGGGTGTTGGAGAAAAATCACAAATGTACACTTTAGAACAAATCCGTTATTTAAAACAAATTAGCAGTACATGTTCCTTCCAAAATTTTTGTTCCATTTTTTACCTTTAGGGTGCAATTTCATGAATGATTTAGCCAATCAAATGTGCATTGCAAGTAGTAGAAAAAGAGTTCCACTCTTTTTCTCTTGCAACATGGGTACTTCTCTGCAATTTCACATCAGGTTAGGTTTTTTTCAGGGCTAGGTACCTCAAGCCATTCCCTCAATGTAACTTTTAAAGTAACCAATTATTTAAGAAAACACTGTCATATTTACATTGAACCTGCTCCTGGGGAGCAATTCCACGTATGCTGACTTTTTTAGTCCCTACCTTTGCAATTTTCATCAAATTTCCTTAGACTCTTAACATTTGAAATTGTATTGTCATTAAGCCTGGAGCATTCAGCATAAATGCCTATTTTGATTTTCTGAAAAGCTTGATTTCCATTAAAATAGCCTTAAAGACTTTTAGTGACAAAGGAACAGCTTTCAACTTCAGAAAATTCTGCTGAATTTCTGATCTTTCTCTATTTTAACCTCAAAGCAGCACTTTTTTGCATGTGGTAATCAAAATTTTATAGTCATATGATGCAATTCTATCTATGCATTTAATATAATATTGTTCAACTTTTAACTGCTTTCGTAGCACTACAGTTTTCTTCATTTTATGACTATTTCAAAACTCTAAAAAGTTTCTTTCAGTGTTTCTTTTGTCTTTCACTTCACTAAAGAAGGACTAAATCAGTCTTGGTCACTCGTGTGATTTTAGCATTACCCGTGTTTTAGAGAGTCTTCTGCTGACCTGTGGTCACATGGCACTTTATTTAATAACATGTTATCCTCTGTCCACACTCTTGTGATGATTTTCTAGGTGCACAGCTAATTATGACTGAATAGGAATAGGAATTGAATGTCATTGCTGTTTTCTGTGTCTCTGAAATTTAATTGTCTCTTCAAGGCACACTGATGCTCTAACATTTATTTCTATTTTGGTTTTGGGATTAAAAAAAAAGTGGTTAAATGACTACTGTTTTGTTCTTCTTTCTGTATGTTTTCTGATCTTTCCACTTGCTTTTAAAAATGACTCATCTGAGAATGCCATTTATTATACTTAGTTTCTTTGCTGTCCTTAATCCATATTGCTTTTTTTTCCCCCAATATAAGCATCTGCTTATAAATTAATTTATTTATTTTCATTTTCTTATTTTTTACTGAAATCTGCAGATTATAATTCCTTTTCCACTTAGAAAGTCTTGTTCTAAATCCTAGGAGATCCTTTGGTTAGCATCTCTCTAGGGAACCACTGGTCTTGGCACAATTCAGTTCGTTAATGGAATACTCCAAGTTCTTAATGAACTATAAGAGAAAAAACAAACTATCCAAAGAACCACACTCCAAACCATGCCAATGAAATCTTGGCTTTTCCTGGCTGGTTCACCTCTCCTAAGTGCTAAAGTTTGCTGAACTTCCTACTGCTCCCACCTTGGGATCAGAAGTGCCACTTCTGGGGATTTATATAATCTGAGAGGCAGCAATACATACAGCTGGCAAACAGCTGGCTAAAAAAAAAGAGCTAGCACATCTATCCAGTTAGCAGCTTGAATTCAGATTGTTGGCCACAACCTCCTTTGTATTCAGTATGCATTCACACATTAAACTACACATTTCCTAGCTGGCTACAGATTTATGCACATATTTTGCATGTATGCACAGTAATCATTGTGCTACAGGCATGTTTATTTGTTCCCACAAAGATTCTAGTCTCTGTGTGAAACCATTCCTGATTATTTATATAATCATAGTTGCAATGCACTCTAGTTTGATTGCCAAAATATGTCTTCCTTTTCCTTTTAGCCTGGCAGCATCAGCATTGCTTAGCATTATTCAGGACAAGTACAGAACCTCAGCTGAAGCCTTTACAAATACAACAAAACTTAAAGACAAAACTGAATTTTTTTTATTTCGTGTTTATAATTGGGCCAAATGTCATTTGAAAAAATGTAAGGGAGCCTAAACTGAGCACTTAATTTATCATTTGCCTAGAGTCCAAAGAAGTCTTAAAATACTCGTTTCACTTAAACATTCAAATCTTTATAACAATTAAAATAAAACTCAACCTGTTATCAGAAGAGAGTAGCTTGTCTTTGAAAATTACTTTTTTTCTAAGAAAGGAAACACTGAAATCTATACATATTTTAATTTCTTCATAAACAGAAAATTATGGACACTAATAATTAATTTACATCAAGACCTGATTTGTGTAATATATTCCTATAAAAATGTTGACAGAATTTATGTAGCAAAATTTCCAATTAAGAAATTCAAGATACAGCATGGTATATGCCATTGAAATAACTGATAACTGAGAGAATTTGAAAAAAAATGTTTTAATTCAAACACTTTTGTCCCAAAATAAGAAAGACGTTATTAAATTATTGGAGACACTGGTTTTTTTGCTACCCCAGGTCATTAATTATTTGCATACACAGGAGATTGTGGGTTATGAGGTAAACTACCATATGTTCAGCTTAAATATTTGGTTTATGGTATGAAAAGGAAAGATACTATCAAATTTTGGCTACAAATAGGTAGATATTTTATTTATAAGTTTCTTTTCTAAATTCTAGCTGTTAGGAAAAAAATACCAAAAAGCTTTGTAACAAAATGTACAATTTAAAATATTTATGTCTTAAGGAAAAAATTATTCATTCCACAAAAATACAAAATTTAGCTAACAATTTAGCTAACAGTTTGGAGAACAACAGAGGGATATTATCTGTTGAAAGACTGTATAACAGTGTAGAGTATGAAACAGTAAAAGTGCATGGAAAGGGAGTTTCTTTTTTATTTTTAATGAGTAGCCTATGTGTGCAGAGATCCACATGAAGATTGACTTTTCTACTAAAAAACCCTCTATTCTTTTTTCCAAGCATCCCTTCTATGTCTATTTTTACTTGCATTGTACAACAATGATACTCTGAACTTTTTTAGGACTGGCTAGCACCTGTGTCTTGTTGCTGATTCTCAAAAGCCTTTCTAAAATATATTCTCTATTAAAATGATAAATATAATGTTTCAACCTAAGAAAATTATATTAATTTGAGTTTTCTCAAAAGGGAAAAACTGTTGTCATTTTGCCTCTCATTGCCTTCTAAGGTACCTTTGCTTCCATTCATTCATACTCACTTACAAGCAGAATATAATTCAAATGTGGGGAATTATTTTTATTACTTTTTCTGTGTAGATCACTCTTTTGAAGTCACATGTGATGCTACATAAGTGTAGCTGATATATTTTAGATTTTGCCTTAACCTTCCTTACCATGAAATGCAGAAAGATTTTTTAAGTAACTGACTGTATAGCACAAGCACAGCTTCAACAATAGGGCAAACCAAAATAAGGTGGACTGAAAGAACCTGACATCATGGCTAAAAAGGGAATATATTAAATTATTAATTATTAATTGTATCAAATTATTTATCATCTGGAGAAAGTTAGGGAAGTTTACTTTTTGTTTTCTTCCTCTTCTAGTGTCATACTTACAAGGAATAAACAGTGCCTTCAATTTCATGCAAACAAAATCCCAGGTATTCAGGTGGTATTAAATTTCTGCAGTGCTCGTTACTGTGAGTCTTTTCAGTAACACCCATTTTCTCTTAAGTGATTTGAAACTATTAAAAAATGTTAGTAATCACTGGTTGCAGGACAGATGTGGGACAAGTGGGAATGATTCTGTGTTGTGTCTGTATAAAGTAAGGAAAGTCACAAGGAAAAACTTTGGGATGTTACACTGATCTGCTCCATCCTGGTTCTGATGTGTGTAATTGAGAGCTGGGGTCTGATGTAGGAACCTCTGGTGGTTTAACCCCAGGAAGTTCACTCCCCCACCAGCAGGATCAGAGACCAAATTGGAAGAGTAAAAGGCTGCGATGAAGATAGACTAACAGGGAAAGCAAAAGCCACACAAAGAAGCAAAGCAAAACAATGAATTCAGTTTCCTATGGACAGATGCTCAGCCATCTCCAGGAGAGCAGGGTCCCATCAAATGTAACAGTGACTTGGCATGACAAACACCATCACTCAAATGGTCCCCTCTTCCTCCTTCTCTCTCCTACTTCATACACAGAGCATGATGCCATAGGATGTGGAAAATTCCTTTGGTCAGTTTGGGTCACCTGTGCTGGCTCTGTCTCCTCCCAATCTCCTATGCACCTCCAACTTCCTTGTCCACATGGCAGCACAAAAAGCAGAAAGGGCCTTGGCTCTGTGCAAGACCTGTTCAGCAATAACAAAAACATCTCTATATTTATCAAACCTGTGATCAGCATGACTCCAAAACTCAACATAATACCAGTCATTGGGAAAAAAATTACCCCAACCAAAGACAGCACAGAACCCAAAAGCTTCGTCCCTGCAAATAGTAACAAAGGCAGGGTGGGAGTTTATAGAACACTAAATTATAGTTCCCCTGCACTATGAGGAAAGTTGGATCGATTCTTTTTTGACTAATCCAGGTGTATACTCCAACCACATAACTGACTGGCATGACTTAAAACAGGACATATGTTAGATTGGTTGAACAAGTTGTGGTATTCAAAGAAAATAAAGTCTCATCTTTACTTTCTACCAACAGATTCTTTTCATAAAATCTCCTGCCATCTTGTTAAGATCCTAATTTCCACCTGTTTAAGATGGCATAAACCACTTTCTGAAGTTGCCTACCATTTTTGTCTCAAAGAACAGCTTTACAATGTGGCAGTTTCCAATCTGTTGAAGATTGCAAAACTTATGTGCATTTCTGATCTTTCCCTAACCAACATGAGCTCTCTTGAACAGCTAATTTGGTGTCTGAAAGGCTGCTCTTTTTTATTTTATTGTTATTTCTTTCTTACCAGAAAGACTCTGCATTCTACAAGTCATTATGCCTTCAAGACAAATAACTTGCTCTAGCAGCACAGACTTATTTAATATTAAGCTTTGTCTTGGTTTTTTTAGAGTTCAGGAAAACACTCGGCTATTTTTTAAAGAACAAAAGAGGAACAAAAAATGGGTGGGCTAAAATAATTAATCCTAGTTCAAAACATTTGAATATGTAAGAGCTCATAGAAGACACATTTGACAAAAAAATGTACTTCAGTGCTGATTCATTCAGTTAAATGGAGGAGTGTCCATCAGATTGGTACTTTTTTGTATAGTCAAATAAAAAATAAATGATGACAGGAAATTAAAGTAAAATTAGTTTGATAATAGACAGTAAAATCTTTTTATTTTCTTTAAGAAAATGGAAGGAAATAAAAGACATACAGTTTAGGCAAAAGATGAATATTACCAGTCTGCTTTGATAACCACTTTCAATAAAATAACTTGAGTCTTCATCTTGTGGTATGTCATTTTCTTATTTACTCCTGGCTATTTGACAAAGAAATGACAGCAAGGTAGCAAAGTAATCTAGAAGTTTAAATACTACTCAGAAGAGGACATCAGAGCAGTGTTATCAAATATAACTACAAAAAAATCCACAAATACATAATATAAAAATATTTTGATAATCTTGGACTTTAGAGCATCTATTTCTTCATGAACATAAATGTTGACACGGAGATGTTCTTTACCTAAGAATTTCTGTTTCAGAGAAATAGAAATCTCTNAAAAAAAGACAAGCCTGTGTTGCTTAGGATTCAAACTGAAAAAAGTTTTACATTCAGTTAAGTTGGATATTTGAAGGGTCAAAAGTTAATTTAGCTCAAGTCAAATGAAATGTAGGAAAGATTTCCAATCTACATAAGTGCTTTCCCCCTTCACAACTGTTAATTGGACATTCTCTGCATCAGACATCATGGTCACTTCTTGTGGAGCTTGGAGGGTTTTTTTCCCACTGGTTGGTTGTTTTTTTTTTCCTCTACCATCATGGTTTTCCTCTTTCTTTAAGGACATAAGCAGAGGTACTGTAGTCTACAGAAGTCTGTAGTTGTTGTACCAGTCAATGTACATCAAGCAACAAATCAGTGTGGGAGGAACATGGAGTTTCCTCAAGAGAGGTAAGCAGAAAAAAATCCTGGTAAAGTTAAAGATAGCATAGAGTTATCAAAATGTTTCTGTGATTAGTGGCTGGCTATGTGCGAGATCTCAAAACTCCAGGTAGTTTCAGGCACTTGCATGTAGGGCTGGCAGTTTTATTCCAGTAGCCGAACTGATTTGACTCTCACTGACCAGTTTCAGTTTACTGATATTGCCATCTTTTTTTTTCTTAACCATTGAACAGATGTATAAGGCAAAATATCTTTGTGCTTTCGACTTGTTTCTCTTTCCCATTTTAACCGGAATTTGCTTATTCACTGGGTATTAAAATAGCACCTGGAAATACAAGGTGACAAAATAAATTCATATAGTTTTTCATAAAAAAACCAAAACACATCATTAGGGTTTTTTTTTTAGTCTGAAATATGGGCTAATGGTATTCTCAAGAATCAGACAATAAGTACAGCAACTAGTCTTACTCATCTAAATATGGGGATGTTTAATGAGTCATCCAGTCTCTCTTTATCTCCAGGCTGCATTGATTTAACATCTTTTCCTTCCTTAATGAATGAGCATAAAGTATAACACCTGTGATTCCATAGCATTTTGACACTTTGTTCCTCTTCAGCACTCAAATCAGAGCCGTGCTGTGTCTGTTGTTTCAAGAGAGAGCAGTCCAAAAGCTCATTGCCTGGTATGCATCTGCCATCAATATCCTTTCAACATGCATGGTTTACAACTGCAGTCTGCTGTGTTTAAATGTCATCTGCATTCTGTGATTCAGTGAATGCCTGTACACACACACAAAAAGGGAGAAGAGTTTATATATGCCAGGAGCTTTTTTTATTGTGTTTGTTTGGTTTTTTTTTTCACTATATGTGAATTACTGACCTCAGAAGACCCATCCTCTAGGTGATAAGTCTGCATTTACAAAGTATTTAAGTGCAATCTCCCAACAAAATTCTTATAGTTTCCTTCCTTCTTTCACAAATATCAGGCTTTGTAGTTTGTAAGATTTCTCTGGAGAAAGGCAGTTTTTATTAGTAGTGATTATATCCAGCGTTCTAACAGCAGTTAATTTCCCTCAACAGTCACGTGAGTATACACAGTCTCATATAAATCAAGATAATTGTTTTTTTGCAATTTAGAAATAAGTTGGAAAACAAGACAGCAGAGAAAAAGCCAATAGATTTTTAGAAGCTCTGCCATCTGGTCTATTGTGAAATGAATCCAAATATCTGGAAAATCTGTGTCTATAAGCAAAATGTATGCATATATGAATAGAGGCATTCAGAACTGAAGTCTACTTATAAGCAACTGTGGCTAGTGTGTATTAATTGTTCTATTTTATGACGTGTGAAAGTCTACAACATGATAGCAAAGGCAGCAACAACCAGAAAAGCCATTCTCTATTACTTATTAACTTCTGGTTTTAAATCAGTACATTTTTGTTATGGGGCATGGAATTAAAATGGGAACAGGGAAGAAGTGGTCTATTAGATAATGAGCATAATAGACAACCTATCTGGCAAAAGAAAACTGGAATATTTTGGAATATAATACCTTGGAAGAAATACAACTATTGTCTGTGAGTATTATAGGGAGTAACTGCTGGAAAATTAATACTTAAGCAAAATAGGTAATGCTGGGACAGAACTGATGAGTGTAAGCTGAGCAGACAGTCATACACCAGAAGAAGTGTTCAAGGCCAGGCTAGATAGGGCTCTGACCAACCTGTTCTAGTGGAAGGTGTCCCTTCCCATGGAAGGGGGTTGGAATTAGATGATCTTTAAGATCCCTTCCAACCCAAACCACTCTATAATTCTGTGGTTCTGTGATTCTACCATTCTGTGATATCTGTCCTAGAGAAGAGTAAGCTTCTGGAACAGTTTTCTAAAAGCAGTGGAGACAAAAATACAGCTTGTTTTAAAATTGAAGCTTGATGCATTTATGGGAAGGATCATATGACACTTTCCTTTTACAGCATGAGTTTGGAGCTGATGACTTAGCAAATCCCTTCAACTCTTCTGTTGTTTTTAATGATATTTTTATTTTATGGTTTTCAACACTTCACAGATTGCTATCTGAATCACTTCAGAGATTTGCCTTTACAGCAACTAAATTTATTTTTTGTCTTTCTAGAAGAGTACGTAAGTCTTATAATCAAGAATTTATTTCACAACAAACCTTTGAAAAATGCATCACAACAGTTAATTTACTTGTTTTCTTTCTATTTAAAAAATTTAAATCTGCTAATAATTTATTTTTAGTGTATCTTCATCAGTTACACTCAGTTGTATCTGGAGTCCTGGGAATTAATCTGACAATCATATTGCACTGTACAGCCATTTCCTAGGTAACTAAAAGAGCCATATACATGCAATACAGACAGCAGAAAATTTTGTTTTCCCCAGTGATTACTCTTTTATTTTTCAGTTCTTCCATATGCACTAAAATTTTTATATGGTAGACAGATGTGAAGTGCAATAATGAGTCTTGAGAGAGAAAAAGAACAAGGGAGACTGCAATGTCATGAAACATGAAAGGGCCAAAGTCCAATCTGGGGGTAAAAACAGCATCTGTGAAAAATAATCTGTCAAAATTTGAATGCTTGTTGGAATTTATTTTCACTTACAAGGGAAAATAAATGGCAGCAAAAGTTTTTATCATATTTATTTAATATTTCAGTTCATTGAAATCTTGCTTTAGGTGGAGAGTGGAGCTACTGAACAGAAAACATCTGAAAAAATAGGCCCACTAGAAACTTAATGTAAAACAAAGGGTAATAACTACAATGGCAGGACTATAGGTGACTGAGAGCATATTTTCTTAATTTACTGTGGTTTTGCCCTTCAAAACTTTGTGTGTTTATTCATGTGCTGTATTGATTTGCCTCTTTTTGGAAATGTGGAAAAAGATTGGACTTGATTATTTGAAAAGGTCATTGATATATTTTTTGGTTTTTTGGCTTCCACACAAAATACAAAAGTTTTTGTCTCTTTTTACCTTGAAAAGGGTTTTTTTTCCTTTCAAAGTTGAGGTCATACACACCATTAAATGTGTAAATCGTCAGTCTTCCAGTTTTATTTCTCTACTTGAAGAATGTTGTTGGGATGACCAGTAATTTTCCAGACCTCCAATATTAAAGGACAGAGAGCTTGTCTACTTGCTATGGGGACAGATGGAAGAGGGTAAGTTTACTTCAGTTTTTTGCCAAGCTGAAACAGTTTCAGGGCACAGGAGCTGGGGATGTCTGGGGCAGCAGCAAGACATAACTTGTTTAAATTGACTGCCTACTGTTTGCTAGTGAAGACCAGAGGTTAGAAGGGATTTCTGAGGCTATAGAGGCATTTTTTGTTCTGAAGTATAGCTATTATACTTGGGCTGGCACCCTTTTTCTCTTGGCAGCAGTAAGATGTAGATGTTCATTCTGGATATTAACATTGATGTTCATTGTCCGTATTCCTTCTGCACATGTGCAGAAACTTAAAGTAAACCACAGAAAAACAGCACATATTGTGTTTATAGGACACTCTGCATACACAGTTTTATTATTACATATTTTTATTTATGTCAAAACACACAAACAAAATACCTCTTGTGGGATTGTGGCCTCCCACAGGCATCCATAAACATCACATTTTATCTTTGCCCTTTTTTAGAGAATGATTATGAGTTCCTGGCTTGAGATCACTCACTTCTATTCAGGGGGCAGTGTTGAACCATGTTTAACAGTTCAATAAATTCTGCATGTTCACATTTACAAACTTCAAGGAAATGACAGAATTAAATACCATCAATGCACAACATTTGAAGTGGAAGTGGACAAAATTCCAGTTTTCCTTCACTAGGTACATGATGATAGGAGGCTTTCACTGTTACTTGTCTTAGTGTGAGCAGCAGTGAAGTCACATGATGTGGGAGAACATGCCAAACAAGATTACAACTTCCTACCTCACACAAGCCAATAATAGTTTGGGGAAGAGAAAAGAGAGGAATTTGTTTTGAGCTGCTTCACTACCCTGCAGGAAATGACTCTGATGAAAACTGCTCCTTTATCCATCTCTTCTTTCTCTTCCCTATTAAGTAGTGGCTTTGGGAAACATTCAAATGAATTCTGAAGTTATTTTTCTCTCACTGAGAATGGGATCTCCTTGCAGGTATTTTTCAGACTTTTTTTTGTGTTCTAGATACAACAAAAAAAGCTTTTCCATCAGATGTTTTAAATTTTCTTCAAAACACAGTCAGCTGACAAAAGCAAGTGATTTGGTATGGTTACAGTTTTACTGAAGGTTTTCACATCCTTGGATTGTGTGCTCTGGATCTGGCTTCTAATGCATGCCAAAATGAAACCTGGGAACACAGCATCCTTCCTAGTGCCTTGCTTTCTGCTGAAAGATACTCTTGTCTGCAGAGTGGTGATGTGCATGACAGTGTATTCACCCTGTCACAAGAAGCAGCTGTCAGGACTGAACTTGCATTGCCAAGTCCACCTAGCTGACAGATTGTAAACAGGCAAATAAGTCCT
>PYHW01009485.1:9180876-9200162 GCA_013186435.1 Turdus rufiventris
GTCTCCATCTGTCTTATAAGCTCCCTTTAAATATTGAAAGACTTCACTAAGGTCTCCCTGGAGCCTTCTCCAGGCTGAACACCAGTATCTCAGCCTTTCTTCATAGGAGATGTGCTCCAGCCACATGGATTTCCTCTGCTGGTGACCCCAGAGCTGGATGCAGCACTACATGAGGGGTCTTACAAGTGCAATGTGGAGTGGAGAATCACAGAAAAGGAAATGTGAGAATTGCATGTGAAGGCAGGTTGACTGATGAGACCAAATAAACTTTTGCTCTTTTCTGAATTCACATATAATGAGACAAACATATTGAAAAATTTGGGAAGAGGGTATTCAAGAAGATGCTGTCTTTGGCAACAGGAAGCAGAACAGAATTACAAGCCTCCCATGGAATTCCTGTCAATTCAGCAATGACTTTCTGTTCATATCCTTACAGGATGGACAGACCCCATTACTGATTGGAGTGTGTGAGTTTCCAGTTTTGAAGGCAAGAATAACCCAGAACTGTCATCTTTTCTGTGTGCAGGCAGTGCAATGCTGCTGGTTATGCCAAAGTTATGCACTGTACTTCTGTGCTGAAGTCCAAGTTCTCAAGTAGTATGAAGTTAATATTTTGGTGCCATCTACATGAATTCATTCCTGTTGAAACCAAGCCTGAGAGATACCATTGGAATGACATTAGCTTATGAAAGAGAATTAGATGAGAACTAGTTTATATTTTTCACGGTAAGTATAATGACTGACATATTTTTGCATATGGAGAAGCTGGCAGATATTGGTTTTTGCTACAGCAGACATTTTTTCTGAAATCTGATTTTTTTCTTCATGTCAGATTGCTGGTCTCATGACACGATTTTCAGGAACTTCTCAAATCATTTTACTGATGCTTATTTTTGACATTAACAATGGTTCTATTGATCACAACAACATTTATGAGTAATGGAAATTTCAGTTTTCTGGTGCAAGACAGTGTTTTTTTTTTCTTTCACGAGACATAAGGCACGATACAAAAGCTACAAATATTTTTTTTTACGTGCTTTGAAGCATGACATGAATATCCTGAACACAAATTTCAAAATTCTTATTTACCCTTGAATAAGTAAGGTTTTAAAGTGGAACAATCATTTCGGACACCAGTGAATTATTAATTCACATCATAAGGAATGTTTCTTCTTTGTACCACTGTATTTTGAGGATAACTAGAAATAATTGATTGTTAATTTTCTCTGTGATATATTGCTTGATTTTTGAATCAAGACAGCCAGTTACTGCCCTAAATATTAAAATCTGAATAAATTATTTCCATTATAAAATTTATTTTATTTCTTACTTGATTCATTATACTATATCACCTTTAACATGGCGATTTTGGGAAAAAGGGTACCCCTCAAACAATTTAGAAGAAAGAAGGGATCACAGATATAACACATTCAATCAACTAACAGTTTGAAATCTGTGAAAACATAAAGAGGTGGTAAAAAAAATAAGCTACAAAGAAACAGCACTATTAAAACCACAGTGTGCCTAACTATCACTGACTTCAACCAAGGACTGAAAAACTTGGACATTCACAAATTAGGGCTAGATTGAGCTAAGAGCTGTAGTCAGTTTTGCTGAGGAAGACTTTCAATGAGAGAAAAAATGTAGGCAAATGCAAAAATATAACAAATATTTCAGTGGAAGATTTTTATTATTTCATTCCGGATTGCATAGGCTGGATGAAAGAGTGTTCAGCAGTGATATTACTGCCAGTAGGAGAATGTTCTTAATTTTGGATTGTTTATATTTGGCTTGAATAATCATTTTAAAATTGCTGGTAAATACTGTGAAACATTCAAAGAGAATACAGGAGAAAACCCCAACTCTGGCAATATAAGAATAATTTGACACAATGAGATAAAAATACAAGCTGGTTTTGTGTTTGTTATATTAGAGAGTTATTTCCCTGAATCTAAAAAGAAAAAAAAAAAACCAAAAACCTCTACCAGGAGCTGTCTAAACCTACATTAGTGGCATGGAAGTGCATTTCTTGATTACATTTTAAACATGATAGGCTAACTAGTAAGACATCTTTTTATCACAATAAACCTGACAAAAATATTCAGCAAATTGTAGTCCTTGTCATATTTCAGTTAAGCATACTTTCATACCTCATGCTCTCTTAGTGTGCAGTTGACTGGTGTTAACAAGTGACTAACAAACTGACGCTGGAGGTGTTTATGTGTGCACAAATAGAAAGAAAAAAAAAAACAACCACAAAACAAAATTAAAAATAAAACAACAGCAACCAAAATCCGAACAAGTTTTATGTAAAAATTGCCTACTAGAAAAGTTCATGTAACACTTGCTAAGAAGAGTAAGCAATAGTTTTGATCCCTTTTAGTCTTCCATTTCTTTCTCTGTTTGCTTTAAAGCATTTAAGTGTTATTTTCTGTTTTGTTTGTGAGACTGAAATGAATTCAATGGCCAAACTGATTTTATTAGTTACCATAGGATAACCTATAACAAATTATGCCATTTGTTCTTCTGTAACTTTAGCAGGTTGTTACCCAGTAGTGTTAGTGATATAATTCTGGCTAATTTATCTTCCATTTTAAAGCTGCTGAAGTTTCATTTATCATGGGACTAAAGATCATGTCCAAGTGTGACTATGAAACTGTCACCTCAAGTGGCTCATACTTTTTCCAAATCCTTGTATTCCTGAATCAATTTATAAATGGGACTTTCATTTTGCAATCACATAGCCATATTTTGAATAACGATAGTTACTTTAGAATTTTATGTCACTATCAAAGATGGGATTAGTAGCATTTTTTAACGTCTACTTTCTTTCTCATTGAAGCTGCATTTTTTTATTTATTATGTTTTGAGGAAACACGGGGTTTTAAAAACCCACGTGTTCTGAACAGAATATGGAAATACATTGAGCCAAACCATAATATTGCGTTTTACAGCATATAATATGTTCTAGTCAGAACTTCCTGGATCCCCCATCTCCCAAGGACATTCCCAAAGTAAATTACTCCTTCTACTTGGAATAAGGTGTCAGAATATATCCTCAGTTTACTGAAGGTCTTGATATAGAAGAATAAGACCATCATGAGAAGCAGGAAGCCGCTTATTGTAGCTAAGCTGTCACATCTTAATTGGAATTGTTTCCTAGTATAAGGGCTTTGTAGTGGAAAAGAACCTAGGTGAAATACTGTAAATTATATTAAAAACACAAGGTCAAATTTATGTTGGTAAAGGAGTTTCTGCTGCTGTGAGATCTTAAGGAGTGTTGCTTTATGAATAGTTTTTTTGTAATATATTTCTTTTTAGTCCTCAGCCTTCTACCCACAAAAATGAGATAACTGTAGCCTGAAGAAGAAATTTTCAGACAAATTCTGAAGTGATTCAGGATTAACAATCTTCTCTCATGTGTAATGCTTCATTCCTATGAAATTTGTGTTCTGCTGGTGTCTGAAAGCTTCTTCAAGAGCTATTATTTTTTCACTGTTGATCAGACTTTCCTCAGAACACCTTGAATAGTAACCTAAAATGAACAGCTTGAGTAGTTACCTAAAATGAAATTGAACTAAAAACTCAGCAAATCACTGTTCTGCCATAATGTTCTATTTTCCTTAAATATATTTTAAAAATTAGATTTTTGTGTCTAAAAATTCTGTAAACAAGAAGTGATTGATGCCACATGCTAAACACTACTGTGAGTTTTACGCAGCCTTGCTAAATCAAAAAATAACTCCCACAAAAAAAGGTCCTCAAAAGAAATACTAAGAAAGAGTGAAAGGGTTTTTGATGTTTATACATATGTAAATAGATAAACAATCAAGAGGCTAAATAATATACCTGGAAAAGATTGAAAATGAACCCTAAGGGCATAGTTCTTAGCTCCAGTATGAAGAAGTGTTCAAGCTGCATCTATACAATGTCACAGCCCCAGAGAGAGAAATTCAAGAAGTGCAAATCACAGAGCTGTATCAGCCTGGGTATATCACCAAACCAGTGGTTCCACAGAGAAATAGGGATAAAAACACTGAGCTTGGCTTTGCAGTGTCAAGGTTTGGTTGCTTTTAAACTTGAGCAAAGACCTTTTCAGTCATCTGTCAGCTGGACAATCCGAACATCAAGAGATACCCGTCCCTGGTATCTCTCCATCCTTTACATGTACACATACTAAGCTGTTCCTAATGCAAATGAAGGTAATGCCTGGGGAGGCTACCTAGAACTGAGACTAGACAATGTTAAAGGAATAAGTAGATATTTGTTAAAAGGCCTTAGGAGGATGCACCTTGGGCAGTACAAGAGCCTGACCATGGCTCCACCCAAAAGATGGACAGCGTGTCACGAGGTTTTACTCTTTTTTAAGTTTTGGTCCATTTACATATTGGGGTTAATTGTCCAATTACAGCTTCAGGTTATGAGATTGCTCTCCTTAATTCACTGTTGTTTATACTTTTGGGCCCCAAGCTGAAATGGTGTCTTTGGATCTCAGGCTGGAAAAGGATTGTTTTGTCTCACTAAACTGTGAAGAGAACTTACCAACGTTTTATATGAAGTTCAGAATTATATACCAATGCAGTACAGAATCTGGAAAATATGAAAGCTAAACTTAAGGCATCAAAAGCAGAACAGGGAAGCACTAACCTCCCCAGACTAGGAACATCAGAGATGAAGCACAAAATTGTTGCTGCAAATAGTAATGAATTTCAGAAATAATAAGGAAAAAAAGTTTTAAAAATAATTTTGGTGAGAAAATATTCTACCGAGGGAAGAATATTTTCTATTAGAATGAATTTGAGAGCTTTTAAAAGCACTATTGAAAGTACTGCAATTTTTAGCTGTTTGTCTTCAAAAGTGTGTTCTTGTAAATAAGGTATGGATATCTATTTTGAGATCAATTTTGATAAAACTGGAAAAGTTAAAAGTACTTACAATGCTTCAAAAGGAAATAGCAAAGACAATCTGAAATTTTTCACTTTCTGAAAATACAGTTAATTTTTTGAAGCTAGAGTAGACATCCAGCAGTAAGGACTACTCATAGTTCAAGAGGTTACCAAAACAGATATTGTACTTTCTGATATGATTAATATTTAAAGCAAGAGAAATCACATGAGATCAAATCAACTGTGTAATATTTTAATTTTCAGCATTTTTGTTAGATTTGATTGTCCAGTTATTACCACCAAGTCCTGTGAATCACTTATATCTACTAAAATCTCAGGTATGGATTCTAATTCATTCTTATTAAGTCCCAGAATATTACATCCTTTGCAGTGTGGTGAGTCAGGCTGTGTCATTCACACAGACATTAAAGCTCACTTTGTGGTATTTGTAATGAACATTATGTTTTAACAGGTGAGTTGAGAATTGTATTGCCTGCTCTCTGTGGCCATGGAAGATCAGCGACTCTTTTGGAGTTCAGAGATTCAGGGAATGCCTCACCCTCATCGCAGTTCCATCTTGAGGAATTTATCCAAATGAAGGCTCTGATGCTTGCTGCCATATATAAGATGCCTAGGGTTTTATACAGCAAAAACTGGTCCGTAATCACTGGTCACGCTGGTCACGAAGTTCACATATAAGCCACTTATATGAAAACATGAAAAATCACTGTATTATGCCCATTTAGAGACAGTTTAAAGACAAATAACAGTACTTCCCTAAATTCACTATCAAAATGTGAAAGAACTAAATTCAGGTAAAGTTAACATAAAATTTTTAGAATTTGTTCTAGTAGCCCCTGTCCATCACTATTTCATTGAGAAGTCAAATATTACTTCATACGTTTTCTCCTGACCAAACTTCTAAGTAATTCTTAAAATTAATTTCCTTTGCTTTGGATGAGGAGGTGAGCGATAGAAATACTATAGCTTTTTAACTAGTTAGAAATTCAGGTATATTTGCTGATTATTTGAATAAAAATCTGAGTTACAGAACTTTCAGTATGAAATGTTTTCAGTGGCATCTGTCTGTTGCCTTTTTATCTCAGTATTCTTTCTCAAGCATGTCTAGGCTGTTGACATTCAGCTGTTATTCTCTAATTCTCTCAGGTACAAAATAAAATGTGTGTATTTAAATACTGTATTGCCAGAATAACAGGAAATTATTTTTTTATCACTGCCTTCACCAATGCTTGCATCAAAAATACCTTCACTATTATCAGTTCTGTATTTTAATGCCTTGTCTGAAATTATATGTGATGGGAGAAAAATACTTTCAATATAATAGTTTTCCTGTAAATTTAGCTAAGTTGCATCAACTGAAAAATCTTGGACAAAAGCTTGTCTGTGACATGAGCTACTGTACTAAAACAGTCTAGGCAGAAGCTAATCTATACTTACAGAATTAGGCAGAAACACAGTATTTTATGAACCTCACAGTATCTGCAGGTAGGAGAATGAAAATAAGAGACTTGCCAGCAAGTTTCTTAATAGGGAAAACCCATTGGCATTTCACCTCTCATTGCCTACTAAAGTACCTCTATTGCCATTCATTTATACTCACTTAGAAGCAGAATGCAATTCAAATGTGGGGAATTATTTATATTTGTTTTCCTGTGTAGGTCACTTGATTGAAGCCACACCTTGCTTACTTTAAAAAACGTAACTTAAAAAGTTAGAGTTTAAAATATTACTTTAAAACCAGCAAGACTTCCTTTCCAACCATTAAAAATAATTGCTAGTCTACTTCAACTTTACTCTCCACACTGTAAATTTTGGTTAATCATGGAAATTTTGGCAGTTAAGGTTGGAGCTTGTTTCTGAAGTAATTTCTTTTTCTGGCTGTAGTTGTCATTCATGTCAGAAATAATTATTGTACAACTGTATACCTAGAGTTCAAAAAATCTACCTGTTGCATTAAAAATGCATGAGAAGGATTATTGATTGGTGCCATTTTGAACTTGTGAAAAAGGGGCCACTTTTATATCACTTTTATATCCTTTTGTTCATACTGAAATCAATCAGATGCTTAGAAGAGTGAAGCAGAGTGAGCATAATATTATTGGACTCTGGACATTCATAATAGAATCTGACCATATGTTTTATGATGGTTAGATTTTTCAAGATGTGCAGTCTCTCTGCAAATTATAAAAAAAAAAATAAATAAATAAAAAATTGGAGTTCTTCCAAACTAATCTGCCATTTGATTTATTAAGAGATAATTTAGTTTATGTCTGTACCAGCAGAGCAGTTGGCTCCATGATGGCTATATTCAGAAGTGAAAATTCAGGAAAACTCTGTTGTGCAGAGTTTATTGGCCTGGACACAGAATCCCATATGCTGTATTCTATCCAATGTGTTCTGGCAAATTCCCCAGTGCCATATTTTGTTATAAGCATTTAGCAAATCACTTCAGCTCTAGCTTGGATACTTCTGCATTGCTGTTCAGTATCAATGTCACTTGACTGAATTATATGTACACTCATTAAAAGTCTTAATTACAAATATAAAATATCCAAAGATTGTTGAGGTAAGATAATGGTTTGAAGGAAAGTTGCAATTGGTGCAATAAAAATGAGAAAAGAACTAGAAGATGATAACACTGAGGACCTCACAAAGACCATCATTAACGAAGACAAGAAGTTGAGTTACATTTATTTTCTTTGATTTTTTTTTCTTACTGGGATCATTTATGCCAGTAAGTCTTGGTAATGTATTCTGGGTAAGTGAATCCAGATGGAATATGAAAAGGAAGAAAGCAGATTCAGTTCCTATATTAACGAGTTTCTACACTTGACCTATTTCTCATGAAGACAAGAGTAAGCAAAGAAAAGTTTGAAATGTAGCTCACTCAAGGCAAAAACTCAAGAGTTTTGAACTGAAGGCATGTAGTACAAAAGATTATTAAAGGATATTTAACGATTCAGCAGAAAATAAGTCACAGCAATTTCCATTAATTGTCAGAATACTTGTATTCTATTTTACATGAATCAAGGTTTTCCTTAAAAACATGAAGAAATAATATTTTCTAATCTTGTTCACAGCAAGATTTACAAAGAGAAATTTACAAAATGCCTCATTTAATATAATAGAATTGCTTACCCTTTCAGTAACACCTGCAGTCTACTATAGAAATAGAAGTTTTAACCCAGATATGTGAATTTTATGTCTGTCATATTACTGTGTTTAAATAGTGGTGGAATGCAAATTGTAGGTTCATGTTTGTAATCTACTTCATGTACCCATGAAATTCCCATGTATTTATTTGTATATGCTGTACTCCATAGAGTGTGGACAAGAATGCAATGAAGCCGAATAATTTTTAATATCTGGCTTAGAAAAGCTGAATTCTTGATTTGCCCTCCTTTCCCATGGCTGCTTCAGATGATTCCCTATTTTTTAATTTTTTTTCTTTTTTTTTTTTTTTTTTTTTTTTTTTTTTGCTGACTGTGCCTGGTAATCTGTACACAAAATAACAAGAAGTAGCTAGTAAGAAAAACTTCATAAACTGACAAGCAACAAACTTAATACTGGCAGCTTCATTTTCGCACATCGTTTGTAGCAAGCCCTGTTGATCTGTAACAGTCAAACAGCAATAATTTTATATATAGGACTGTGAAAGGAAGAAAAAAAACACGAAAAAAATAACCACCTCCCCAAAAGAAACATCAAGCAACAAAACCCCCAAATGCATAGTAAGATGCTATTTGCATAATTTAATTACTAAAAAAATTGTCTCACTGCTGCTAATATTATTAATGTATGAACATTTGAATGAGCAAAACAATCTTCTAAAATACTGTTATAGTGGGGTAAAAAGAAGAAATAGAATTTCTCTTCTGACTTGTTAAAACTAATAATAGATAATTTCTCCCTCTAGTCATAATATTCTAATTGGAATGATTTTTATCTCATTTTTGCTTCTCTTCATATTCATTGAGGGGAGATGAAATCAAAAGCACAAGTACTGAAACAGAACCAGTTGTTAGCATGCTGATTTTCTTGCACAAAGAAATCAGATGTGGAAACTGGCTCATCTTATTTCCAGTTTATTTAAAATGGCAGTTTTTTCTCACATGATCAAGAATAATTTCACAAAATGTGATTTCACCATATACTATAAAATCAGAGACAAATTTCAGAACAACCTCTTACCTGCTGAAATGAATTTTAGAAGGATTTCAGCTGTGACCAAAACCAGAAATAGATTCAGTTGTCAGAAAGTGCTGAAATGGAAAAATACATCTCTGTTTAAAACATATTACTTTGTTCTAAACTACATATCTTTTATTGTTATATTGGTCCCAGAATTGCATCCATAGGTGAACTTTAGTCTCTTCTGTATAATGCATTTAATATTTGAAATAATTTTTTCAGAGTTCACATTTCATGCACACTGAAGGACCATAACTCGGATTATCACACTTTAAAATAGGGAACCTAATATGCCATTACCCCTCTAAAGTAGTATGTAGTAGTACATACAAATGAATATTATGCAGGAATAAGTGTTTTGATTTGAAAACTGACATTTGCCCTGAAATATTAATTATGAAAATATAAATTATGAGCACATACACGTAATGATGCTCTGCTTTGGGAAGATAAGGTATATTCAAGTATTATTGTCAATATAATGGAACAAACAAAAGCAAATTTACAGACCTATTCAGAAAATGAAATCAGCAACATAAATTAAAAGAGGCTATTAGGAGACGAATTGTTTTTTTTAAACATATACAGTAATTTCACGACCATAAGGTGCACCGGACTGTAAGGAGCACCACTGGGAGTTGGCAAATTTTGCAACTTTGTACATTATATAAGGTGCACCGGACTATAAGACACACTACATTTTGCCACGAAGACCCATGCTGCGTGCAACAAAGTAACTAATTAGTAATGGAATCCTGCGATCGTGGAGTTTACTGGCAGGTGCTCAATTTTCAAACATTTTTCACAGATTGGCATAGCCTTTAAATGTATCCCCAAGCGCCCTCCCCATGTGCGGGGCCTGGCACTCCCGCCCGCCCCCGGCTGGTGAGGCGGGGCTCAGGGCGGCTCGGGGTGGCCGTGGCTCACACCTAGGGGTTGCTGCAGTTCAGGGTGGCTCAGGGCCACCACGGCTTGGGACCACAGGCAGCTCGGGGCTCCTTGGGGCCAGGTGGGCTCGGATTGGTCCCGCTTTTCCCTTGGCAGGGCTGGGCGAGCTCGGATCCGCCCTGCTTTTCCCCTGCTGGGGCCGTGCAGGCTTGGATTGGTCCCACCGTCCCCCTGCCAGACTCGGGGTGGCTTGGGACCTCCCACTCCCTCTGTCCCTGTGGGGCTGCTGCTGGCCGGGGGCTGCCCGGTCCCGCCCACCCCCCGCAGCCCCTGCCCATCCCGTGCAGCTCCTGCCGGCTGCAGCTGCCCGCTTCCGCCCCCCGTCGTGGCTCGGTGCTCCCGTGACGCTGCTCATCCTTGCAGCTCAGCTCACGGCTCACACTTCTGGGTTGGCAAATTTCACAACTTTGTACATTATATAAGGCGCACCGGACCATAAGGCGCACTTCTGGGTTCAGGGGAAAATTTTAATTAAAAGGGTGTGCCTTATAGTCATGAAACTACTGTATATATATTTAAAGATTTATTCCCCATTTTAAGAAAAAAAACATTTGGACACATGTGAGACTCCTTCTTGGTTTAAAATATTTAGTACAGTGACCTGGATATTTGTTCACCTTTCTAAGCACTGCATCAATGAAACTGCATTGACAACATTGTAAGATTCTAATGGAGGCAAAGAACTTGATTAGTCTCTGATAAGCTTGGTATCAGAATGGGCTTATTGCTTTTAAAATATTGATCTACAAAGATGGAAAATCCTGCACCAGGCACAAAATGCACATTTTGTCAACATTTGTCCATGACTTGGGGAGCTGGCATCTTTAAATATGTAAATTGAAACCAATAAAATTAAAAAAAAAAATTGTAACTTTTTCTTTAGTTATCTAGAACACTATCTAGTCTACAGACTCCATAGTATGCACCTTAACAGTATGTATATGGAAGAGATTGGGCTGTGTTCACTCCAAACATACAGTTTTTATTAAATGATGTCAGCTAGTTCACCAAAGAGAGAAAGAAGAGATTCAGACTCCAGTGATGTAACTAGACGTTTAAGAATCACTAAGATGTGTTCCTGCAAAGAACCCCACCAAAGGGAAGCAACTTGCATTCTGATGAAGAGGGTGGTTTCCTATTTAGGTGGAAATAGAAGGATTTAGAGTGAAATATAAAATTTATTTAAATCCTAGGCCTTTAAAGCAAAAATATTTCACCAAGAGCATGAGATGTATACAACATCCACCACTCCAACTACTGCAATTTCAGGATAAAGATACTACATCAGCTCAGTGAAGGAGAGAAAGATCTTTCAGTAGGTAATTTAAATAACTATTTGTGGTTTCTTTGATTTTTGATTGCTTGTGTCAGTACACTTATGTTTCTTATTAATACTTGCTAGTATTATAATTTCTTATTTTAAGACAAGCAAGTAGCACTGCTTATTTGATAATCTGATATTATTTATAACGAATGGTCTTGAGGAATTTTAGCACTATTCCATCCTCCTGAGCACACATACGTGCTGTGTATATATATTTATAACATGTAAAGCATCGCATTTAAAACTAAGAAAGTGGACTTTCATTTGAAGAACTTGCACATAGAGAAATGCCACAAAGACTGAAAAATAACAAGGAGGGATATTTTATAGACACCATGAGTGCCAATATCAGGCTGCACAAGATTCAGCACCGTGTTTGAACTGTATGGGACATGCTGGGGGAGAGGAAGTAATAATTTGTGCTTTATTCTTCGACCCTTTAATTCATGTATTCTCTTGACAGCTTTTCTTTGAAACCGCAGATATGCAAATACTTAGAACTTAATGAAACTTTGCATAGCATCACTGAGCAATGCCATGCCCTTGGAGACCGTCAAAGACATTGAGGAAGATCTCTCACTGCCATCTCAGAGGTTGTTCCTGACAATCCCCCTTACTATTCTGTTTCCAAAGTCTGTTCTAAGATGCTCTCACTTCACCATTTTCTGAGTTTAATTTTTCAGGCTGCCTGATTCCAAATCTATCTTGGGTGAGATCCTGTGCTTTTCTGTGGAGTCCTGTCCCTTCTGCCACTGGCTTCAAAGTAGGAGCTAAAGGTCAGCATCAGAGCTGCAGCTGATTCACCTGGATACTCTGACTGTCACAATATGAATGAGTTTCACTGAACTCCTTTTCTTACAGGCAATACCTAGCTTCCCTAATTCTCAAAAAGTATGACATGTTTGCTAAGGAAGCCTAAAAAAACATATTACACTTAATTAGAGAAAAATGTTATTTCTTCTCAAGATTCAAGAATACCTCTTCTAGAATTTACTTACAATAAATAAACCCAGCTAACATTATAATACAATAATGTTTGTATGAAAAATTATTATAAAAGAGTGTTAATTTTATTGCATTGGAATTATTATTATTGTAGTGTATTAATATAACTCAATATTACATTCAACTATTTTTTCATTAGTATCTCCCTGTTTGGACACTCTTGTCTGAATTATTGGAGTTCTGTATGTTGAAAAATATAACTAGTGGAATACTATTGGAACTGCCCTACAGAAATATATAACCCAAACTAAAAATATGGTAGAAAGGTTACTGCATGAACTGAAAGAAAAAAAATATTACAATTTTAATATATTTTAATAGGTTTTACTATTAAAATTAATTTTATATTGCTTTTACCTGACATATATGTTCTGAATATTTCTCACATTTTACTGAATACTACACCATAGTTACTACTCAAAATTATCCAAATTCTAATTTTGAAACTAAGCAAACTTCCCACTTGTTTTCAGAAATGTCTATGATGCATTGGTACATTCCTCATGTAGACTATTGAACAAAACATTTACTCATTTACTCAGAAACACAAAGAAATTAATTACTACTCAAAGCACTTGAGTATGAGTCCTAAAAGTCTGGTTAGCTATATAAAAACTACTGCCAGGTGTCTAAGTGTTCACTTTAGTTGCAGGTAAATGGATAAGAAGATATTCAGAAATGAGAAAATAAAACCTACTAAAATATCATAAAAGTAATGTATATATAATTTTGACCACTGCCAGAAATTGTTAAATTTCTGGACAAATCTAAGAAGATTACAGAACTGTTTCTTTTCTTTGTTTGATGCTTTATGGACTTAATTTACAAAAGCTACTGATTTGTGAAATGTCTTTGTGTATTCTTTTTGCAAAAGACAAAAATAAGTTTAATGCATATTCATCAGAAGATGGCTTTTTGAAAGCCATTAAATACCAGAGAGAGAATTTTTAATTAGTCTTAAATTGCACAATTTGAGTAAATAGTTATTCATTAAACTCTTGTTCATGGATACAAGAATCAGCCTGTAGAGTGTTGTTTGGGAATGAACATTCCTAAAAAAAATTTTAAAAGGCAGCAATGACAAAGGACTGAAAGGTATAAGTACTGTTAGTAAAACTTGTAATTCCAAATGCACACACAAGGTTTCTAAATCAGAGTTCTCAGCTTGTGTCTCAAATTCCCATAGCTAATTAAGAAATGGCAAAGAGAAAATACTACTGCTTTTGTATCTGTCTTTATGCTGCTTGCTAGGAATTTTAGCATGTTTTGAAACCTGTATAAGGGCTATTTGTTTATGAATGTGTGAGGGTTTTGCTTATAATTATTTTCCCCCACTGGACATCCATTATACTTCCTAAGAGAAAGAATCTTGAGTCAAGTGTCCAGCTGGATAAGCATCTGATGACCAAAAGGTTATTGAAAGAGCAGATGACTCTAGAGAAGAGAGCACCAGATTTATGTAATCTGATCTCAGGTGAATGTGCTGAGCAGAACAGACATTGTTTCTTCCTGGGTTTCTAGTGATAAATGCGTGCAGGTAAGGATATGTCAGAACACAGTAACATAAAATCTGCAAGACTCAGTTGGTTAAACTGGAGTGTAGAACACATGTTTTTTTATCTCTGTTGAGCAAGAAATTCGAGCAAATAATGCAAAGCCTTTTCTGGTAGTTGTCAGGTTAGGGATTCTGTGCCACCACAGAAAAACTAAATTTGGAAATGGAATAACATAAAGGTTCTGTGAATAGAGTTAAACCTCCTAAAATATGTCACTGTTTGAGAAAACTTGTCATTTCTCTTTACCCTTTATTTAAAATAAGGACAAAATGTCTTAAAACTATCTCTAAAGTGCTAAGTTATGCTCTTTACAAGTAGAATGGATCAGAAGTAGTTTAAGAAGTTGTGTTGACCTCAACTGTATGTAACATCTTGCTAATTCCCAGATAAGTTAATGAAGTTGATGAATATATTTAATTTTGAGCCCCATTTGTTTTTCTTCTGTTTTTTTCTCTCTATTAGGTATGTGCAAGCTGCAACATGATGTGCAGACTTAAAGCATCACTCTACTATTTGGCATCAACAAATGATACATTAGATATAATTAAATTTAAATTCATTACCAGACAATGAGAAAGCAAGGCATAGTGTAATTAACCATTTTAAGGTATGCCACAAATACTCACTGAAGGTCAGAACCAAGACATGTAGCAACATCAATTGTATATTGAAGTAAAAGATAATTATGTTTTAACTTTGTAATGTACTGCTAAATTCTTATTGTCTGCTAAATTGTCACTATACCCCCATGTGATCTATTCAGATTTATTTAAGACGATGAAAATAGAATGAAACATTTAAAGTGTGTGAGTAATCATGAACCTCCTAATAAAACCCTCATGACATTTAAATTCATTAATTTTGACTAATAAATATATTATCATAGCCTGATAAATGCTCTTGAATATTTTCTGAAGGATGTCTGAACATTTATTTATTTGTGATTTATTGAAGGTATACTGAAAGAAATAAAACGTTCTAGCATTGTGAATCAAAGAGTGTTTTCTTTTACCAAAACCCCAAAACAATGTAGAGTGTGAGTAAAGTTTTCAGTTTGCTTTGCTTTGGCTTGCTTTTTAATGTAGATGGTTCTGTCTGTACTGGAATTTCATGTGCAACTAAAATTGAAAAGCATAGCTATTCTAAATGTTTTTCTTATATAAATGCTATCAGTGATAGAATACAAGATCAAGGTATTCCAAACAGATGCACTATATGAATCTTTCAAAATCCAAAGTTCCAAAGTTAAAAAATATGCCTTTTTTACCTATCCTAGAGGTAGGAGAAGGAAAAAAGTAAATTATAGGATACACAAGTTCCAAACCAATAGCTCTGATTCCTCCACAAAACTTCAGAAGTTCCTCAGAAGCTTTTTACACAAAAGCACTTTTGAAGTTTATGTAAAATAGTACAATACACAAAGAAAAAAGTTTTTCTCAAAAACCTTGAAAGAATATTTTTTGTTGCTCAGTCCTGTTTATGCCATTGCAGCACATTTAGGGAATAGGAAAATGACCACTTATACAAACTATGTGAGTATAAAGTAGAATGCACTTATCTTTGTACAGACACCACTTCAATAAGTGTGCAGGGAAGGAAAAAAAGAATGAAAATAGAAATACTTCTAATCTCCTAAAACTTGCAGCATGAATTCAAGCTGTTGCCTTGCTGATTGAAATTTTATCTGAAGTTTTTTTTTTCTGAAATTGCTGAAGCTTTCATCAGGCAGTAGTGTTTGAATTCAAATTCTTTATGAATAAATGCTCTGGAGTTTATGCATTTTAACACAGCATTCATTTTTCAGAACCTTTATAGGTTCTCTTTTGTATTTAGATACCTACTAAATATTCTGTTCCTGTTTTATCTTGAAGGTTTTCTTTTTCTCTGAAGAAGCATTGCATTTGTACCTTCAAATTATAATTTAGCTTACTTATTTTTTCATACCTGCTACTGCTGATCAGACAACTGTATGCTTCAAATGTCCATTTGCTCTATGGACAACACAGATTATCTGAACCTCTGGGTTTGCAACAGCTTTTGAAATAAACAATGCTTCAATAATTTGTAGAGGAAGCCTTTGAGAAGACGTATTCAAGCAGCTGGTGATCCTGGACCAACATGTCTGCTCTACTGGGCCTAAAAAGCTCATGTGCTGGCTGAGCAGCTGCTGAAAGGAAGTGCCTGGTTTCATCCTGCACTGCACACTGCTGGATGTTAAGACAGAGATAGCATTCCAGTCTGTTAAAAGAAGATAGATGTTTTTGGGTTTTATCCAAGAAGATACAGGCAGGTATGGGAAGGAGGCTGAACCTCTGCATGGATGGGATCTGTGCAGCATGCTGTGAGGAAATCCATCCGATTTGTTCAATGCTGCACAAAATGTGGGTTCGTACCATCTACAGAGACATGATTTCCTTCCTGTCTGTATTCCTCTTTTTAGTCTATCTTCATGCCATTTGCTGTCAGTTCTCCCCAGCTGAGATTCAAAATATCCCTGCACAACAACCCACTCTCCTTTCCCTGTGCCCCCTTTGCAGAACATCATGTGCCTGACAAGAAAATGCAGTCATTACCATTTTCTGCCAACTAAAAGCCAGAATATTATGCAGCATTTTCTGGTTTAAAATTATCCCAAAGGAGTATAAATAAGTTAGTTCTTTCATTGATGTCATGTTCAATTATTGTTCTCAAACAGTAATTGAAAGGCTTAAATGAAATTCTCCATTGGCTACAAATGCTAATATTTAAAAAAAAAATGAATCCCACAAAACCTTAAAACCCAACAGGTAAAACCCCCAAACACCTGCTGTAGGTAACTGTTGCTGGTATAGTTTGATTGACTTACTTTTTCTTTATTTTTTCAGAAGGGTTTATTACTATTCTTTTGTTTACCTCTCTCTTCTACTTCCTTTATTTGTTGCTGCAACAAATGAAAGTGAATTTATCTTTTCTAGGGCATTAATAGCAACCTAAGGGACGATTAAAAAACACAAAGGAAATTTATTTGGGTTTTTTTTCAGCCATAATGAGCAGAATTTGGGTTGAAATTTGAATCGTAATATCACCAGGGACTTTTTTGAGGTTATTCAGAGTTCATTCAACAAAGTGTTTAAGTAGAAACACTTAGGGAATATGACGTGTAAAATCTTTTGATTTATTTTTCTTTGTGTCTTTGATTTTCTGGAACCTGTCGGGGATTGTATATAAAACCCTAAAGTACTTTAAGAATGTAAAGTAGTGAATGTAGTCAAATATTAAAATTGAGGGCAAAGGTGCTAGAAATAAATGCAGGTCTGAAATAACTTTTTTCTTCCTGAAGTCTTCCCCCATTTAGCCTGTAAGCTAGCTACCAGGTTTCAGTTTTTATATATAATCCCTATAATAGAATGCACTTTTATGTTCCCTCAGAAAAAAAAAAAAAAAAGCAAAACAAAACCATTGAAAACCACATGTTTTTAGATATAACTAGAAAATCTTGTTAAAAAGTAATGAAGACTGAAAGGCTGCTAACGCTGTGTTGTGCTATCCCATCTAATATTTAAAATTTTCAGTGCATAAAGCGTTAAAGAAATGTTGGAAAAGGTACTGTCATGAGAGGGAAGAGTGAGAAGGAAGTATTACCTGTTCTTGTGCACACTAAGGATTTTTAGGATCCCTAAAGATATGTGCACGCTCTCCCTCTCTCCTTCTACCTTAGTAAGTGTTCAAATTATTCCTTTCAGCACAAAACTTTAGCTGGATGAACTGAAATTACCCACACTGACTATTTTACATATAGTTGGCTACAGTAGAAAAGACCAGGGTCTTGCCATGTAAACACCTTTATAGAAAGGTAATTGTTTAAAATTAATACTTCTTCCTTCATTTTGAGAAATTACTTATCTATTTCATGCACATGGAAAACAGGATTAGTGGTTGACATCCTAATAAAAATGAGCGTTACTTCCAGTCTGTAACTCTGTGTTATTTTTCTTTGAATGTACATTCCTTGCCCCACCCCTCAACTATTTGCTAATTTGCCTAGCTGTTTTCTCCAGAAAGTTGATTAAAACAAATTCAAAGAACATTGAGAATTAATTGAAGAAACTGTAATTACAGTAATTTCACGATTATAAGCTGCACGTGATTATAAGTCACACTTCCGGGTTTGGACCAAAATTTTAGTCAATATGGTGTGGCTTGTAATCGTGAAATTACTGTACTTGTATAATACCGAACCTTTGAAATAGTTCGAAAACTGTAGCTCTTTATCATTTTCAGATTGTCTGATATTTGTATCTTGGTTTACCGATGGTATTTTTTCCTCAAATCTGTGTATGTCAATGAAGTAGAGCCCCTTTTGGTAGGCTCGTAGCACCTAATTGGAAAGTGAAAACCATCTGCTAGGAGTGACCACATTAGCATTGCTAGGTCCTTCATTTTTGTTAACTTAAGGTAATACATTCAACTTCATTTTCAGACTAGAACTGCTCAGCCAGTCGATTAGAGGTTCTCAGCTGGAAACCTTTACTGCTAGGCTCAGGAGCAATACAGATGGGTTTCCTACAGTCCCTGAATCTTCTCTACAATCCTCTCACAGCCTATGGCCTGCTCTATTTATAGCTGCACAGTAACACTGATGGGGTCAGAAATTAGGAAGTGGCTCTGCAGAAATACAGATCCCCTAAAAACATATTTATGCTATACCCAAACTCACTATTACCTTGACCTCAAGCATTTCCTGTATGTATTTTCAAACACATAAATTTTGGTTTCATAAACGGCTAAGATAACAGAGCTATACACATTCCAAATTTAATTTCAAATTAACAAAGGCACTTACTGGACAGCTAGCAATATATGGAAAAAAAAAAAAAGCCTTTTAAAATTCTTCATAATACCTTGCTTGTTCAACCCTGCTGCTCAGAAAGTAAAATAATAATTCATAAAATCTTGACAGGAGGGGAAAATTCCATTTAAAGAGATTTAAAGATTTGTGAATTAGATCTGAACATGCAGGGCAAACAAAAGGCATGACTTCTTCAAGTCTGTCAGTGCTACAGTGATAGGGAAGTTTGGTTGACTAAGAAATCTTACATGAGGTTAGTATATACTGGTATACTATCAGAAAAACTCCTCTGGCTTCTGTGGAGAGCATGATAATTCTGGAATAATAATGTTTCTTTTTATCTAATGCTGGAATTAGACATATTCTGCTGCAGGGGAGAATTGATAAGGATATTTTCCTCTTAGTGAGAGGAAAAAAACTCCAATAATGGTATTATAAGAAAACAAAGAGACCTCCTACATTTTCCTGACCCAGAAATCACATAGAAGGAAAGTTTATTTCAGTCCATCTTTCTTATTTAACAATTA
>PYHW01009485.1:9222802-9236580 GCA_013186435.1 Turdus rufiventris
GGACTAAACTTCTTTGAAGTTTAGTGCCTCCTATTCTTGATTGATAATCCTTCCTATCTTTCATTTTAGTGATCCCTTTTTACTCCACACACCTTTTGGTGCAACTGATTCCAGCTGTCATTTTTCACTAGGGGCCACTAGGGAAGAGAAACACGGTCACAGAAGGCACACTGCGGAGACATGTACAACCCACCTGGCAGCAGCCTAGAAAAGGTTAATGTAAACTTTAATTATTGATCCTTGATATGACAGGGACAATTAGAAACAACTGCTGCAACAGACTATATGAGGAGCAGCCTCAGGAGGAGTGTTGAGATTTTAAGCTATGATGGAAAAGTGTTATGAGATGAAAAACGTCTCCTAAGTAAAGGAAGACAATCCACAGAATTCATTGAAGATAAGAAGTAGAAATACATTCCTGACACTTATCTTGACCTCTATGACAAGACACCTGAAGAAGAGTAAAGCCTTTGTTTTTAACTCCAAGAGATGTAGAAAGGATCTGGGGATAAAGACTGAGAGTGACAGATAGCTATCTTGTATTTGTGAAAATCCTAATTCTGTTATCTGAAAGAGAAAGGTCTGTTCCTTAGACCAATAAATGATCAGATATATATATTGGAAAGGCTGTTACGCCACACGTGAGATGACTGTAACTCACTGCCATGTGAAAGTTGAGAACAGATCAAACTTTAAAACTCCTATAGATATTTTTTATTTTTGGCAAACATGCATATACATGCAAAAAAAATAAGGTACTGAAAAATGTTTGCTAGCTTGTAATTAGATATTTTGTCCAAAAGCTTTGCTCAAACAGACAAGAGTGAGTTTATCATTGACTGATGGGATATTATTTTACCTGCTATCATTAAAAAAAAAATGTAGATAAATATAATAGTTTCTGACTTCAAATATTTTTTAGTGGGCATGTGTAAGAATTTAAAACATTTATTTTAAAGATTAAAACCTAGTGTCCTGCACACTTATTTAGATTTAAAATGCATCTTTTGCATCTGGCCTTCATTTCTAATGAACAACAACTTTTACATTAGCTTGTAAAACATTTTACAGAAGTCTGATTTGAAGCATTTTGCAAATATTTAATAAGAACATATTGTGATAATCTGAAAATCTGAATGCAGGTATCTTAAAATGAATAGATGCAATCTTCAAAGCTCTTAAGCCAACTTTTGTAACCACAAGTTGCAGCAAATTTTCTAGATAAATTTTCTGAAGTGCCTGATACTTTTCTGAAGTATTTTAAATTAAACTAAAATTCAAATGAAATGTTTTAAGATACAGCAGACAGTGTTTTTCAACATGAAACATTGAAGTGTTCTAAATGAATCTTTAGCAGCAGGATACATATACTTCTACTCATACAATTTTATGCCCAGACACAATTATCCGTAAATTAGATATCCACTAAGTATTGTGTCCCTCTGCCATGCTGATAGAAGCATGCCAATAGAAAAATTTATTTGTATTCTTCTTCTGATCCTCAGTTTGCTTGCAACTTCTAATTTTCTACTTTTATCCTGGAAATAGAGATAAATACAGCACTGAGTAATACCAGAACCAGGCAATACAAATTACAGTGGGGACTTTTGACCTGCTGCTTAATCTGGTAAGTTTTCTGGATCATGAAGGGAAAGGGAGGGTTTGGTTGTTTGTATTTTTTTTTCCTGCAAAAGAATACAATGGACCTGATATATGTTTCTGCTTTGATAATTGAGCATTGTTAGTTATTCTCTGAATTTGGCCTTTCCTATCACTTGGATAAATCACTTTGCAGTGATGTCACACAACAGTAAAGATTAAATAAACCCCCAAACAATCAGGAAGTTCAAATATACTTAAGTGTATAGTATATAAAATGTCTTTCTTTTTTTAACTTAATGGGACCTAGGAATACTTTTTAGTTGATCTTTCATGATAGACACTGAACATTAGCTCTGTTATTTTCTAGGAAAAAAATTAATCTCATTAATCTATGATCTCAAAACCCTTTCTAATGAGTGTTACTAGACTTGCACAGGTTCAGCCTTCTGGAATTTCAACTGTCCTGGAGGTTTGACAGGTTAACCCAATCCTCAGAGCCCCTGTGGAAATTTTTCTTAATCTAGACTGCTTTGAAATTTTTAAATCTAAACTTAAATTAATATACACATTGATTGTGTTATTGTCTGATACTCCAACATAGAAGTATTGAAGTACTGAGTCAAAAAATCTTACACATATTGGTTCTCACTGTCAGTTTTCAGTCCCTGCCAATAATCAAAAAACTTTGCTTGACTCTTAAGATATTTTTAAATAATATCTTCACTGTATTTTCTCTGATTTGTATGTTGTGCTTCATGCTCTCAGATTTTTGTATCATCGAGCCTAAATATTTTTCTAAGTTTGTGTACTCTAAAAGCATATTTTAGAACCACATTCTAAGCATCAGTATGTTTACTATACTTATTCTTACTTTTGCTAACTTTTGTGACCTATTTCTTTAACATTTTACAACCAGAGGAAAACAAGAACACACATATTAGTTTTAGAATCTGTTGATGTTATTGGAAATAGTTATGGTTTCATCCAAAAAAAGAGGAGTCTTGGAAACTTTTAAATATCATTTATTCAGCTTGAAGTAATTACAAACAGTCAAGAAAAATCGTCATATTTTTCTAAAACCTAATCATAGAATTAATACAATTTAAATCAAATGACATCCATTGAATAATTTTTTATTTGACTTTAGTCAAGCCACTTGAGAAATTTACGAGTTTTCCTTTGAAGCAATTACCTGATAATTCACATAGCACATTTCTTCTCTCTTCTTTGTTCTTGATTCCTCTATCTTTTGGAACATCTTTAATTAAAACAAGTTAGCCACTGGGATCTTTATCTAAAATAATTTCTACTTATCTTATTTTGTTCAGAGATGTAACACAATTTAATATTGGACTCAATAAATACAGTCTGGAGGCAGTAGCAGCTGTACTTCTTTTTCACCTGTGCTTACTTTTTGTAAAAATATCTGATTGTGTCTTTAATGCACCAAAAGCTTAGCGAATCTAGGTTAAGTCCCAAGAGTCTGACAAGTATCAAGCTGCTTGCTGAGTTTTACAATAGGTTGACTGGAGAAAGAGTTATCAAAATGGAGAAAAGTGCATTTATGAGCATGTGATGCTTTAAATTATCCTAAAAGGAATGCTTAAATCCTTTCTCACACTCCTCCTCTCTTCTTGTCCTGATAGACCTGCACCTAAATATAATTATTAATGCCATCAACCACTTAGTATGTACTGCTTTGGATTACAGTTCTGAAAGATTCAAAAGACAGAACCTCAGAGTTCAAATCTTGGGGCCTCTGGGGATATATCTCAGACATCATAAATGTGTCTTTTTCTTCTGTTAATATTTCCACACACAAACTGGTAAAAATAACTAATCCCACTCACTCTAGTTCATCACAGATCTCTTGGCACAGTTGAGGCATATTAGTACATCCTGAACCAGAGACAGTGGAATGAACAATTAACAGCCTTGAAAAAGAAAACTTCAATGTGCTTCACTTGCATAAGAACAAATAACGATGTCTCTATGCGGAAAACAATAAGGCCTTTGATGCCAAATTCCAATTTCTGTGATTTTATGCCTTACAAGATTTATCCACTTATATCATGATATCTGCTCCTTTCATAAATGCATATGTGCCTGTGAATGAAGTGTGAGACTCACCATGAGTCAGTTCAAGTTTATATGTCTCTGTGCAACAGAAGATCACCTTGCTACCAGTTACACTCTGACCTATGTGTAATACATCATTTTCTGGCCAAACATGTTTTGCTCAGCAAGCCACTGTTCTTGAAAATTCAAGTATTCACTCGTTTCTTTCTTCTTCACAATAAATAATTTCGGAAATAATGTAGTGCGATTCTCAAGAAAAAAATCATTAAATATGAGATGGAGCATTCTAAAATGATTTTGAATCAAACTTCCTTTTTCAAAAAGAAAAATCAATTCCAGCATAAAATCTATCTTTAGCAAAAGGTGAAGAGCTAAAGTAGAAGCAAATCTTGACTCTCTGCCAAAGACAGGTAAAGCAATCTCTCGAAATACTTATTTCATAAGGGTTTTACCATTTTCAAGACTCTTAATAGTGCAAGAGGAGAAAATAATGTGAAATTTCATGATGCAACACCTCAAAGTATATATCAATTTTATTTTCTATTCCATCTCCTTCATCACTAATGATCTTGAATTTAAAAACTGCTACTCATTAAACTTTAATATCCTGGAATTAAACATTCATTCCTGTGATTTTTTTTTTCAAAATATGTTGGGATGAGGGTGCAAAAGTGCTTACACCAACTAATCGGAGATAAACAAGTAAGTCACAGGAAAAAAACGCATGGAAGAACTAAAAATAAATAAATACAGCTCTGATGCTAACATTTCCTAATGTAAAAATTATTTATTATTTATAAAGAAACTGAGAATTAAAGCTGAAGAAGGATCAGGCATAAAATTATATTTTTTGTCATCATACATCAAGGGCTTATGCATAAAAATACGTCAGAGCAGACATACACAAACCTAGATGCAACACTTAAAATATCAATGAAATAATACATACATATGTATAAAAATATATGATATTTTAATATCTCCAAACAAGTTGTAATGAAATGTATTCCTCAGAAACCTTACTAGGAATCTGAAACTGTTTTTCTTGCAAAGAAACAACTTGAAGACCTATTATTCCTGCCTCCTGTCCCTGCATATATCCCAGTTACTTTATTATGAGCTGTTGCATGTGTCCAACATGTCAACTCCTCAAGAGTATGGCTTAATAACACGAAGTACATAAAAACTTTTGCATTAACACTTCAATTTTGAATCCTGAAATAACATTTTCAGCTGTGTAGTGAGTATGTTAATGATTTTTATGTAACAGTAATAGTATCTAATGATACCACTTGCATGTTCATAGTTAGCTGTGAACAAAAAAATTAAGTTCAGCAGGTGGAAAGTTGTAAGCAGCAATCAGAAAAGTTCAGAGGCCAGGACTTGTAAAAAAAAAAATTGCCTTTCTTCCTCAGAAGAACTGATATGATAGTAAGAGCCTTTGCAAAATCCAAAGTTCGTTTCACTCCATGTTCTACTCGCAGAGTCTGTAGCAGTCTTTGTAACCTCCCTGAATGCAAATCTATCCTCAATGACAGGAAGCCTCCTTTCCTTTACTGCCTATTTTTTTCTTTCCTTCTTCTGTTCTTACTCTTGTGAAACTTTCTTGACAGCAATGAATTTGACATTGGCTGTAAGATCATCAGATCGCACTTGTAAGGATAATGAAGCTGAACTTATCTATAGAGATGAGATTGAGGTCAGTGGAAATTGCTCCATAGTTAATATTCATGAAATATATACTTTGGATCTTATGTTCAAATTACACAACCCATTATAGTTGGCAATACTACTGACAGCTGTTTCCTGTTTTTTCCTTCCTACATTTTAAATTTTGTTTTAAATTTTTGATGATTGGTTTGCTTTTGCTTTTTTGCTGGTTTGGTTTTCCTTAAGTAGTGTCCCTCTTAGTGCTGCGTCAGTTTGATTTTCACTACCACATTAGGGAGAGAAGAAGGGTACGGATTGTGGCAGGACAGAAGTTGATGCTGGAGACAGAACTGACAGGCTCAGTATTTTATAGTTTGCTAAAAGTAGATTTCAGTCTTTGAAAAAGTGTAATTAACTTTACTGAACATGTAATGAAGTCTGCATTCACTTTTTTTTTTTTTTCCCTAACCAAAATGATAAATCAGTGATTATTTAGCATATAAACATATTTATTCTTGTTCAACAGGCTGTGCACTGTAGATTGAACATTGTTGATTGCTGCTTTTTATGGAGAGGCACCTCTCTATCACTCTGATTTCTCAATAAAATTTTTTAATTATTCAGCAAGGGAGAAGGAACAATATCCTAATTACTGAATGGTAATTTACAAACAATTTTTCTGCTATCATAGAAAGTGAATTTTAAGACATTATAAACAAACATCTTGAGCATTTTCCAAGTATACCTGGATCAGTCAGTTTTGAGTACTAGACCTTTCTTGCAAAGAACAAAAAAATAAGTGGATGAGAGAGAAGAACTGTGAAACCGTATCATAAAAAATATCCCCAGACCCTACTTATATTTCTTAATGAATATTAGGCTTGATTGTCTGGCAAGCACTAAAGGAACATTCAGTATGAGAATTCCAAATTTAGCTTTATTCTTACAGTAACTTTACAGTTGTGTCATCTTTCTTACTGACCTTTTTCATGTATTCCTAAGTAGAAATCAAATCACCTGGTGATGAAAGGGGATAAGCTTGGCCAAACAGGCTTGTTTCATAAACCCATAGCTGGGCCAGATCATCTGGTTAATAGGGGACACAAGCCACCAAAGGAGCTGGCCTCTTCTAGTCCACACTTCATTTCAGTACAGAAGAAAACATTAAGGGACTAGATGGGAAAACTATCTTTCTATGTACAGTAATTTCAATTATAAGCCGCACATCCACGTGTCGGCAGCTGTCTTGGGTTACAATACAGAGTGTGATAAAAGAGGTATCTATTCTATCACCATCTTTTGAGGGTGGGGGCAGTGATCCTTATCTCCGTGGGAGATATTCTGCTAATGGGCCATCCATAGAAACCAGGCGGGGCATTGTTCTTTATCTTTTCACAACCCATCCTTCCTCCAGCCGGTCATTTTCTGCTAATGGCCCATTGAGTCCCACTGTGGGACTGATAAAATTACTGCATCCCATTAGAAGTTGCTCCAGCCAGGGGGCTGCCTTTCTCAGCAGACACCTGTCCTCCAAACTAAAACAGCAACTTTTCGTTCTTTTTCCAAATATATAAGCCGCATTCCCTGGGTTCCGGGACCAAAATTTTAGTCAAAATGATGTGGCTTATAATCGTGAAATTACTGTACATTTTTTCCAGTCCATTACTTGAGATTGTAAGTTTATTTTACAAAAATATCTTGCCTAGTTCTTTATTTTATAGGAGTTAATAAGTTAGTAACTTTCATTTCCATGCAGAGCAGATGATGAGCAAAACGATGTCATAGATAGAAACTGCAAGATCTCAAATAGGGATGTTGAATTTCTTTTCTCATGATATAATATCTCTATTATGAGAAATCCATACTATCTGCTGTGGTAGTGAACAGTATAGGAAGCGGCATTGGAAAACTGAACAGGTCAATCCAAAGGACTGGATTTTATTCCGTCTTTGCTGAACAGACTTCCACCTGCTGCTTCACAGTCTTGCTGAAACCTGAAAAAAAATTTAAACAACAGGAAATTTTTGGTCAAATATGATACAGTCTGAGGAGACAAAAAAAGGGATAAAAGTCAACTTAATATCTTGTTTTCATCTCTAACACTACTGATAAAAAAAGAACTTCAGTTAAGGGTAGACTCTAGGGACAAGTTTTGAGTATATAACCTGCATACAAAACACTTATCATCATGCATATTTATCTCTGCTAATGAGAAAGTGTTCTATTAAATTACATTCATTTAAAATGTCTGAGTCTCATAGATTGCATATCTTAAAGTCATAATTAGGATTTGTGATTAGCTGAAACATTTCAGAAGAGGTACTTGAGGAATCAGTAAAAAAGATAATATATATATCAAGATCCATTGAATAAAGAATCTCATTTGTATCACAACTCTTCCACATATAGCAGTAGGGATGAAATAGAAAAGGCAAAAATGAGAGGACTTTATAGCATTATTCCAAAAGTCTCAAAACCTAGAGTTCTTAAAGAGTTGCTGTCTGTCTCTTTCTAGAGAAATCTCATATTCCAAATATCAAAGGAGAATATATCATCTGCCAAGAAAGCGAGAATGGCCTGTGAGCCCTTTACAGCATCCTCTTGATATTTTAATGCATGATATATCTTGGCATAAAAGTCCATGCTTTACAGTGGAATTACTGAATTGGGAAGTGTTAAAAACAAAACAATAAAGCCGATATTAATTTTTGCCTATTCTAAAGTATATCAGGATAGATACATTCTATCCTGAATTAAAGGAATTCAAACCAGACTACGTTGAACTGGCAATCAAACATGGTGGAAGTATTTTTAGGAACAGAGGGAAGTGGATATTGCACACATTCTTAGCAACAAATTAGGTTTTGGAAAATTACCATTTTAATTGCAATACCAAGTTCCAAGTTCCTTGTTTTTGTTATTATTGTGATTATATTAATCATCATCATTACCAGCACCAAAATATAGGAGTTTTTATTTACAATATTACTAAGGTATGGAAAAATTATTTCCTACATGTCAGTGCTGACCTAACCAAATTTGGGTGCTTAATTTTGAAAATAAAGATAAATATTATTGGCAGAATAACCTAGCACAAATTTTGTTGTGTTTTCTCTTTTTTTTTTTTTTTTCTTTCTCATTTGAGGAGATTAGCATTAAAAAAAATGGAATCTACTTGTCCATTTACACGTCATACTTGTCCTATTTAATTATTTAGTAAAAGTCACTTTGGCAAAATTTAATCATTTAGTCAGATAATTGAGAGGAAAAAATATAAAGAAATTTGCTTCCAAAGAAAGTGAAAATTTATGATCACTTCTAATTGTCTTGTTTGACTAAAAGTGAAAAAGGACACAATAACTTGGAAAAAGGCGAAAAATATATTGAAGATACTGAAACTGAAGATACTTACAATCCTCCATCTTCATTAGTTTACACTGATGAGCTGTGTAATATAATTTCTTGATGTACAGTTATTTAATCAGGATTGATAGAAACAGATATAGTAGGGAAATTGCTCAGTTCTCACACAACAATTTATTTAATTTCTAGTTGTGTATTAACAGTGGGAAGTGTTACATTTTTTCTTACTGAATTTGAGAGACTCTTTAAAAGATACCAGGTGAGGGAGCTTAATACCTAAAAAATTCACCTTCTAACATGCATAGAAAAAATGTATTGAAGTTTCTATGGAAGGAAACACTTTTAGCAAAGTATATAAAAGAAAACCCTGAGGATTTTTATTAACTTGGCTTACTGGAGAGTAAATAATTGCAAATCATTAAGAGTGATAAATTAATATTTCTAGAAAGGCAACCTTGCATCAGGAACCCAGTAAATGGCTAGGTAAGTTATGATGATCCTCAGCTCAGAAGGCAGGAGACCATCTTAATCCACTTATGCCAAAAAGTGATATATTATGAATTACTCCATAAATCATATATGCACCAAAATAGAGATGGTAGATTGTTTTCCTCAATATAAAATAAGCTTACAGCTTAAATAAATAAATAGGTCACAGAATCTGCAGCCATAGTATAAAAATGTCCTAATAAGTTTCAATACCTTGACAAGTTCCATGACACACCACGTAACCTTGTATGACTCTGGCTTCACTTCAGCTGAAGGCCACAGAAATTCTACTGGTTCATCTGGAACTAACACAGTTGTCTTCTGCTCTTTAGAAGGTTTGGTGTAATGAAGAAGGGTTATTTCTGACTTTAGAGGAGGACTCTGAAACATAGAAATGTAAGCGATCCAGCTCTGATTTACAATTCTTGTGTTATTCCTTTTTACTTCCATGATAAGTTTCTTCTGTGAGTATTATTATTATTATTATTAATAATAATATTAGTAATAACAATAAGCATAATAACAATTTCAAAAGTTGCCTTCCACAGTATTCTGCCAGGGAGAGATGGAGATAATTATCGTACTACTGCTCAAAGTTTCTTTTGTAGTTCAGAAAAGCCCAGCATCAGAGTTCTGTAAACAAAGCTGCTTTTATTCTGCTAGTCTTGGAAGCACTCTCATAACATATTTTCTTTGTTCTGAATGTGATAAAGATAGGCTCTCAGTTGTTCAGGAAAACAGATGAGACATGAAACTCTGGAAAGTGTTAGCATATTTGGAGAAAGAAAGACTGGAGTTTGGCTGGTTTATGAGATTTAAAATAAACTTGAAGCAAAAAGATTAAAAGGATTAATTTTAAGTGATGACTTCAAACACTAAGTATAAATCTGGAATAAGCTCAGAAATCTTAAGTTGAGTAGGTTCTTCTATTCTTGCCTTTTTACAGAAGCAACTTTGTGGGATTTTAAGCCATGTGAAATAGAGCAGACGTCAGAGAAGAAAAGAACCAAAAAGTACCATATGCATGTTTTAGGATTGACTGTCATTCTACCAGACTGAAATAGAAATCTCAGTAGATTGTTCCAAATGCTGGTTATGTAATATAGCTTGGCTATCAGCAGCAGACTGAATTAAGGCTATCAAATTTATCTCACCTCTTGAAATGAATAATGAAGTTAAGATAAAATACATGCTCAAAACTGAGGAGCACAATGAACTTCACAAAGATTTGAAAACTCAGATTCTGGCCTTTTAAACTATGCTTCCCTTCTGGAAGTAAAAATGATAACAGGTGAATTATCTCTAAGTATCAGTTCCAAGAACTGAGATTGGCAGCTCTGAGTCTATTACACAAAATTAGGCATAAATTGCCTAAGATTATGTGTGAGCATTCCAAGAATGTGAGATGTAAATTCATTGCAGATTGACATAATAGCACAGTGACAATTAACACTGGCTACATAGGAGCTAACATAAAATTGAGTAAAGACATCTGTTGAAGCAACCTGGTGGTAAACAATTGTCTGTTCTTTTCCAAAACAGGTGTGTGGAGGAGTTTTTCCTATTTCTCTTTGCATATTTGCAACTAGAGTCAGTATGGTTGAATTTTTTTTTTCTAGATAAAGTGATTGATGTTTTGAATTACAGCAAAATGAATTCATATAAAGTCTATGGATGTTTTTATGCAAAAATATACATAATAATTAATTATATGTATAATACAGTGACCACTGTATTCTGCTATAATGATCTGGCTTGACAAGGTCCTAATGTAATTTCAAAAAATGTGGTTAGTTTTCCAATTTGATGCATTCCTGAGGTACTGAAGCTCCCCTAGGTAATAGGTGTCAGTGAGGTTTTCATGAAGGTGAATATGCTAAGACCCTCTAATTAGTTCTAATTCACAGATTGACAGAATAACTTTGGTATCTCCACTAAAGAAGATAAAAAGAAATATTTTGTGCATTCAGTGAGGTCTGTTCTTTCTGCAGGATACAATTTCAACAAACTATAGAGAATTTCTTAGTTCATCTTTTTGCCTCTCACACTTGGGTATTATTGTTGAGGTTGTCTTTTCCTATTTCTAGGAGGCAGGATTAATGGCATGGGATTTGAGGAAATATGAACATATTTGATTTTAAAACTTTTGCTAGCCCTTTAACTAATCACATAAATAAATTAAATAAAATATACATATAAAGAACAAAATAATTGTTGGTCTGTTTGGAAAACAATCTGTGGAACATAATCTAATAGAAAAAGAAACAAAATACTAAATGTATGAAATACTCATGCACTTCAATATAAACTCTGCTTGGCTGAAATATCTTGGAATTAAGTGGAAAGTAAAAAGGATAACTGCCGACTGACGAATTTTTTTAGCACACACTCTCCCCAAGCATCCACTTACACATCTATTAAAAACCTCTTCTCTTTTAAAAATACATAACATGAGGGGACATGTGAAATATTTTATAACTGAAGTGAAAATTACAAGAATTTTCCTTTTCATATTATGTACTTGCTTGTGGACCTTACAAACAACTTTATTTGCTTATTATAGTTTAATTTGTAAAATTCAATATTCTTTGTACTAAACTTCTAGTGCTTCCCTTAAAGAAGGAAACAACACTTGAAGAACTCTTACTAATCAGTGGGCGCTAGAACAAATAAAACTATCCACAATTTGTCCTAGATGAGTCTTACCAGAGGTGCTCTTAGACCTGAAAATTAAGCCAGAGGTCTTCTAGTAACAGGAATTTCTGTCTGTGAGAGACTCTTTTACAGTACTAATTGTGAGGTATCTGAAAATACTGTTAATAATATAAGTACACAGATTACTCCCTCATGCATTCAGAGTAAAATCAAGCTCATAGTAATTTAAGTGATAGATCTGTTTTCTCAATATGTAGTTTTTCTAGGTAGAAAGACTGAGAATTACTCATTTAAGATTAAAAAAAGAGGCATTAACTAGCACTTTTACAGCATAGCTTTGGTGGACTAATCTTGTAAGGATACTTTTTGGAGAGGATTACTAGATCCACATGGAAATTATTATCTCCCTATATATGACTCACTTCAGGAACATTTAAAATTAGAAATATTTTGTACATATTGTATTACAATATATTATATATATTTTTGTAATGGTTAAAATCTGCTTTTTGACAAATGATTAGTTCACCTTGTGCATTTGCACTTAATCTCCCTTGTTACTGAATCAGCATGTTATTTGACTTATGGAAGGAAAATTAACCTGGATTTTAAAATTTCATTTTCCTGAATGTTGTCTTTAAGACGTGGAATTAAGGAGTGGAATGAGAGTTTTCATTATTGTGCCTGGACAAAAAAGAAGAGAAGCAGCTCTATGAGATTATTTCTTTCAGGATGCTGTCTTCATCTCTAAATTATTTGACACTAAGTAGTCGTCTTTCTAAAGAGAGAAAAATCTGTTACTTACACACACATAGGCTTTAAAGGACTGCAGTGAGGATGCATTTTATGGGTAAAAGTTGAGACTAAAGTTTCCTTTTGAAAAGTGCACAAAGAATGTAACTTCAGTCAATAATCATCTTTAAAAAGACATCAAAGTCACTGCAGGATATTTTTCTGTAATTAAGGCTAACTAATCTCTTACATACAGAGTAAATGGTAAGAAATTAAAAGGGAGCAAATCGTGATGCATATAAATTTTGGGACTAGACTCTTGGAGCTGGACTTGCATTTTGTAATTTTGCTTTTGAAGCATGAACCACTCAGTAAACTTGCCACATAATGTTGTTGGTGAAGCCCTCATTAAGACTTGCTGAAATTTTAAATTGACTCAAATTTTAAAATTTGCTCCAACATTAATACGTACTAATTACTGTCTTCCTATATACACCTCAGCAAATACTACTGTGTATTTCTTTTTTAATTGAAATGGAAATTTCTATGCTCATGGGTAAAAAAGCTTCATGAACATGAAGCAATTTTATTTAAGTTAAGCTTAACAAAACAGAAAATAACTAAACACATGAAAATATTGAGTCATGTCTATCATGCAGCAAGCCAGTTGTCTGAATCTGATTCCTTTTTCCACACTAGGCTGAAACTCCGCTAGGACAAAGGCTGTATATGCTGCATATTTTAAGTGGATAGCCCCCAATACCCTGTTAATGCCTATTAAGAGAAAAATAGCTGCTGAGAGCACTTTGGTGACTTTTTATTTGGACTATCCTGCAGAGCCAAAGCAAGCATGACACATGCTGCTCTGAGGTCTCAGCTCTAGCACCATCACAGTGAGAATTTAAATACGATTTGCAGATTTTTGTATTGTTGTGATTTAGGCATTTATTGCAAGAAATGTGTGATAAAATACAGCCAGGAATAAGAAGGTTAACTTGATAGACTGTACTGGCTAGTGCTACACAGTCTTAACCTAACCTCATGATCCTTTTTCTCCTTAACATTACCTGAATCTGTGAATTTACTGACCTTTCATAATTTCCACAGTCACTTAGAAAAAATAGGTTCTATAACAGGATCATACTTCTCTTCATCAAATAAATACCTCAGGGTCCTTATTATGATCTCATTGTGAAGCAAGATAATAA
>PYHW01009485.1:9236630-9255281 GCA_013186435.1 Turdus rufiventris
ATTTTAAGAATAATCAGTAGTGCAGATAAAAGGCATCTCTTCTTTCTTTCCATTTTCTCTTTCCATTAGCTTTTGCAACTGAAATTAACACAATTATTAATACATAAATAAACTGTTGTTCATATGCCAATAATAGATCTTCCACAACAGGATCATATGCAACCATCGGGGTGTTAACACTTGGTATTTCCCTCGGCAACCAGAACAAACATGAGTACATTATCTTCTGTCCAATATTTCTGGATCAGTGACTGACCTGTCATTGTATATCTTCCCGACAATACTTCCATAACCTTTGCAAAGGGCCAGTGATACACCATAGATCTTAAACCTGTTTGCACATTTTGTCCCCTGGTAAATAGAACTGGTAGAAGGAAATTTGAGATACATTTTCTCTTACTAAATCTATAGTTTCGGTGTTTCTCAGGAAGTTTGATGGCTATTTGTAACCTAGTTATCACCTTTCATGCTATATATGCACCATGACATACACATTCTTTCTAATTCAGTTTATGTAACATTCAATAGTTTTATGTATTTCATTTTAGTCATGCTTTAAATTGGCTTCTGCTTTGTGGTGCTGTGATTAAAGTTGGTGCTTATACATTTTTTCGATGGAAACAGTACAAACACAAATTTATGTAAAAGGCTTTCTGAACAGATATCAGCAAGTAACAGCTGTTAATACTTTCAGATATCTCCAGGATTAATTTTTTATTTAATGCAGTTTTAAGTCAGTAAATATAGGCTAGCTGATGGACCTCTGCAAAGTTATTTTTCATGCTACTACTACACTGAACGCCTAGAAATCAAGCACATTAGGTGTTTGTATCTTGCCAAATTTCTCAGTGTGTTGTAAGTAAGGAGTTTGTGACTGGTTTAATGAGACATAAAATTTTTAAAAATTATTGGTCCATATATACATTAAAAATATACAATCTATCACACATCTTTCTTTCTTAGGCAGTAAAAATAAACTGTCTGCAGAGCATATCTTCTTACATGCAAAACTGGGATCAAAAAACAGATATAGTATAAATCCAAAACTCAGAGCACAGATTTTGGGATTCAGAAGATATTCCTCATTTGTGAAATGTATTGGATGCATTGTTTCCCAATTATTCTTTAACGTAAGAAATTACTTCACAAAACAGAAAAATTTACAAAGCTCCCAATACTTTCTAGGACATCTTTCCCATCTTTTTATGTTCTTTCCAGCCAATCTTTTTATGTGCATTCTGTGATGTTGCTTGTCTGCTTGCAAATTAAAAAATTTGTTTTGACACTAATCTATACCTGCTATTATCTGCTATCATCTTTCTACCTCTGGAGAAATGTGCAGAGATTCCAGGTTATAGAAATCTGCCCTGTCATTCTGGCAAGATATAGAGTAGAAATAATGTCATTCAGTCCTACTTCTGGAAGCTCTCAGTGTCCCACCAAATTTTGGTCACTACCAAGAATATAGGACAATATTGGATTTGAAATCTTATGTAGCCACTCTTGATTAATATAGGAATGTACTGTTTTTGCAGAAGAGAGCTAAGGTATTAAGAAGGATAAAATGTTTTATTTCAAAACAAAGACATGCCACTGCACATCATCCAGAAAAAGGTTACAACATGACAGATTCAACATTTCAAACCTATGTTTTTCAGATAAGCACTTCACAAGTTTTGATTGAGTGAAGGTCAGAACTGAGAAAGCTGCAAAATGTGAAGGATTGAAACTCTGCAGATATCAGTAAAGGAATGAGAACAAACGTTTTTCACTCTGAGAGTGTAAATTCAAATGTTTTAGTTAAGGAAATAAAAATCAATTCTTCATTGACTGGAATCAGAGGGCAACTTCAGGTTTAGAAAGGATATGAAGAAAAAATAAGCATATATTTAGGCATTTTTCTACCTTAGAGCCACAATGTTAATGTTAAAAAAAAAAATACAGAAAAAGTAGACCTAAGGAAATATAGCTTGATCTCCATGATAGCAGAGTCAGGAGACATACATGAGATCATAAATTTGGTTTTTGTGGGAAAAAATTAAAATCATAAAAAATACAGATTAACAGAAAATCTACTTCATTTTGTGTAATGAGCCTTCTTAACTCTGTGTCATTACCCTAGAGGATGCCCTCTTGTTCTTTTCACAGTAATTTTAAGTCATTCTTACACTATGAAGTGCTGTGACTACTCTGCCTTTTTCATTTTAGTAACCCATGCTCTACAAACCCCAACTGCTTCAGCTCATGGCATGAAAGGATGAAAGGGAACATGTGCTATTACAGCCGGACTAGCTAAAGTGAGCCCCTGAGACCATGAGTCGGTAGTTCCCTAATGCACTCTTTTGACTTTATGTTTTGTTGCCTTGTCTGTGGAAATAGAAGATAGCATTGGTGTAAAAAGACTTTTCATTGGAATTTTGTCCTATCCGTCAGGGAACTACTTTGCTTCAAAACTTGATTTCTACTGCAGGTCAAGGAGAGAATAAAATCTCCAACTGTGTAGCAAGTTTATCTGAAAAGGAGCTCACTTTCATCAGCAATTTCATTTTATATATGTGTTTCTGTGCCATCCTATATTAGCCTTCTTTTATATTGAAAGAATTTGGAAGAGAACTGTAAATAGTAGTGTCATCCGATGACAGTTCTATAACACTAATATATTTTTTTTCTGCTTGACTGGGAGTTAGATTCATATCTTAAATTATTTGTCGATCATTATTATGGTCTGAGTAAGTATCTAAAAATCCAGATCAGTTTCTTCTCTTTCTTGGTTAAAAATGTTGGGGGTTTAATTGCAGGTTGCATAGTTCAGTGGATCCCATTCCTTTTAGAGTTGAATCTCATTTGAAAAACCTGGCAGTGCTCCAGACCTCTTTGGTGCTGATTCTCATTTCACTTTTCCTTTCTGAAAATTGCTACTTTCCCTCTCCTACAGAATCTCTATGTTTCCTATCACAAATTTCAAGCAGAGCTTAGAACTGAAGTTCATGATATACTGAAACCTCACTAGTAAGCCTAGTCCCTTTGGTAGTGACTGAATGACTGATTTAAGCACTTTAAGATGTATTGCAAACCTTCAATGTATAATTGTTTGCTTATATGCTGTTCTAGGAATTTCTAGAGGTTTTAAAGATAATTTGTTTCTGTGCCTGACCACATTTAGCAGGATTATTTATTATCCCCTCAAGAAGAAAACATCCTAATTATTTTTTCTTGTTGATTATTAAGTGGAAGGTAAATACTTATACACAATGCAATACTTAAAGCTGAGCTGCTGCTTAGTTCTCCCTATGCATATGATATACTTGCAGACACTTCACATAAAAGAAATTCATTGTGATTGGAAATTCCTGTTGTGAATTGTGAACTCAGAACAGATTGTGTTGCAACTATGAAAACATGGCCTTCCTTTATTTGCAGTAAGTTTAACTTTAAATTTTGGTGCCATAAGTTTTGCCAACACTTTTTTCTTTACTTGAGGGTAATAATTTAAAACAGCTCATTTAATAACTCGCTGGTAGTTCTCAATGCTTATTTTTGTCCACTCACATAATTACACCATTATCTAGACTTTAGGAGAACAGTGCAACTTTTAATTAAAACTGTGTGGAATGATTACTATTTTGATTAAACCTGGTTTTGGAACCAGCCAGTTTGTCGGCAAGAGCACAGCATGTCTTGTTTTCTACTAAAATCCTCATTAAGGTCACATCTGCTTTCCTCGATTCCTATATCAAAAATGACCTTGTGATTATTCTGTTTTATGACCATAGAAATTCTCAGTGAAAGAGTCCTTCAAATCTTTTTGCAGTTGTGTCCCACGTCTCCTGAATATTTCCAGACTGGGGGTGTACAAATCATGTTCTAGATACAGCTTATGTCGAGCTACAGCTCATCCCAGAGCCAAAAGTCACTGTAGCTGCTGCCATTATCTACCACTTTTTCTTCTTGGGCCTGCAAAAGGAAATTTCAATCAATAGTAAGCTTCAAATTTTATCCTACTTTTTGTGACAGCAACAGGATGTAAAGAACAATGGGACTATAACACCCTGCTGTTGTATCACATAAATCTCTTCTGTTAACCTTTAAAGGTTAGAAATTGCATAAAATGTAATATAAGCATCAGTGGTGTACCAATATATCCAAGAATGTGCATTAACAGAAAAATTTACACTCATTCAACTCTTTTTTTTTTTTTACATACTTGACTTCCATTATTCAGAAATATAGCTGGAAAACTCACAGACAGCAACCTTAAAGCAACTTAAAAATATTTTGCACAGTTCTAATTCTCACCATGTCTTTCTAGTAGGAAATATGCTTCATTAGTGGGATTTGGATTTCGGGGGGGTGGTTTTGAGCAGTTTTGTTTTGATCTGGGTTTGTTTTTGGTTTTTTTTTTTTTTAATTTGATAGTCACCTAACGGACCCTCCAAAATTTTTTTGACACCAAATATTAAGTATTGAGCACATTCGAAGCAGGAGAGGTCTAAGAACTGTTAAGTGGACTGGTTTTTTTAGTTTGCAACTAACTTTGGACTAACAAAGTAGTTATTCATTACTTCCTTAAGGGACCAGTCAAAACCCTTTCATAGAATTTGAGCTCTGTTTGTCCAGGCAATAACTTCTCTTAAAATTTTTGAGTAATTCTATCAGCAAGCTTAGTGACTTAACTCTAGAAGACTAGAATTCCCATTGTTTGACTTATGGAAAAAATATAAAGTCAAGATCATATCAAGATCATATCAAGATCATATCACCAAAAAATTATGCTTATTATACTACTGCAAATATAAAAACTGGGTATGCTGCTTTTTTCAGCTGAAAATATGCCAAAAAAGATCACAACTAAACCTGATCTAAGTTAGATGGAATATCCAATGACCAGTAACTAGTCCTGTAGCAGCTGGAATGTGCATCCATAGAGGTTTAGCCAAAAGAGTGGGGTTGAACAGTACACTGATGGCAAACATATCAAAGAGGATCAGGAAAGATTAAATGCTGTCTTTTAAGAAAGTGTTTAAAATGCACCTTGAAGGCAGGCTTGCTTTAAATATAACTTAATAATCAGTTTCTATGGCACTTTATTCAAAAGCAGGTCTTCTGTGGCAATGAAGCCCATAATGGAATAAAGCATAAATTCCTTCAGAGACCATGAAGGAATGCAGTGGAAGTATGCCAGAAGAGCAAACCTGAAAAAAAGGTCTTTGCTCCTACCCTTAGGAGTGCTGTGAAATCCACAATAAAAATATTCAGTTGTTTGTTCACCTTGAGTACTCCACAGTCATCTCTTCCTTATGGCACTGTGACTGTCCTCTCAACAGTAAATTAAGGCATTTTTGTCAAATAATACTTTACAATCTGACAGAGCAGCACTGTATATTCAGCCAGGGCAGTGTAAACAATTTTTATTTCAAAGTAACTCTCATATTTGCTAAGCTCATGGGGAATCTTACTTATAAATCATTGTAGTAGATACCCATCATATGCAATTTGCTACTGATAATGTAGACCAGCAATTTCAATTGTTACTGCAATTTTAAAAATAAACTTGGGGAAAATAGTAAGTACAAGGTATTTCTGCTATTTCAGAGCAGCTTTCTCTAGGGTAACACTGTCTTTATCCCAGTGCAGAATATATATTAAATTTTTCTACTAGACAGGCTAAGAAATCATTGCAGTGATGTAATTTTCAGTATACTCTCAGAAAACTAGGATTTTTAAAACAGAAATATATTCATGAAAATAATTTGTAGTAGTAGTACTAGTAGGAATATCAACACAAGATATTTTCAGTCTTCTTTGGCAGAAGAAAAGACACCTATTCCATCATTTCTCATCAATTCACCAGGAATATTCACATGATCACTAATCCAGATGAATACTCTAATTTTCCCACTATAAGAGTATTTATCTACCTTAAATATTGGGGGAAAACAGTTTTGATAGCTTCATTTTTCTCAAAAAACCTCAGCTAAAAGAATGAAAAAAGAATTAGAAAACCCAAACCAACAAATTAAAACAAACCAACCAAAGCAACAAAAAACAACCAACAAAACACAAAAAAACCTCAGTGAAGAAACCAACCAAAAAAAAAAAAAGCCATAACCTCTGAAACAATTTACTGACAACCAAATTTTCAGAGAGAATATTTAAAATGTGCTTAATTTCATGAAGATAGTTGAACTGGGTCTTTGGGATTAAATGTTTTCTGTGAGTTGTCCTTGAATTCCTCTGTGGATAGTAATCTTATCTGGTCCCAAGCTAACATCACTGAATGATCAGTTATATTTTCTGAACTGATCATGAAGTAAATTCGCTGGTAGCACAGATGTAAATAAATTCTTAATGTGTTTTGTGTTTATCAGTTGCACCTTTCAAGCTTATCTTTGTCAGGAGGTAGTAGTGTCTAGTCAAACTACCTGACAACACATCATAAAATACCTCTGCAATCCATTTCTCATTAAACAAATTAGGTATTTATGAAACTTGTGTATTTATTCTGAGAATTTGTTATTATTTAACTTGGAGGAAAATGCATCAAGTTAGATCTGGAAGAAAGGCTTGATGAAATCATGTAAGAAGAGGTTTTATACTCTTTCATGATGAATTTATTATTTTTTCTACACTGAATGGAATATTTTCTGTCTCCAACTGATGTTTGAATAAAATTTGTTATGAAATAAACCAAAAGATAATATTTTAAATGACAAAACTAACTAGTAGCAAACTCTTAAATTGCTAGATTAACATCTTCAGACATGAGACTTCATAAGGCATTGTGCTACGAATGGGTTTTACTAGAGCTGGAAAACAGCTGTTTGCTTTGAAAGAATACTTACAAACACTAATTGGGAAGAAATAAATATTATCAGAAGTTTATGTTTAAAAAATAGTGAAATGCCTCTTTTTAAGCTCTTATTTCTACTAGAAATCCCCTACATGAAAATCTATTTTATTAAAGGCATTATTAACTATGTCTTGCTTAATGACCCAAATCTCATCATTCCTGCTACATCTTTTTCTTGGGTAGATTCCAAAAGAGGAAAAGAAAGAAAGCAGCAATGGCTTTATCAAGGGCAGAGTAGAGGAGATGTTGCCAGGGAGGCAGAGCAGGAAGTATTGAGATGTTTACTTGGAAGTGTTGGAGTGAGCTGTACACACATAGACAGGGTACCTTAAGCACAGTATCCAAAACTATTCAGCAAAAGTGAACCTGCAGTTTTGTATTTTTTGATAATTGCATGATTCCATTAAAGTCACACAAACCCAGATGTTAGAAAATCTGAAAACTGATATGGTAATCTGCTTTTTCATCAAACACAATTCTGGACCAAAAAAATTGTGTATTTTATACCTTGTTCATGTAGCAACAGACTTTCAGTAATTCAATTCTCTTCTGCGTGTTAAAAGGTTATTCAGTCATAAAATAAAAAAGCATGGAAAATACATAAAGACCAATTGTTGTAGAGCAATGCCTTTGTGCTGTATAGTATTGAAATGTAAATGACTGAGTTTACCAAGTTTTTATTGATTTGCTTCATGAAGCAAACTTTGGAGATAAATAAACTAGCTTTTGTGTAATGAAACTTGTCACTGACCTTCATCCAAAGAGATCTTTAGAAGCTTGTAACTACATAGGTATTATAGGATCTCACCCCTCTAGCTTTTGAAGTGCCACAAGAGAAAGAATGATGAAACTGTTCTAGTGCTACATAATACGTGATTCGCAAATCTAAATTCATTCATAAAATGTGGTTAACTTTACAGAGACATCATTTTAATGATTTTCAACTGAATAATAAAGTTTGAAAAACAGATTTATTTCTTATTTTACCGAAATAAATTTTGTAAGCTGCATTTTAGCTGAGCAGATGGTGCACACTGAAAAATAATGTACAAAATGGCAGGGTTGTTTAGCCTTGACAATTTAAAGTGAGTATGCATGTGTTATGATTTTGATATGCTAACCAAGATCATCCATTTGAAAACTGACAACACTGAGTTGAAATGCATAGGAAATCATAGGCCTGCTCCTCCTATTCTCATTTGTGCAACATTTTAAACAGGAATAGTGTTTTACTTGTTTTAGTCTGTATTTAAATTTAGTTGCTTTTGGCACTTGCTGTCATGGAGGTAGCTAAACATTGTCTGATTTTTTTCACCTTTTCTGTCCATAACATCAAACTTTCTGTTCTGTTCTCCATTCCAGCCTGTATAAACCTTTTTGGGAGCACTACTGATTCTGGTGCCTCCATCAAAATTTCCAGAATAATCCAGGGTATCAGTCTATATTGCAGTGGTCTGATCAGGGTCCAGTATCTGTATGCAAAGTCAGAACCCTCTTTTCCTTATGAGTACCATTTCACCTTTCCCATTTTCGGAATTCATGAGCCATGCCTTTGTTCAATAAGACTCATGGATTCTTCATAAATACTTTGTCACTGGTGTCTACTTATTGACTGTCGATTTTTAATTTTGGCCTTGGAAGTGTTTGGATTAAAAACTTTTAGGTTTTGTGTGTTTGCATATAAGCATATGATGGGAGTTTGATTGTGGAAGGATTTCTGTAGCTTTTCAAGATAAATTGTTGGTAGCAACATTAGATGCAAAAGCCTTCATTGTCTGGTTTTCCCTTATTTAAATTTTAAGAAAAATTTGCTTTGCTATTTTAATCAGAAGGACCTCTTTCTTTACTAATGAAGCTACAAGGCTGTGAGTATGCTTGCCATCCTAAAAGAATTAATGTCCCTATATTTGCAGTTAGAATTTAGTCATTCATATTGATTGGGATCAACTGAGATTGGCAGATAAAGATGAAAGAATAACATACTAAGCAAAGTAGATATTCCTCCTTCATTGACAAGGTTTTTTTAATCATTAATTATCACACTGTATAGCAGATCAAACTTTCATGAAAGACTGAAGAAAAAAAAAAGCCTAATTTGTAAAAGTAAAGAGGTTTGAGTAATCTGAGGTGTCTCTTCAGATCTCTATATCAAAAACTTGAGCAACAGAGAAGACTTCTTTTCATTTAGCTGGCATATGAGACAATGAGATTGTAATGCATGTTCATCTTATTTCCAAGTGACAGACTGGCATATTAAGTATTCTAATTAAACAAAAAAAAAAAAAAGAAAATAGCAGTAGATATTTAATGAAATTTACAAGTGAAATTCTGGAGATACTAAGTAACACAAGATTTGCATACTTTCCCAAACTGGTAACTGCATTTTTTTTTAAATTCTTGGGTTCAGATTTTTGTTCACTGGTTCCAGGAGGTTTTCCGCTACTGCAGGTCCACACAAGTAGCTCACCCAGGTAAGTACCTGTTTGGAGAGGTAAAACCATCTCCTTTGGGGCTGAGGTTTTGCAGGGCTGTATAGTACCATATTGTTATCTGTGAATCCAATAATAATACTGTGCAAGGAATGTAATTTTACCTGGTTATAAAAATAGTATTAGACAACTTGTCAGAGTTCATATTTTTCATTATTTTGATGTCATAAAAGTCATCCTTTCTTCCACCAGGGATTCCCTGCAGACGTGGATGAGGAAAAAGTCATCTTTCAGGTCTGTCATCACCCTAGTTCTCTGAGCAGATGCTAGTAAATTGGACCCTGAACACCTTAAATATCACTAGAGTTCCTTGAAAATGGGATGTAGTTTTTTGCTTTGTGGTGGCAGAATAAAATAGTGTCGGTGAAAGCAAAAATTAAATGTCCTTCTTCAGTGAAACTAGCATGGAAAGTTTTATTTTTTAAAATTCCCATGAGTCAAATTTTGATTATCGAGTTAGAACAGAGTTTTCAACTCTTTGATTTTATTGAGTATTTGATTTTGCAGAGATTTATACTGCTCTGTCTGCCACAGCTGCTGAAATTGGATTATTATCTGAGAAGGTAAGTTTTCTTCTTTGAAAAATAACTACTGGATGGCTGCTTGATATGGGAAATAGCTTGACTAAAGCTGAACACTCAGGCCCTATGGGAAAACAAAGATAATCTAAGTTACTTATTTCCTGTATCTCAAACCCATAAATAAATACACACAGTGTGAATATTAATTTATTCATATTTTATAAATCTTTTACAGTGGGAGAACAAGGAGAGAAACAATGCTGCAAACTGACAACTGAATACATTTTTTCTAAACTAACTAAAATTTAACTTGACTGAACTTGAAGAAAATGCACAATAAATTAAAGAAATGTTCATGGTTTTTCTAGTGGGGATACTAAATTGGGGAACACCATTCCTAAACCATTACAACTGTTTAAGAAAGCAGTGAACCAACATGGGTTGCTTACCCGGAGGCACGTGTTTTTGTACTTTGTGCTACATTGTGTGGTTAGAAAATGCAAGAATTTCTATTAAGTGTACATACATTTCCGAATTCTTAGTGAATTTTAGGTCATTATTTAAAAGGCTAAGGCTATATGCTGACCTGATAGGAGTATTAAGCTTCAAAAAGATTAGGGTGTGAGAAGATGGAGGAATCCAAATATCCTACACCAGCTCTTCCCACGGCCATCACAGGAGAATCATTGGCTTTTCCCACATTCCCACCACTGCTAGCCCTCTTCATCCAAGTTTTCAGATTGAGAGGTGCAACTGTAGAGCTATTAGGGATACAGGCACTTGGGGATTGCACAAGTCCTGTGAGGGGATGCTTAGGAGAGGAACCAAAGGTGGGGAAAGAGAGCGATGACAGTGTCTTGGTGAGAAGTCATCATGGTAAATCCAGAGCTGTGGTGACAAGGGGGACAAGTCATCTGTGAGCAGGCTGCAGGTCAGAGTGTGATCACAGGGCGTACCAAGCTGTACTAGCCAGCAAACTGGTGGTCTAGGAACCATGGGTGTTTAGGGATGGGTCTCTGGGAATGCCACAGCCAAAGGTCCTGACTGCTGGAGGGACCAGGGGGTCCAGGCCAGCTGACAATGGGAGCTGGGTGTCAACTGGGAGTGTGTTTGAGAGATGGTTCTGCACCAGCACCTGGACCTGGACCTGACTGTGACCTCAGGGCTCATATGGCCAGTTGCCAGCAGTTGGGGAGACTGAAATCCAAGTGTCACTTCTACACAGCTTACTGCAGTGTTTGAGCCCTGTGCTACAGCTACACTTAACATGTGTGTGTTTATAGATATCCCAACATGGGTATGTGTATGTACAATATGCACGTGGATGTTTTTGTGTGCCTGTTCTCTACTGAGTACAATGCTCAGCCTCACTGCTCATTGGACCTGGGGACATGAAGATGTAACACACTCAACTCCATCAGACCACCAGACTGACAACTCCTAAAAGTATAGAGCTCATTTTTTGCCTTTGAAAAATCACCCCACAGCCCTAATTGATTTGATCAGATTTTAATCACAGAAATAAACAGAATTTAAAAGGTAGGAGCAATTCCAACTTTGCAAAAATTTTGGGCCACTGGTAGCATCTGTATTTTACTAAGGCTCCTGAAAAGTACAATCTGGTTATCTGTGATGTGTACACTTGTAACTGGCTTCAGACAAACCCCAATGTTAAATCAAGAAAAGTATTTTTTATATGAAAGCAAAAATATTATTTGATAATATTTCTGACTTTAGGAAAAACATAAAGGAGGACATAGAAGATGATAGTAGGATGTAGTTGATATCTCATAGACTTTTGTGAGCTGTGTAATCATCTAATAAGATTTTTTTCATATTTTTGGTCTGTGTGGCTGCCCTGAAATTGATTCAAAATATTCTAATAAAGAGGCTCAAATGAGGTACTTTACAATAAAGTAATTTTCATAATAGACTCAAAATCTTCATCAGTTATACAGTGAGACACCCATTAAGCTGATTAACCTGGACTGATCTGCCCCTACTCAGCACTGAATTGTTCCTGAGGCTTCCAGTTCTTCTGGAGGTGTTGGATCATTCAGACTCAGCAAATGCTAGTAATATACATCTATCAAAGTAATTTTGCCAGTTTAAACCATCTTTTAGAATATACTTTTTCTATTACTGAGACAGAATGATATCAGGTAGGTAACTGAGGATTGAAGTAACTCTGTTATAGAACTTTCTAGCTGGAGCAAATTCTGGGTTCTCAAATAACAGAGATGCTAATAAGCAATATATTCCTCATTTGCAGTCCTGGTGACCATTTGGTTTGAATTCATGTACAGTGATACTCTCTAAAGCCTCTGACAAATTCCATAAGTGTCTACAAAATAATTAAGTCAACCAAATGGTCTCCCTGCTTAGGTAAGATGATGTTGCTTTATGAAATAAACCCCCTTTATGATATTTCCATTCATAAGTGGAATTCATCACATACATTTAAATATTTGAATTTCCTGACTGGAAATCGAAAAGAGCTGTACTCTATTTAAACTATTGAATAACTACTAGCACTGGTGTATACCAGGAGGAAGTATGGGGACAAAAATTTTTACTATCACATAAAACTAGCAATCTAGAAATACAATATTATAAAAAATAATCTAAGTGAAAATAAATTCCTTTATACATTACAATAGAAATTTTAGTCACATTAATTTAAAAGTGTACACCATTGAATAATACCCTTTTATCTCCCTTACTTCCTCATTCAATCAGATTGTTGCACTTGATATTGAAATAGCAGTAGTGTTTTGCTTCTCTATTTTCTGTCAGAGTTCCAAACGCAGATGCTGCTTACAGATTACACAGCCTTTACACTTCCTCCTTCTCAGGCTAGTGTTTCTATATTATTTAAAATTCAGAAAACAAGCCTTGTATTGAATTGCACAGTTAGGTCATATATCAAGGTAGCAAAAATGGTGGTACTGTTTTGCAGCTCATTACATGCTAAATTACTGACACTCATGGTTGTGGACTTCATGCTGGCATTTGACAACAAAAGAGACTGGTTGCAGTCCAGGTGAGATAAGAGCTAGACAGTTGGTCCATTAATCAAGTGAACAGTTTCAGCTTCACAGAATGCTAGCCTCAGATGGTCTAAATTGGCTTAGTCAGTGTAGCTCTGCTGCCTCACTCCAAGGCCATGACCCCCATTTTTTATCTGATTTGTTAGTTGAGACAGTCAATGGGTTTAGCTACACAGGGAGAATATTTTATTTTAGTGTCAGACACCTGCAGTTGACTTCAAGTGATGACACAATTTTTTATTTTATTCACAAGTGCCAGTATTTCTATGCTGGAAAAGCCCAACTTGTGTTTGAATACTACATTATCTATCCTTTGTTTCTGGAACTGGGAATAAAAATCCTTTTGACTAAGGCGTGTCACCATGGTAGAGACCTGAAGAAATGGTGTTGTGACCTCCTTCTTTTCACCTCTATTGACAGCTTCATTCAGATATTTACAAGTTTTCAAAAATCTAAGCTATCTCTAGTCTAAGCCTCTATACATATAAATCTGTGAGTATTCACCCCATTTCCTGCTAATAATTCTCTCTGAAACCAGTGCCTTTAAATTTAGAGGCGTCAATAGGTGAAAGAGAGATCGGTGAGAATACAGAATGCCAGATGTGTTCTGCATGAGCCACTTCATGGCCACATCCAGGAGCCTGCCAGGTGGGCGATGGGCTCGGGCACCTGCCCCAGCAGACATTGCTACTCTTCCTCCAGGGCAGAGCCATAGTGCATAGAGGTGCTCAGGCACAGCAGGAGGTGCTAGCATGGATAGAGAAGGATTTGGAAGGTTGCAAATCTCCTACAAAGGAGGAAAAATGGCCAGTTGACCTGTGCCAAGCAGCTGCAAGGTTGGTACATTCATTTCCTGCTGATCATGGAGAAAGTCAGCTGCCAGACCAGCTTCTGGCTTTTGAATTTGCTGTGTAAAAATTATATCACTGAGGTAGCCTCCCAGACCCTTTCCACAAGCATTAAAGATCTTTGTTATTGTTCATTCTAAAAATAAATATCAATATTAATTTCTTTTTTATTTAATAAAACAAATCCGCAATAATGAATACTATGTTTCTCATTTTCTAGCACTCAGTGTGCCAAAAATAGATACAATTCTCCCAGTGATGGGCATGACCAGCCATCACATTAGACTGAGTTTTACATCAAGTACAAAGCCTATTTTTTGTTTTTAAAATGAAAGGGTATTGTGACAGATATCACTTTGGGGAAGCACACTTTGGCTTTTCCCCCTACAGTGACTGCACAACATGACATGGTGAAAAGATGTGATAACGTCAAACAAGAATCTGCATCAGTTCATTTGGTAAACACTATTATTTGATATTTCATTTCACATGGATTAATTTTTTAATTTAGTGGAAATTAGAAAGACTAATTTAAATTCTATCATTGTGATTGAGATCCAAAGATATTAATGCAAAAACTATATTAATGCTGGGATTTTCTAGCTAAATATGTTTCTCATCATCACTATGACAGATATCTTATCTATACTGATATATTGAGTTAATGGCCCATGATGGGAAATATATAGTTTAGAAAACTGAAAAGGAGAGAGAACCAACCTGGCATCACTAACATCATAATAACAAGGAAATAAACTGTGTCTACAGGTTTCTACTCTGGTTTATGATGGAGAACACAATTATTATCCAGACTGCTGCAACTGTGATCTCTGCCAGGCCAGTGAAGTACCTTATGGAAGCCTATCTTAAATCTGAATGAGTCAAGTATTGCTACTAAATTGCTGGAAATAAGGACTATCTGCTGCTTTTTCACCAGTCACAATAGCAGAAGCAATTTTACTATTACCTGCACAAAACAAAAAAAAATTAACGTTGTTATCAATATGATAGTCTTAAACTCTGAGTACAGTAATAAGCAATTATTGTTTTTATTAACTTCAGCCACATTGAAATTTAAAACAAAAACCCAACAATAACACATTTCAGCTATGCTACAGCTCAGCTCCAGAAATTCCATTTATGCACCTAATTGTGTGCATTGTGAAGTAGAGAAATACTGTTCTTCTTTGTGCAGTGCCAAGCCCCTGCAATACTTTAATTTGCAAATGTATAGCTAAGGACCCTGTACACAAGGATCAAAATCATATTCTACCTCTTGTTAACTAATACAGATTGGTAAACTCTGCCATTTCTAGTTATTTGGATTGACAAATATCTGTCAACTTTTATTGTTTCAGAACTTCTTCATAGATTATCACTTATTTTTCTTGTTGAGATGTAACACAAGAAGAAATTCCATATTTTGTTACTTTTAATAAAAAGAAGTTATGTATTTTTACTTGTATGATATGAAGAAGAATGTAACTACATTTTATCAAACACTATTCAATCATATGAATGGCGGAATGAAAAACAGATTTTGCATATAGAACATTATTATTCATCAGCAGAACTTTTAAAGGATTAAATATATGCTATGAGCACACAGCAGTTACGTTATAGTTAACCACTGCAAATACTTTCAGAGATCTGAAAGGCTATTTGATATCATAAGAAGTCCATCTTTTTCTCATTATCTTACTCTTGTTGTTAGGACTTTCCTGTGTGTCCAGTAGTGACAATCTGATCCTAAAAATCAGGGTAAGTTGTATATTTATAGAATTTTTAAATAAATATTTATCATTATGTGATAAATTCTGAAGCTTCCTTGTTTAATTTACAAATTGATCCAATTTCTGTGTTTCTTATAAAATGAAATGATTTTTGAGATGTGAAAAATAACCATTTCAAATGAAGCCTAAAGTGTACCTGGAGAGTTAGCAAAATGCATATGCACGTTCATGTCCTTCTGCAGTTTGATTCTCCTGTATATTACCTAGCATAAAATGTTGGACCAATCAGCAAAAATTAACTAAACAGGGAGGTGTCTCACATATATTGATGATTTGACACATTGCTGCTGACAAGTCAATTAAATTAAATGTCACTGATGAGTATTTTTGGTGACAAATGCATTGAATTAGGAAGGTACTCTATATGCTTCAGTAATTAAATCATATTTAAGTATGAGATGACTGTCCACCTGTAATTCAGGTCCTATTCATAATATACTCAGAAGCCAAAATGAAAATTAATAATTGTCACTGGTTAAATATGCATGTATCTAACTTTAACATCATTGTATTTTTCTTTATTATTTATGTGACAAAGTAAATAGCAGGTGATGTATATGTATAATTTTGATCAGATACTCTCTCAAGAATAATTAGAAAAGAATTTACCTTTTTTGCTGTTAGTTACACAGTCTTAAATACTACTACTACTACTACTACTACTACTACTACTACTAATAATAATAATAATAATAATTTTAAATTGACCTTTGCTGATCACACCATCTTGGCATTTTGCCTCATAAAAACAGCATGCTCTAAATTTCAGTCATCTTTTCAGAGCAAAACTCTAAAAAAAGCCTTGACTTCGATTAGAATCAGTAGGAGTCTCAGACAGAATGTTTTGGTCTACCAGTTTTAAAGATACGGGAAAGGTTAATATCTGTTTGCAGTGGTTACTACATAGCAGTGTCACAGAGAGGCTTGAGAAGATGTAACAGAAATACAATTATAGCCAGAGGCAGTTTGTCAGGGGGACCAGGGCATAAGCCAGAGCTTGTGATTGAGACAGAAAAAACTACACTTTCTCAGCTTTTATGTCCTTGCTATGTCAAGTTTCTTGATAACTGAGGCATTTTCTCTGCCTTCAGGTAAGCCCTCCTATCTTTTTTGGAATAACAGAGAGCAAGAAGTTACTGTTGTGAATATACCTGGAGACACTGCTTGCCAAATGCCATGGACTGATGGAGTGCACCAGCTCATAGTGATGCACAGCTGTCACTTATATCCAAGTGTTTAGATGACAGTCTTCCAGCCACTCATATTAGGTGGACATGGAGTGTTACCAGAAGCACTCTCATTATGCATCCTGAGGCTTGAGGGAAAAGAATCAGCCAGGCCCCCCACATCTGAGAACCAAAATTACTCTATTTATAGAAAATTTAATAGAATATAAAACTTTATCAAAGTATATTTAGTTGCTTTTATTAAATAGCTTTCCTTTCTGTGGAATTTTAATTTGAGCTTGGCTCAAGTCTAGTTAATATTCCAGTGCAGCAGACAGATTCCTTAGGTCATGCACAGGTTTTGTAGCCTTGCTTTGGCTGAAAATATGTATGCATATATATGTGTGCAAATAGCAGCCTGAATAAATGCATGGTGCATGTAGGGATAGTTGCCCAACTATTTAGAAAGCCTGTGACAGAGAGAAGAATGAGAACAGGTTATAGTCAGGCAGAAAATTACTTTTTTACAAGCCTGCTACCAGAGCAGTTTTGGACCTACTCCTAAGGATACAGAACAGAGTACCTAAGGGTTGGCATGGTAAACTTGGAGAGAATAACTTACACAAACCAGCCATTTGTGCGTGCTTCTGAAAAACACTAATTCAGAACTGCGGTCTCAGGGTTTCTAAGCAGTCAAGTGTTCATCGGTGTGTGTAAGATGACTGTTTCACGACTGAAATTTATTTTCATTTTTTATCAGAGGTTAATGTTTTCAGCTTGGAACATTCCCAGGAGCTGTGTCAGATGATCTGCTTCCAAAGACAAAGCTGTCCTTTTGGCAGAGCTATGCACTCCCCTCAGTAACAGTATTTTCTTATTTGAAAAGTAAATGAAAATAGTCCTATTTTTGAAACCTCTATCTATTTATTTAACAACAGTTGTTTTTTTACAAAAATCTGTAGAGGTTCCTTGCAAGCAGGACAAATATAGGCTGTGTGAACTACATATGTATATATAAATAACTCCATTTTTTATAGATGAACTTTTCTTCAATGCTGTTAAATACCATAATATACTTCTCTATGGTATCTGTGTAGGTTGAGCATATTATGAAATAGAAAGTATGAGAGAAAAAATGCTAATGTCCTTGTGAAACATTTCAAACAAAGGCAAACTTCCCTTATTGCAGCAGTCTTTCGATAGTCTTTAGATAAGTTTTATGGTCTCTGTGCATTTCCTCTCACTTCATGTTAAAATAAGAGCATGCAGAGTCTGGTATTCATATCTTCACCAGCTGATGCTCATGGTAGCTAAGTAAAACATGCACAAAACTATTCCTAACCTGCACAAGGTAAAATGAATGAGGCATTTTAAAACTAATGCAAGCTACTCAGGCATATGTAAGTAAAATTCAATATTTGATATCAAATCTCAAACCATGAAGTCTTCAATCCAATACTCATTACATTTATTAATTTAAACACAAGGGATAGAGGAACTAGACAGGCACTGCACTGTAACTCCAATGAGCATTGTTCTATTAGATATTTTCTCTTCTAGACCTAAATCCTAACAGTAGTGAACATAGTGATTTGTATTTTTTTTGGCCCAAATAGAGTACAGTAATGCCACTGGGAATAAGGTTTTGCCCAAGGCAAATTCTTGGAATGCCAAAACCCACGAATATTACATAAGAAGATAATATCAATATTTGAGCCGAACAAAGGAATCAGGTTAGGAAGGTTTATGTATATATATTTATCATATTAAATGGTCATTTAGTTAACAGTTTTTCCATGGATCCATTATTATGTTCTTCCTGTTGAATGCATACATACATACATACATATTATTTATATTTATATTTATATTTATATTTATATTTATATTTATATTTATATTTATATTTATATTTATATTTATATTTATATTTA
>PYHW01009485.1:9255331-9274192 GCA_013186435.1 Turdus rufiventris
TGATGCTTTTAAAATAAGTGCTGACAATTTTTTAATGATAATGACATGACATTTGCTCTTAGTAAGTTAAGCATCTCTTCTCACATAGCTTTCCCATTCAGACTTACACTGTGTGACTGCAATAGCAAGAAAATACTGCTGCAGAAGAAATTTGTGTGAAATTTATTGACTGTTACAGTTTAGATTTCATCAAGTGTGAAAGCAAAGCTAATGTTTTCAACCTCATGCTACACTCTTTCCTAAAACCTGATTCATTTTAATCTTCTAAAACTCATTAAATGTGGTTAAACAAAAATCTTTGTACTGGCACCAAAATGCTTCCAAATAACTCTGCTGATATACAATATATGTAATCCCTTAGATAGAAGAAAGCCCACTGAACACTCCAGTAGAGTTTTTGTAAATAAAACTTCCAAAAGTTTGCTCAAGGACATTTCCACAATCACAAAACAGATGAAGAGCTTATTTGGTTCTGTCTCCTCTTGAAGTCATAATCTTTTGTTTATGTTGCAGTCTTTCTGTAACAGTTGACATGATGTCAGAATCACTGCTGCAGGTAAAACAAAATCAAACATTTGAAGAGCTTCTAAGTAATGCTAGGAAAATAAGAATATGAAAAACCCCACCACTTAAGAGTTTTGCTGATACTGTGTGTGAGAAACCTTAGACCTTAGATGCTTCTTATTACAGTACATGCATTTTCAAACATGGAGAACAGATTTGCATTATCATTTGCACAGATTTGCATATGCTTTCATCCATGTTATTGTGCACTTTGGGTATTTACTCTGGATGGTATTTATCTATATAGAGATAACATCCTTTTCAAGGTTATTAAATACTGATAACTTCTGTGGCAACTAGCAGACATTGAACCTAATTTGAAGCTAATACATGCCAGAGAAAGCAAGAAAATCTTCCAATTAGATATATCTGAACCCACTGAGAAGACTTGAATTCAAAAAAGGAGAAATGACTGGTCTGTAGATAAAGAAAGGTCTATAGAACTAAGCCATCATATTATTATAATACTTTTTATTATTACAGACATATATGTCTAAAAGTGTCCTTTTATCTGAAGAGTGTATTGTGAAATTGTACATATCTGGTTGTCATAATATTTTCTAATTTTGGTTTGGTGTTAGCCAGAAGATGGGCTTTGGAAGTTTTCTATAATGTTAGTAGCTTAAAAATACTAAATGTATTTTTATTTTCTTAAAGAAAACCAACCTCAATCACATAAAAAATCTTATCATGATAGCATTTTAAAGATAAAAATAGATGATCAGACTAATACCTGTGAAGTATTATCACAGATCCAAGACCAAAAGTCATCAGTCCTTTCCACAGGATACAGTCATAGCTTTTCTTACTATATGTTACCATATGTTATCATTCTTAATGAATTTTTAACATACCCTTTATTAAATATGTTACAAGAGGCACAACCAGTGTCACCAATGGGCTGTTTTAGTGCATGGTGGGTCTGTTTTAAACCAGTTTAGTCTGGTATCTGTATCCCTGGTCTCTTCTCACAGGCCATCTTTGTAGCACTCTCCCTACAGAAAACTCACCATGCTAACCCACCCTCCATGGTGGTGCATATATCTTTGAACTTACTGAGACAAAGGAGGGATCTGAAATAAAGTCCTTCATGCTCTGCATTCAACCTCCAGAATGTGGCAAGAAAAATTGTCACTGAGAGCAACACCAGCAGCCCTGCTCTACACGTGACCCTGCCAACATGCTGCAAGTCAGATGTAAGGACATTTACCATTCCTAGGATTTAGTGGATTTATAAGTAGGAACCTAACTAGAGGGGTTGGCTGAGCTTTATTGTGACTCAGCTCAGGTTTGAAAAATTGAGCTGGACTTGCCCATACTTAGACCCTCTCCACGTCTGGAAAACAAGCATTGTAAACTGCTAGCATGTGCAGTTTTCATTCTTTCCTGTTACAAGAAAATGTAACAGCAAAGAAATTATTATCAGGATCACAGTTCTTTACTGTGATGCTGAAATTCTCCTTCTCCTTCCTGCCCTTTTGGAAATGTGTCTTATCTGTAGGATTAGTTTCTTTGTGTCTGGCCTAGATCACATTGATCCTGTCCTTCAGGGAGTACATGCCAAATTTAATAATTTTATCCAGCTTTGCTCAGGATTTGGAGATGGGAGAAGCTTCCAGCACTTATTCAGTATTACTCTGGGATACAAGCAAATAAGATATTCTCTTTCAAAAACTGTGACAAGAACAGTTTATAAACTAGCAAAACGCAAAAGCAAAAACCACATATCCTACGAAACTGGAGGATGTTTCTATGCCCCTTGAAAAAAAAAAAAAAAAAAAAAAAAAGAGAGAGAGAGAGAGAGAGAGAGAGAAAAGGAAGGAGAGAGGATGGTTCTAATTTTTGAACTAGCATTTTTTCATTATCTTTTTCTTTTATGCATGTATAATAAAGTTAATAACACTCATGAACTATTCCCTTCCCCTCCCTTAGCCAAAACCAATAAGATATAATCAGTAAGTTCTGTGATTAATCATGCCAATAAGTGCTTAACTGAGTGTCATTGGTTAAATGATAGAATTTTTATAAATACTGAGGGAAAATTTGGAAGTCTTGCATTATTTGTACTCTATTATTACTATACAATAAACATAAATTATTGTACCAAAACCCCCTTATAAATATCTAATTATTTTAACCAGTCACTCTGAAATTAGTTTAGCTTGTGCAAGCTTGCAGAGCGGATTAAAGTATAGAGGGAAAAGAGATTATACTTCAGTACTTGGGGGAAGTAATAATGCAAAGGGCCCCATTCCAGTCAGCTCTGGTTTATACTTCTGACACAGAACTCATACCCAGCAGCACAAGCAGAGACACAGATGAGCTACTTCAAACTTCATCTCTATTCATGAAAATCATGTCACAGTTTTTCCATGAAAGAATCTAGCAGAGACACAGACCAAAGCACAGGGTAATTCCTTTCTTTTTAGAAGGTTATAATGGACTATAAACCTGTAATCTGGTCTGCTATAAAGCACAGAGAAATAAAATTTAAGCAGGGTTCTCCCTAATAATGACTGAGTCATTGTTTATTTCCAAAAGGCTGGTTGCTATGACTTATGGATTTGGAGGTAAAAATGAATCACTTTTCTATTATCTCTACAATTTGCTTAAAATTAATCTTAATAGATGCTTCAAAACAAACAGCAATTTATTTGTAGTTATATATAGACACACATATTTATATAATTTAAAAAGAAAATGGGTCAATTTGAGGAAGATATTAATTAATAGGGTCATTATTTTTGAGAGTGTGGTGGAATTTCTGGTGGGAATGAAACACAGAACCCGGTGACTTCGACCATGGGAGATTGACAGCAAATGGGAGAGGGTTGATGTGGGACAAAAAGTTGAAAAAAATTCACCTTTCCCATAAAAATCTTTATTGGGTTGTAACACTCATCTCACTGAAGTAGATACATGGAACAGCTCTTTCCAAACAACCAGATTATTGAGAATTTTTCTTATTATATATTGTCTTTGACCTTCAGAGAACTAAGTTTACTATTAGTTCTATATTGTCAGGGCATAAACTGGGAATTTTTGGACGATGAGTGAAGATGCCTGAGTCACAAATGTATGATTTCTCAAGCACATAGCTCCAAAAAGACAAAATAGTTTTCTTTTCCCCCAATGAAATGAATATGTTACATGTGCCTCAAGTAAGCTTACCATGAAGGAGATCTTCTAAGGAACACCCTGTCACTAGTTTTACTCTTGTTATGGGAAAAATAGGATTCCTCATCATGGTTTTGCTTGATTAAGTTGACCACCTAAGAAAAATTATTTTCGAAGAACTTTTCAGCCAAAACAATTTCATGCATCCTTAAATACTTTAGAACTGACAGTTAAGTCCCAAGGACTCTTCTCTTTAGAATGGAGACTGAGAGGTCTTAAAATCTGTAGATTGAGCAATAGAGAACAGAGCTGGCAGACAGCTTTTTTTATTACAATAATTAACAGTTCCCTAGGGTTCAGTCTGGCAACATGTTATGTCAATTTTTACTGATGTTTGTCAGATGGCTATAATATTGCAGGAAATAAACTGTGTAAAGACCAACAAAAAACCTTGTTATACTGCATGTATAACAATACAAGGAAGCCTTCTTATTCTGAATAAAGAACTGGGTTGTCAAAAGAATGGATGTTTGCTGGTAGAATCTCTAAAGCATGTCCTGGTATGTCTTGTCATTTAAAGTCAATTTAGTTGTGGCACATTATTAATACTCCTGTAGCTCACCTTGCCAACCCAGTGCTTTATCTCTGCACAAAGCCAGCTGAGCGCTAAATTTTCAATAACAAACCCTTGTGGTGATAAACATGCTTGAACAGAGACCAGCCCCAGTGTTCCCCAGAGTTTGCTTTGCCGTTAATCTCCCATAGTGTAAATTCATTCCTAGGTATACAGATGATGAAAAATGTGTTCTTGATGTGAGTGCTGAAAATGGGAAATACTATTTTCTGTGAGAGATTATATCAAAACCAAAAGTATATAATATAGCTCATGATCATAAAAAGCTCAATAGCATCCCTCACTTGGGTGTCATCTCCAAATTCTAATTAAACCAGTATTTTCCTTTTATCATGGCATTTTTCACAAGTATCAGATTTGGGAGTTGAGGTATCATTCCTATAAAATTTAATTTTTACATAGATTTGAGTCCAATTTACTAAAGAAGTAGAATTTGGTGAAATATCATTTTAGTTTTAACTAAGACTCAAACCAGTAACTAGCTACTGCTCCATAAATTTACACCATTAAATAGGACCTTAAATATTTCCTTATCCTTATCCTTATTTAAAGGATTGTCTGAAGCCATTAACTTCAACTGGTAGTGTACCCAAAATATTTCTTAGTTAGAAAAACTTTCCAAATTCCTTAATATGCTTTTGGTAATGTTATTACTTACAAATTGTTCACAAATTGTTCACATGCAGATCTTCAATCTCTGTCCTAAGCAGTAATAAAATCTCTTGAAAATAAATAATTTCATTTAATATGAAGCGTAAGTATGAAATTTGACTAAGGAACTAAACTTTAGAGATGAACATTGGAGGTTTTAAAACGATCATTTAATTTGCTACCTACCATTCAGCAGTAAAGAAGAAAAATAAAATCAATAGGAAAAATAAGTCAAACTAATTTATTTTGTATGTGTGTATGACTGTATACACCTTGGGCAATCAGAGACTCAGCAGGAGAAGCTGAACACTGAGCAGGGAACTGAGTAATGGAGTGAGACAAAACAAAATGTCTCCAGGAAACTACTGGTTCAGCATATTGCCTTTGCACTAGGTAGTTACTGTGTAAAATTCAAAATATGCACTGAAGATATTTCATTTCTTCTCAAAGTCTACAAATTTATTTTTCATTTTTTAACACCATAGATCACTTCCTTTATTAGCAGTGACTCAGAACTTGAGGAAGTCGCTCAACCCCTTGGCCAGCAGTATTCACTATATACTGTGTCAACACAAAGTCCTTGACTAAATGCCTGCTACAAGATTCACTCAAGAGTCTCTTAGTAATTTCTCTCTTGGCTTCTTTTTATTCAACAAACCTTAAATCTCCCTGTTTTCAGATGCTTTTTCATTCAATAATGTATCAACTTGAAGTAGGATTCAAAAATAAGCATTTAAAATCTTTTCACTAAAGCATAAGAAGTGAGATTTGAGGAGGAGGAATTCCAAACATAGACCATAAAATCTAATACAGGGTAAGGGATTAAAATCACATAATATCCCGATTCTTTCATTCCATTTTTTTCTGTAAATGAGACATGTGAAAGGTGTCTTTCCCTATCACTCAAGTATTTCTAAGAAAAAATTAAAACAAACCCCAACAATTCCTCCTCTTAATTGGACACTATGAGGGGCCTTCTGTTTAAGGATGATTTTGAAAGTACTTTTAGGGTGAATGATGATGCATTTAGTGATAAATACAGTGGACCCCTCCAAAATCCAATGCATCATATTAATCATATCATATCATATCATATCATATCATATCCCTAGTGCTTAGTCACATAGCATTCACCTTTTCGAAGGAGTTTTCTAACTTTTTCAAATTTTTGCAGTTTTATTGGATTACCTAATGAGATTTTGATGCAGTCTAGCACATCTGAAGAGCCAAGGGTCTGAAACTCCTAAGGTATTATGATTATTTGATTTAATTTTCTGCAATAAAAATCACACAGAACCTTATCCTATAATTGCCACATGAAAATCTCCTCACAAGCAGTGACAATGCATGCGTAACTGAGAATGTGACACCGTGACAATAGCATTTGCCTTTATAAATAAGCATATAATTTTACTCTCAGTCTTCATTTCATGAGAGAACTGAAGCATCTCCTTTTCATTCTCTTTTCTCTTGAAAATGATGAGAATGTTTCCACCTTACGATGATTCTTTGTAGACAATTTTTAAAGAAGTGCTTTAAATCCATACAAATGAGACTCGAGGAGCATTAAAAAAAAATAAAGAGAAGATTTCTTTGCCATAACTTTCAAATGCAAAGGGAAAAGCAGTTATATGATCCTGATGAGTGAAGCAATGGCAGATTCATTTGGTGTTAGCGTGATTGCTGGCTTGTGGAAATCACTTTTTCGTAAGGAAAGATGCCATTTTAGCTTTTTACCAAACTTACAGATTCTATCAATGTCTTTTGGTTTTCATTGATGGGATAGATGGGATATGGGAAAAGTAACACCGTATGGGAAAGGACATGAAGACCCTATAATATGAATGATGTCAACTATTTTCTGGATATTTGGGCATTTCACTTTTTTCTTGTAACCATTTTTTTTTTTTTTAACCACTAAAACACCACTTTTTTGGCATCTACCCTGAAGACTGTAGCTGGCAATCTTATGTGGAATGATTTCCAATTAATATTTCCTGCTCTGAAGGCATTTATCTCAACATACCCATGTACTGAAATAAAACAGGATGCTAATTTAAAGCATTTGAATGACACGTGTTCAAAAAGACTAGACTCAAGCCTAAAAGGAATTTAGTAGGATACTGGCCTTCACAGACTGTGAGTTTATAACAAAAGGAAATTTAAAATCCAAGTGAAATATGCATTAATAGCTGCCTCTGCAAATGAGGTGCACCACACAGCAGAGGCTATACCACTGGTAACTCCATAAAATTATATATTATACCAATTCAGCTATGTTCAATGTTTAATTTAAAATATAAGCAAGCCACAGTATATAATTTGAAGATTTAGGATGTAGATTATCCTTCATTATTAAAATTACTGACTTAACACACATCATTACTAACCCAAAATTTACACCAACATAACGATAAGCAAGAATATCTGAAGACTGAAAAAGTCAGAACAAAAATATTTTCAATGATCTATTATAACTCAATAGAAATAATTATTCTAATTCTTTTTGCTATCATAGTAGCATATTGTGTATGAAACTTCCACTAGACAAAAAAGAATATTAGCAACATAGTTAGATATTGATTTTCTTAATTTTTTGCTCAGATTTAAACGATATTTTGATAAATATATTTTTTTTTAGGGCAGTAAATCTAATCAATTACCTTTTAAAAATTCATCCATATATAATGACAAGGAAAAATAACATGATTCTGATCCAGCTTTTTGTATATCTAAAAAAAAATGCAGTCCATTCTTTCTGTATTTCTTATTTAACTTTTACTTAAACACCAAGACTTATCAACTTGGATTAGAGCAATGAACATTTCATTTCCTGTCTCTGCTTGTGTAGTAGTTCAATTAACTGATAGCAGTGTGAGGTCTATTTAGATGGTAAAGAATCCGAGTTTGTATCCTGGATTTTAAGACAAAATGCTGTGCTCCTGCAATATTTAGACACCTATGTATTAAGATCATAGCTGCACTCCAGATATGCTTAATATCTTAGACTTCTGTACCTGAAGTAGCTCAAGACTCAAGACTTCTCAAAACTCTTTCTTCTTGAAATCAATTTTCTTTCTCTCCAGAGATTCCGCTACCCTAAAAATTGAACATTTAAATGCTTTAGACCTCTTTTCAACTACATTTCAGTGATGTCTGAAACAAGTCCAGATTGCTATTATAACAAACCCTTCCTTAAGAAAGCTTTTTTAAAAGCATAAACTGAGTGGCTATGCTAATTTCTGCAGTTTCATTCTGGTTTTGTCAACCAACAAATGGCAGAGGAATACGACTTCAGAGGGAACGTGTGAACCAACATACTTTTGCTACAACAAATAATAATTTCATATAATAATGAAAAATAATTAGCATTTCCCTGATCTCCAGAGAATCTCTACTGTGGCCAGTTTTTAACCACTGGTTTCCTTGTCACATAAGTTCTTCATAAATTGTTCTTCGTAAGTCTTAAGAAAAACTCATCCTTTCCCTCCAGCTATATTTGTGGGCAACAATAGTGTGCTCTGTTCTGCCTATAATGTTCTTGAAACTTGAACCGTGGTTACTTCTTGATACTTCATCATCATTACTTTTGTTGGCATAATCCATGTGCAGTGTTCTACTCAATTCATAAATTGGCTGTATTTAGAGTACAGTTTTCTCTTCTCTGTTCTGATATCCCTTTTGACTAACAGGAACCCATCTGCACAACAAAGGTACTGCATTACAGAGAATCATAGAGTGACTTGGATTGGAAGGGACTTTATATATCATCTAGCTCCAATTCCCCTGCTATGGGAAAGGAATACTTTCCACTAGAATATGCTGCTCACAATCTGCCCTTGAATTTTTATTTTTTTTTAATTGCTGTTAGATATTATTACAAGGAGGATGGATTTGTTGAAGGTATAGATTTATTTTATTTTACTTCAAAGACTCGATAAGAGGTCCAGCAACTTAATGCAGTGTTGCTGTCTTGCTCCAGTTATTTATATGAGACTTTCCTTAGAGGTAATCTAAGTAATCTCCATATAATCTCCAGTACATTCATTATGGAAAATATGAAGCATAAGAAATGATTGCTTCCCTTATCATTCATTCCTGAACTGTCCTATGTGTTCCAGCATATAAAGTGCAATCAGAAAAAGAACAAACCCCACAGAATATCTGTAAATGTAAAACCATAGCCACAAACCAGTCATGAAGAAACCACACCCAGCATTTTGGAGCTATTACTCAAATTCCACTCATGGCACACAGACAAAAGGTCTAATTTCCATTCATCAGGCATTCAAACTTCTCACTAGCAGGACCTTTGCCTGTGTAAAGAATGCAAGACAAGCAGCAGGAAACTCAAATTAAACTACAGTGAAAGCTCTTTGCTAACACTCTGGCAACATCACTGAGAAATATCACCATATTGCCTTAGAATGGGAAACGAGTGTAACAGCAGATGGAAATAATGTAAATGGCTGAATGTATGAAAGGAACTGAGATTAAGTCACCCTGATTATAATTTTTAAAGAGGAACAATTGACTTCTGTGACATTATGAAATGTCATATAACCAGCTGTGATGAGAGTTGTTTTGGAAACAGATTACATATGAGATACTGTTTGGTTCATACAAACTTCTTCCCCAACAGCATTGAAGTCTACTAAAAAATGCTTATCTATTTTTAGTGAAAATTATAGACAAGTTCATATAAATGCATGCATTTATAAAAATTCCTTATGAAATCCCAGTGAGCAATGTAGACCCACTCAAATCCTGTTGAATTACTCTGCATCTGATTTCCTGACCTTGTTGTAAAAGTTCTTCAGTATAACAAGTAATTGCCCATTTTTGCTAGATTTCAATTCAGGCTTTCTAATCATAATGAAGTTGAAAACTCAGAGAATAACTTTAAAAAGAACTCAAGTCACAAGCTGGGGTCAAGAAAGTCTATTCTACAGCAATATGAATTATTAAAATAAATCAGTGGTAGGGATGAAGATATTAATGGGAAAATAGAAATGTTGTAGCATGTTTGGAACTATTATGTTGTATCCAGTCAAATGGACAGATTTTCCTACTTAGAAAAACTAAACTCTGACTCTAACATGATTCCTTTTCCATTGAAAAAGAATTAAATTTAATTGTATGTAAGTATTTTATTTGTTGCGACCAAACAAAATATATAAATTCATTTAATTTATTTTCTAATAAACTCCCTTGGTAAATGTGGTTAAAAAAAATAAACAATAAAAACTCTTAATTTCTGATTTACATTAATATGAACTTTAAGGGGTTCTTTTTGTTTTTGTTTTGGTTTTGTTTTGTTTTGCTGGGTTTTTTGGTTGTTTTTGTTTTTGTTTTTGTTTGGGTCTTTCCCCCTTTTTTAAAATTACTAACTAAGAAAATATTCTTTCTGTTATTATTTTCTCTGGGACAAATTCAGAGAGTCTTGCTGTAGAATGTAGATGGTGTAGACCCAAACCACATCAGCTGTAATACTGTTATTGTTTGCATTACCCATCATAGAAATCCCTCTCCAAACGGAGCACATCTTTACTGAGGAGTTGGTTATAAAGTAGAACAGATTTCCAAATTTAAGCCTTAGAATAGCCAGAAAATGTTAAATATTTGACAATAACTAGTTGAAATTACATAAATGAACATCACACTTACACATACATAAATACTTAACATAATAAGTATATATTATATTATGTATTTGTAGTAATTTAAATATTTTTTTCTCTTAACTTGGAACTGATTAGCTTCCAATATTGGACAGAAGGCTCCTATTTAAGCTTAAAAATTGCGTATGTAACTAGTACATATGAACTACTACTATTTATCATGTTCAATTTTGTAGGTTAAATTATTCAGTTATCAAGATAAGCGCTAACAATTTTAAGTCTGTAGAATATTATAGGCAGGGAATGCTTTCCTTTGAAACTGTTTATTTTTTGTGGAAAGCATTACATTTTAATTAAAAAAGAAGTAGAGGAACACTGATGTAGTTCTCCTTCCCTCTGGAGTATAGGACACATGCAGCTCAGTTCTGCTGCAGTACTTTTGGAACAGGCAAATCTTTCCCTGGATGTGAAAACAGAGAAACTTCTATTCAACTTCTAGTGTCCAGTAAAATTCTCTTTTGGCTTAGTGTGTTCTCTACTTTAATTTCTGAAATGATGCAAAAGAAAAACTCTATGTAAACTTCCAAGTCTAGATGTAATCATTAAATATATTCAGCCACATGGAGCATTTTGTTTTCTGCCTTTCTTATATTCTACAGGCAGTGTGAGTGTTGGAAACACTGAAATTACTGAAGTTTACCTCTCTTTTCTTGGAGAAGATTATTCTGGAAGGTATTTAGAAACACCTGAAAGTCACAGCCACACAGTTATCAGTCACAGCCAGCACAGCTTTGTAAGATGAAAATCCTGTTTTAGCAAATCTGATTTCCTTTTATGACCAGGTAACCTACCTAGCTGATCAAGTGAAATCTGTTAATGTAATCCTTTTGGATTTCAGTTAAGCTTTCCATGCTTAACTCACAGATCCTTCTGAACAGAACATTGAGCACAAACTGGATAAACACATCATGTGATGTGTGAACAACTGGCTCACGGGTCGGGCACAAAGGCTACAGTGAATGGGCCAACATCAGACTGGTGATCTGCCACTAGTGGGGCTCCGCAAGGCTCCATTCTCAGCCCTGTGCTCCTCAACATCATCATCAATGACTTGGATGCAGGACTGGAAGGGATAGTAAAAAAGTGCACAGATAATACAAAACTAGGAGGCAGCGAGACCCTGCAGAGAGATCTCAACAATTCAGAGGACTGGGCAAACACCAGCTGTATGAGGTTTAACAAAGGAAGTCCTGGAATGGCCTGAAGTACATCAGGGAAGGTTTAGATTGGATATTAGGAAAAAGTTCTTCACCCAAAAGGTGTTTGGGCACTGCAAGGGGCTCCCCAAGGAAGTGGACACTGCACCAAACCTTACAGATTTCATGAAGAATTTGGACAATGCTCTCGGGTACATGATGTTACTCTTGGAAATAGTCCTGTGCAGGTCCAGGAGGTGGACTCAGTGATCCTTATGGATACGTTCCAACTCAGTTTATTCTGTGATTCTGTAAATCTGTGACACCTTTAATTAGCACATTCATAAACTGTTTTTTCCTTCATCAGTATTACTTACTACCCGGGTTTTCCTTTTGTTCATTTGCTGTCCAATTAGAATGTTATGTGATGTACAAAATTATGTCAGTTTTAGTCTGACTTATCAATAGAGTTCCCTTAAAACACTTGTTACCACTTAACAACACAAATAGGTCTCACATATCCACAGTAAACAGGGATAAGTTTAAAAGTATTAACAACATCCGGCTCATTCACCGGAGTACTGGAAGGATCCTTTTTGTGTATGATTGCATACTTTCCTATCTCATGCTTTTATAGCATGCAGCAAACAAATATTCCCTGAGGTGCCAGGATAAGTGGTGGATGCCCAGGTCCTTCGTGTTTTCAAAACATGGCATGTACGTAGTGATATTATCAGATCCTTAGAAGTATTTGCTAATTATACAAATCTCTGTACCTTCATGTGAGATAGCAGAATGTTTTGATACTTTCCTGTCAGATTAATATCAAATATTAGCATCTGACAGGGCATGTCAGAATCTTCTACCTGCCTTTCCTACTGCATGTGAGCCAATGAAGCTTCATTTCTAATCCTTGGTAAACATTTTATAAAAATATACACAAACAATTTTGCAGTGAAATTCAGGAAATCAGCCTCTAACTTGCAGGTGACTATGTTCAGATATATTGCCTTAGAAAGATAATCTGCTTCTTACGGTCAATTATTGAACTAGAATAAAAAGATAGGAGACTTGTACTCCTCCACTGAGCATGTGCAATTGAAGGAAATGCCTTCTTTTGAGTTTCTTTCTGTGCAATATTTTGTATATTCAGACTTACTTCAGTTATGCGATATTTTGTAAGTGAAATGAAGCCTGAAGGATATGGCAAATTTCTTTCTTATTTTATTAAGCTAAAGACATAACCCCTTAATGAAAGGATGCAGATAAATTCTAGCAAGAGAATGTTAGGTAAAGTCACCCGCCATGTCACTGAAAGAAAATATTTTTCTTCATAAAATGTAGATTTAAAAATCAAAAAAATACTCCTATCTTCCATATTTTAAGTTTTGCATATCAATAAAATTAAATTAATTGGAAATAGAGGTAATAAGTAAGGGCTTTTGGTATATCATCTTTCAAAAGCTCAAAATTCAGGTATTTACAGAGAAATAGAAGTCTTATTTTAGACTTTTTTTTTTCCTTTAAAATTTTATTTCCTTTCATGGAAAATTCAAAGCATTGTTTAGGGTCTCTCTAGTGTCAAGATGGAGAATCAGTTTTCCTTATTCACCCTGCATACATGTTGTTTCTCTATGGAATTGACTTTGAGTCTGAAGAATTTGAAGGAACTCCAAGTGCCAGTTCAGTAATACCACTCTATGCCGAAGATGAAGATTCCTGATTGAGAACTTTGGCTTAGATTGCTCTCACAACACAACTGGTTCAATATGTGCCTAGTATAACACTTTCTAAAGCTTAGTATAATTCATTCCCGAACTATAGGTAAATGCATAGAAATTAATAAGTAGTTAATCTTTACATAGTAAAACTGGTTTTCCTCTGAAATAATTAGGACTTTAATTCAATCTACATATATATGAAGAAGTTATTATTTAAGCTCAGTACGATAACAACATATTCAGAATATCCAATAGAATTCCTGTTCAGCATTACATTTTATTCTGTGTAGAAATATAAATAAATTCTTTCTCATTCCTCTATCTTTTCTTGTTATTTTCTTCTTCTTTTAGTGGGGGAAGAGTGTAAGAAAAAGGCAAGTTGCTATTAAAAAAAAAAAAAAACAAAAAACCAGCATGATATTTGAATATAAAAGCTCTCCATTTTCTGAAATTCAAAATGCAACCAACAACAATATTCCATCTGTGATACTGCTACCAATCTAGACTACAGTCAGTGGGACATTATTTTGATCTCTGATTTAGATTCCTCTTTAAACTAGTTATTCAAAATTAAAATGCTTTGTATAGAGGTCATTTACTAAGAGCTATATTCATCCAAGATTAATTACTTTTCTACTTTTGAGTAAATGAAGAAGAATATCAGTTTGGTCTTCATTTTCAGATTTTTTTTTTTTTATTGGTGTCACCAATATCATTTACATGTGTTTACACTGTGTTATTAGTAAAAAAACCTGGCCTACTATATTTATTTGCCTTTTGGCAAAGTCAAATGCAGTTTGGATTTGAAAGCAACATCAAATTCAAAAGCAACATCTATTATTAACTGAAATAATGTTTCCCCATCATTTACAATATACTCCAGATGTACAAAGTGAAAAATAAGGACCTTGTGTCATTTTGGAAGCAAGTACATTTAACTTTGGTAGTACACATATGCATATATACATCTGGAAGCCCGGTTTTTGTATATCTCTATAGATATGGAGACAAATATGTATCTATACATGTAGTCTCTATCTATCTATAAAGCCATAAGCTTACATTTTCCCTGGAGCAGATAATATTGTTCTCAGTTCAACTGACCTAATTTTCTTTCAACAGAGATGAGCCTCTTTGCAATTAGCACTGAGAAAAAGGGTTTCAGAGATAAAATGGGCATCTAACTTGTTTTTGAGTCCAAGAAAAAATTGGTAGGGTACGTTATTTCTGTACTGAACTCCATTTGGGTTGATTTTCAACACTGATTTCAGAAATTTTTGTATGAACCCAGAAAACATGCCCTATTTTCCACTGTTTACGTAGGGTAATAGCATTGCCAGCAAAAATGGGATAGTGTTGTGCACAAGGAAAATTTTCCTTTGGCAGAAATTGGCAGAAATACATCAACCTTTAATATTTATGATTACCATCTCAGTGTATTCCAGTGTTATCAAACAGCAGATGGGAGAAATTAATTATTAAACTGAGCAATAAATAAAAACTGTAATTTTTTATTAGTAATCAAATTAACAGGAAGGATTAATCCTGCCATATGAACATTTGGACACCTGAGGGGAAAGAAGAATTTTCAATTAATATCACATTCCCTTGACATAACAATTTGTGAGAAGAAAGGGAGGAGGGTTCTTCTAATTAATCAAATACAGTGGAACAGAATTATAAAGAAGGAGGTTACTTTTTTTTTTTTTAAATTGTACCATACTTTCTGCAGTGGAGAGCCTGATTTTACTCACATTTTGCTGCTCATGTTCCATTTGGAAGAGTTCTAGTCAATAAAATGCATTTTGTTTCTTGCAAGTAACAAAAAATCTCTTATTAGCTTTGATGGAGTAGGTTAATATTCTTCTAAAACAAAACATTTTTTTGTTTTCAGTCACAGAACACACCTTTGACTTCCTTGAACAGATATCTTTGACTCTGACATAGAAAAAACTCACCTGAAGAGGAAAGCTACAGATGTAGAAAGAAATTGAGACCCTTGAACCCAGACACAGACTTCAATCCTAGCTGTGAACACTGACTGTAGCTTTAGAAATTCTGTCCTGTCATATTTATTGTTTTCTATCTGTCTGCAACCATATTAAATTCAATTATCTAAATATGGCATGTGTTAGCACTGGCTAGCTGGTATCCAAGGTGATGCATTTTCTTTCAGGTTGTCAGTAACAATGCAAAAGAATGCTGGAAATAGCATAATAGCACCATTTGAATTTTTTTTTTCTTTCCCCAGTTAAACAACACACAACTTTGGAAAGAAAAATGCCAGCTCTGCAAGTCATGAAATTATCAGTAGAGCAGAACAGACTCCCCTCCTCCTCTATTAGGTTGACATTGGATGAAACTGAAGAATGAACTGATTCCTCTGAAAAGTAGAACAGAACAACTTTCTTTTGTGCTCGATAGGAATAATACAAAATATGATTAAAAATACAAAAACAGTGACCATTATAATGATATTCATCAATGATCTTTCAGCCATATTTAGATATATATATATCCTAGACTTACACATGCCTTGTAACTAAGTTTTGAAATTTTAACTTTAAAAGTGAAAAAGTGCTGTTTCCGTAAAGATACATAAAAGGACTTCAATTTGTCCAATCTGCTATCATATGATTATTCATTTCATAAAAATGTTCCCATAAAAGCAGAGTGTGGGGCAAGGGATCAGTTAAAAAACAAGCAATTTTTTTTTCTTGACTAGAATTCAAACCTTGTTGATTGATTGGTTTCATTGTTTTTCCTATGTTTCTTGCTTTTTCTCTGAGATTACATACAGATTTTCATCATTTAAACACCATTTTGCATTATAAAATGGAACACTTTCCACACAGCATGGAACAGAAGAAAAGATCAAATGCTAAATTCTTCCCGCTGTGAAGCATTCTTGAAGGCTGAATTTCAACCTTCTGATCAGCTTAATGCAGGCATGTGAGAGAAAGATTGAAAAGAGTATTTGAGAGGCAATCTCTGAAACAAACAATTGAAAAAAATGTGGGTTGCAGAAGTAAATTATTTTCATTTTTTGCTGCACGTATGCTTACCATTTTTATTGACTTTTATTGTCAGCACAAGTAGCAACTGCCTTGCAAGCTCTAGAAACTTGACTAGCTATAGATAAGGTTTAATTTTACTGCGTTTGAGGAGTAGAAAGAATAAAATAGTTTTCAAAGCAAGACCTCTCAGGAAAATATCTTTTTATTAGAGAACTTGACAGTGAAAGTAGAATTTAGCAAGAAGCATTATCTAAATTACTTTCAGCAGTTATTTGTACTGCACTGTTTACTACAGTGCTTAGTGACTGCAGTTGATTGAGACTTAATTACGTTGCTAAAATAATTATAGCAATGACCCAAATCACAAGTATCTCGTGCCTATTACTCGCTCTCATTTGCATCACAGTCTGAAAATTAACTCCATTATAAGTTTAGCACTTCTTTATAAAAGCCAGTAAGAAGGGTCAAGAAGATCACCCTGAGAAAATACCCAAAGGTTACTTGGTAAACTGACATAAATTTAAACATCTGATGAGACTTGTTGAAAGGCACTTGTCTTCCATTTTCTATTTACATTCGCATTTCCTACCAATAAGACTAAAAAGAATCAGAAGAACAGTAATGTAATTTTACCTGCAAAAATTTGACAAGAAACATTAATTGAGTGTATCAGGGTTTTTTATTTTCTGGGATTTTCCAGCCTTCCTCAGTCTGCATAGGGCCTAAAAGAACAGATTTTGCATCACATTTCAGTCTCAAGGAGAAATAAAGAGTTCTTCACCACAACTGTAACTTTTTCTTTATTTAATGAAAAAAAACAGCAAAAAGGATTGTGATTTTTTTTCCTTTCTGCCAACTTTTCTTTTTGTTGCCTGACATAGAAAATGCCATGATCTATCTGAAATGATCCAATGCTGAATACTAGAGGCTGACTCTGAGTTACTCATAGATCTTCTGTTTCTTCAATAGTGATAAAATAAATAAAAGCATACCGTGTGTTTGTGTATAAGTGCAAGTCATGCAGACCACTCCAAAGAAAGACTACTCCAAAGAAAGACTATTTGATTTCTTATCTATTGCAGAGAAATATCACCACTGCAATGTGCTTTTAGTGGATCTCAGATTATGGCATCAGTGTTACACAGGCTCTTTAAAGCTGCACAGCCATCAAGTAGCCCATAATCAACTGCCATTAAAGACAGTGGGAGCTCTGGGGCTCACAAGAGGATGGAGAAAGAGCAGATGGACCCAGACTGGAGGCAGCCAACAGCCAGACACATAATGAACAGCTCTCTTGCCAGGCCATGTCCCAGTTTTTCAGTCATTGGACTATAATATTAATTTCTTCTGTCCTCATGAGCTACACAACTGGTTTACCCAGTATTTATGGTATGTCTCCTAGGCAAGCTGCCCCTACCTGCAAAAATAAAGCTTTCATGAGACAAAGCTTCTGTTAATGCTTTGTTCCCAGCCTAGAGCTGGACTCATGACACAAACTCTTAAATCACCCTTTTCTTATAATTACACTGATTCCTCTTATGCCAGAGAATATAGGACATGGACTGTGGGGACTGGTTCAGTGTTCCTAGTTCCTGACAGTTTTTTATGCTATCAGTTGTTAACACATTGCACAAGAGCTGGTGAGCCATTGGCAGTGGAGATGTTTGCTACTGAGATGGGTAGAGTTTTCCACAAGGTTTGATGTCTTGGAAAACGAAGGTGGTGTTTTATTCAAATTATATTAGGGTAAGTCCTACTCAAAAGACAATTAGAGCAAGAGCTATAGTTCAGCTGAGAAAAGCAGGGGTCTTAGAAGCGCAGAAGACAAGGGGCTAATGTGTACGTGTCGAATAGATGGATAGCCATGGATTACCAACTAAGAATTGTTGGTAAGGGCACACTGGGAGAAAGAACAGGATGTTGCTGGAGAAGGGGACCATAGTGAGATGGGGCAGAATTTTTCTGGGACAAACATCTTTGTTCTGGCTACTAGAGACAAGCACAACACATCCCAGTGCAAGTGCAGGAGTGAAATTAAGAATCAGGTATGGACTGTTGAGCAAAGGCAAATTTATTATGGGGTATCAAGGCCACCAAAGCCCCTAAAAGCACTCTGACTCTTTTCCAGAAAGGTCTTTCAGAAGGAAATATGTATGATAACTAACTTGCACAGAAAGCCAGACGCATACCTCCAGGGCAGGGGAAACTTGTCTATAAAATGCACACCCATGCAACCCAGGTGACACTCAAGACCCTTGAATTCCCATCAGATTGATCAATTCTGGAGCCAGGAATGGAATGGGATCCCTCTTCCCTTCTTCCTTTCTTCTTCCTTTCTTC
>PYHW01009485.1:9293818-9310745 GCA_013186435.1 Turdus rufiventris
ACCACTGGACCTTTAGAGGGAAACTGCACCTTGTACAGGAGCACTGCTCCAACTGAATCACATCTGTCACTGCAAGAGGACTGCAGCCGCCATTTAATGGGACTGCTACCAACACCCTGTCTGATGGGGTGTCAGGTTGTACTCTGAATTTGTCAGGATTTGGAGTTTGTTTCTTTGTAGTACTGTATTTCTATTGTAATTTCCCTAGAAAAGAACTGTTATTGCTAATTCCTATATCTTTGCCTGAAAGCCCCTTGATTTCAAAATTATAATAATTTGGAGGAGGGGATTTACATTCTCCATTTCAAAGAGAAGCTCTTGCCTTTCTCAGCAGACCCCTGTCCTCCAAACTAAAACAGCAACTTTTTGTTCTTTTTCCATATGTAAGCCGCCCCTGATTATAAGCCGCACTTCCGGGTTCGGACCAAAATTTTAGTCAAAATGGTGTGGCTTATAATTGTGAAATTACTGTAATTTGGCCCAAAGATATCATGCTGAACTTTTTCTAAATATATTTCTAATAAACTTATGCATTGGAGTAGATTTAGAGCTCCTCCTAGACTGATACATGGCTCGTGGAATAAAGTAATTTTCCTCCACACTTATTTGTAGCAATGAAAAAAAGGGGAAAAAAAAGAAATTAAATCCCTGTACCTTAATAATGGTTAGCATGTATGGTCCAGATAAGTTTGGGTTTTAGTTCTATATGAGTAAAAGGTGTTTGTTTTGGATTTTATAGGATGGGAGATGGTCTTAAACATCTGCAAATATATGATAGGATTGTGCACAGTGGAATGGGGAAGCTCACAAAATAGTTTTGAATATACATTGGGTAAGAGAGTTAAGTGCTCTCTAAAGTGCATGGACACCTAAGTTTATAGGCAATGGAATAGTACAGAAACAAGATAAGGACAATAATATTTCCATCAGCTACTGTCCTGCAAATTTCTTTTTTCTTTCCCCTTAACTGAGATTAATTCTGCAACGTGACTGACACAAGACCTCAGTACTTGGTTGTGTGTGATTCTATGCAGACACAAAATTAAAGAAGTGCTGTCACAACATGAACACATCTGTAATGTGAGTTGTCTGGCAAAGGATCACAGAGGTGTTGAAGGTACTGGAGCTTCTTTCACATTCTGTTTACAGACTGGATGACAGCAAACTCAGAGGGAGCCTTCTCTGTTTATAGATTTGATGGGAGACAATGAAGAAGAGGGAACCAGACTTCTCTGTAGCACTCATTGACAGGACAAGAGGCAATGGATACAAACTAAAAGACACTAAATGCCATCTGAACAAAAGGTGGGAGAAACTAGACACTGGAAAAGGTTTCCCAGGGAGGTTTACAGTCACTGCCTCTGGAGATACTGCATATTTCACTACACATGGTTCTGGGCAATCTGTTCTAGTTGATTCTGTATGGGCATGGAGTGGGAGGTAGCAGGGGAGATTCATGGGGAGGGTTAGGTGACTTCAAGAAGTAGTTTTCAGCCTCAATGTTATTTTGTAATTCTGTTATTCTCTAAGACCAGTTTTCCAATATTTTTTCTTTAGAGACCAAATGGCTTACTTAAAATGTTGTTGTGAAATTCTGTCAAAATCTCTCCTAAATTCAAGATAGATGACACCCACTGTCCATGGGATCTGCTACCCTGTCACAGAAAGAAATTAAATTGGTTTGACATATGTTTCTTTTGACAAACCCATCTTGTCTGCTACTCATTTCCTTCTTCCTTTCCAGTGATGCACAATTAGGGGTTTTTTATCATTTGTAGTAGCACTGAGTGTTTGTGGGACTATATTTCCTCCATTTCATCTCTTTAAATAAAGAAAGAAAAGTTCTTCCGTTCTCCTGGGACTTGATCTACGTGGGATCTCTAAGACAACCCACAAAGCTTAAGAGAACTCAGAAGCTATTTCTTGCATATCCCGGGATGGGATTTTTGTCAGACTTCTTCATTTAAAAGCATCTTATCCAAGCACTCACTATGCTTATATAATCTTCTTTACTGAAGGCTGAGCTCTTCAACTTTTAATGTCAGTTGATCCAAACTGACAATTTTATTAAGGATTAATAAAAAAAGGTCATTAAACTTCCTTCATATCACCTGTAGAGACTATACCATTCCTACTAATTTACAAACACAAACATCCAAGCACTTCATTTTTTCTCTATATTTCCATTATGTACATTCACATTTGACCTATTTTCTGCCACGAGTATCTTACTTCTTGAATATGTTCTTTCTCTCAAGTCAAAGAAGTCATGGTTTAGTCCAGTTCATCACCTACCCACTGCCTATTTTAATTCTGCATTAGGAGGGTGTGCACTTGTGATCTCAGTATCATTTCTCTAAGAACCTGACAGTTCTCTTTTCCCTTTAGAACAGATTTTCGACTGAGAGGCTGCCAGCTTTCAAAGTTTATTAAAGATTATCTTCCTCAAATCTATTGGTTTTCATTTTGTTATTACTTCTTCCTTTCTTAAAGAATATAATATCTGCTATTTCATAATTACTTTTGCTCAAGTTCCATTATCTGGTTCTTTGTTGATAGTTAGAGCCTGCCCTGAGTATTTTACTTATTATTAACTAGGTGCTGAAATTATATATGTTTATGTGTGTGTGCACAGAGCGATAATCCTAATTTTAAAATGAGTCAGGATACAATGACTAATTATCAAAAACATTTACATTAAAAACATTGTCAAATGGTTTATGCAATTAATTCCTGACCTATCTCTTTCTAGATAATTGTCACATCTGAGTCCTGTCTGTTGCCAGTGCCTCATTAAAATTTTACTTATATTTCTGACTTTGATTTCAGCATAATTTTATGCAAGATCCTGAAGCAGAGTCTACGGTAGTCTTCTTAGCTAGAAAATAAATTGTCTAAAATTACAATGGTTGTAAATATCCACAAACTTGTTATCTGTAAAGGATCATCCATATAGCCTCTCCAAAGCAACGATGCAGTGCCATTATCCAGGAAAGTTAATGGGAAACTTTATTACATTTTATTTTGTTGTTGCTTGGAAAACTGGCAATGTGCGGTCACTGACTCATTAACAGACAGTAAGCTCAACTAAACTATTGTCAGTTTTTCCCAAAAGAATGTACACTTCCAGAAAAAGAAAGCAAATTCTCTAGCTATCTGGCAATATCTGTGTGATTTTCTTCACTTGTGAAAAGTAACACACCAATTCAATCTATGTTTTTGAAGAATGGCAATATCCAGAAGTTGGAGAAATTTAGCTCTTGAGCTATTGATTTGCAACATAGGCAGATCACTGATAAGCCTTTCAAAGTTTCTGATGGAACCAGGTACACAACCAGGTATTCATGATGCAAAATTTCCCTCTTGTATCTGTCTAGAGGGCAGTCTAGACAGTGCAAAACTGTAGGGAAAATGAAATAAAAGGTCTGTATTTCCATTCCGAATAACTGAACTGGGCTCTCAGTGATCTGTCACTGGATATGAAGAAAAAAGTTACTAGAATTAGTGGTTAAATTATGAAAATAAAAATATTTTTATTTCCTTAATTCTCTTCTTCCTTTACTGACAGCCCCTTATCTAAGATCAGTAAGATATCATTGCAGTTAATTACCCAGTTGAGCATACATGGAGCATCATGACATTTATTAGAATTATTAGAATTATTAGAATTCTTAGCGCCTTTTCATTAGAAATACAAAGGTCTGATACCTAGAATTCCGGTACTCAGTATTTAAAAAGGCCCTGAGTTTTACTGGAGGACAATTTAGCCATCTTTATGGTATATTTTAAAGAGATGACTTCTAAGTATTGAAGTACAGAAATTTATGCGTTATAAATACAAGTTATGGAAAACAGTTTTCAGTTCTCTTCAGTCACATAAGTTCAGAATAGAAGTGGGATTTTAGATGCTCCGTCTTCCATCTTTTCTGATTTGCTGTGACACTTTGTTAAATATATGATTTCTAATTAGCAGTGAAGAATTCTCCCATCTAGCATACAGAAAACCAGACATTATGCACAGATTTAATAATTCCACAAGAGAATGCACAGACATCAATTCAAACAGTTGACATCTTGAACTTGTTGGAGATAAATAACTCTTTCCAGTAATTCATTTGCAGACATTTCATTAGTGTAGTAGAAAACAATGACATTCTATATGATGTTCCCGGAATGTTATATTACATGCACTTGTGATTCCAAAGAATAATTAGCTATTTGAAATGTTCCTCAGCTGGCATTTGTTTGTCTTTCATCAGGGACACTAATCGGGTAAATGCCATTTAGGTGTCTGCACGCTATTTGCATAAAGATTCTTGGTGTATTTTTAAGTATTTTAGTTTTGGCTACTACAAACAGTAAGCTTACAATTTTTTGGCCCCATGTACAACCCAAACAAGGCTTCATGGCTTAAATTACTTCACCTCATAGCCTAATGATAGTTTGATCTCTAATTGTGGACTAGTTGAGCCAAAACCAGAACTGAATGAAGCAATACACTGTTTGTATAGCTTCCTTCTAGCCTAGAACATTTGCTTGTCCAGTAAATTGCATGTCCTGAATCAAAGTCCTCTGTCTGATCAGGGAGATTGGAATTTATATCTCTAATTTCTTTAATGAATACCTTTAAATTTACTCTAAGATGAAAAAAAGAACATTTTCCTTCAAGGCTGATATTATGCTAAACAAGGAAAATTACATAGCCAGAGAGAAATAATAAAACCTAAACAAGAAAGAATATGATTACAGCTGCTCTGTTAGTCCTTTTATGCAAAATGAGATGCACAACTTTCAGATCTGCCTCCAGGATTTGTTGGTTGTTTGGTAGCTGCCTACTGTAGCATCATCTGACTGGCTCAAGATCCAGACAAAGGAACCTGGCTTTGTTTTCTCCCATCATGCAGTCACTTTTGCTTTCCTTCCTCCAGCCCTGTGACCCTCCCTAGATGTGACTACACTTTGGGAACTAGGAAATTCAAAAGGGCACCTACGTCCAGAACAGCTACAAGCCCAGTGTAAGATAGGCTCCTTGACAGTTATTACATGTACCTTTTAAGGACACATATTTCTGATTCTATTGCTCCTTTGTTGGAGTTGGGAGATAGAGCAAACAGGGGAGGTAATGCTTAATCAGTCCTCTTACCTCTGCTGCACGACATACAGATTTTTGCCCATTAGATATATGGAACATAGTGTTCATTGTCTAATTCAATTAAAATGTTGAGTTAGAATGGCAAATATTGAAGATCATTGTTTACTGTTTTTTAGTATATTTGAAAATGAAAAATGTTTTGTGAGCAGGGAATGTAATTACTGCTAATGCATTTCAGGGTGTGGAAAGTACTTGTCAAAGAGAACAAATTGTATTGATATAAGACATTTCACTAATAAGTTTGCTTTTGTTGTTGAAGAGCACAACAATGAAATAAACTGTTGTAAAATACAATTTTTCAGGCATTTTATTCCTCTTTCTCAGCTTCGCTGGCTGTGAATTGCAATTAATTTTCAAAGAATGGGTGATTCCTTATGTTACACAATTTTTTTCCCTTGAAAACTGTCAGTTTCAATATCCAGTATAAAATCTAATTTTAATACCCAGAGAGCATGCAAGAACATGTTTTTATATATGGACTGAAATGAGGATGCCACTTGGATAGCAGTAAATATATAGAACATATAAATTCTAGAACATAATATAATTTGTTAGGGCTGAGAAAAGATTAAAAAAACCTACTATTTCTTCTACTAGAAAAAGACTATAGTTTCTAAAAACAGCTGAGAGCTTTATGGTGTATCCTCAATTAAGTGAACGCTTCTATTCATTAATAAAATAAACTAATTAAAGATAAATGATCGCTTACTTACTGGAGCTTTTGAGAAGCATCTGAAGGTTTCTAATTCTTGTTTAATACTACAACAGCTTGCTTGTAACTTTTAGTTAAATTTCTGTTAGGAAAAAAGATTAATTGATTTCACAAGCCTAACCCATTCACAACACGTGTATGGAATTTTCCACATGTCAAACAGGAAATTATCTGACCAACATAAGAGGGAAGTTAAACTCTGCTTGTCCAAGTGTGAAAGCCATTTAACACACAGTGGCACTGCACAGCAGCCTACATTAGGAGAGCAACTTGACAGAGCAGCTAGGCTTTACCAAGACCATAATTTTATGCTAACTCAAGGAATAAAAATCTGCCTCTGGGGAAAATTGTCAAGACCCTTTTAAGGATCAAGTTTGGACAGAGTCCCACTTTGGTCCTCATGGAGCTCAGTGACAAACTTAACAGGTATTTCAAGTGGATATACCAAATTAAATGCTGCTCTTTCTGATGTTCAAAATGTACAGGGATACTGTGTGCTGCAGAAAGATGTCAGGAAAAGCCAACACTACTGAATCAGACTCTTGAACCCTGCAATATTTTATTGTGTGTTATTCTTTCCACATATTCCTTCACAAACTTTCCCCTGCCCAACAGTGCTGGTCATTCTGAGAATTTTGATTGCATCCACTTCAGCTCCTCGGATGATAATGGGAGACCATGGGCATTTGGGACACCTAATGGCTGCTTGGAGGTCAGCAAAGTAATGTATTGGGGTGGGGGTTGTGCATAGAGCACTTATTGGGAATGAGAAACTCAAAAAGAGAGTTTTGCTCTGACACAAAATACAAAGAAAATTAGTAGGACTTGAGTCCTGTTCAGCAAGTCACTGGTCAAACACTAAAGTCAAGAGTTTTTGCGTAAAGACATCTGCCTGATGGATTAGGAGTGCAATGGAAACAACCCTACAGTGTATTACAAGAATATCCTGTAATAAGCTATGAATGTGCAAATGATTAAAATGGTAGTAAACAAAACTGCAGAATACTAGGAGATACTTTATTCTTCAAATCATGAAATTATGAGGAGTTTGGCTAGGTCTGGATGAAGTGAACACTGTTAATCACATTTGGGTTATTATCACAAAGAATATTTCTTGCTCTTCTAAATACATTCTTGGGTCATAATTATGATTTGCCTACCATTATAAAATTGATTTCTTTACTTGCTTTCTCGAATCTTTTCCTCTACTGCACTTACATAACTACTACACAAACAACTTTCTTTCCCTCTATCAAATTTACCTGATCTTTCTGCTTTCTTTTTGTTTCTATGGAAACAGAGATGATTTTTAAGGCAACAGAAATAAATGCAGGCCATAACAAAGCCATTCTTCAAGAATAGACATCTAGAGATATTCTAGTTTTGTTTAAGACTTCCCTAATTGTTATCCCCTAAGACACATATTTTCCCTACACAGTCCTAGGAGGTCTTCTTTTTATATCCTTCTATTCATACAGAAATTAACATGGCAACTTAGAGAGTCACAACCTAATTAGGCAACGATATGCTATACCTTCATCTGAATAAATAATTATATAAAATCTTTATGCTTCCACCTTATTTACATGTACCTATAACATATAAAAGAAGACCCCAAGGAACTTCGGCTAGGTGCTGGTGCAGCTAGGAGTTGAGCACCAGATTACTGATAGCTGCAGCTCTGGAAGATCAGCTTGGTAAAAGTGCTCTAGTGCCAGAGCTTCCAAGTGTGAAGTTATCAAATAAATTTCTCCACCCAAATTTACCTGATGTTGTTTTTAAAGTGGGGTGTTCAGTTCCGGTTTTCTTATTATTTTGAGCACAGATCTACTAGACCTTTCTTTCTCTGACATATCTTGATTTACTTTCAGTGGAAACTAGTTCATCAGGTAAGGAGAAGGTGGGAACAGATGGGGAAAGATGTTGTCCCATTATGCAGTCTGGATACAATTAAGCTACACTTGAAGCCTGGTATGTTTTCCTGAAAACTGTGAAGCTCTGGAGAGCTTGAATATGGACAAAAATTTCCAGGATCATGAGGCTTTGTGAGCAATAGGGATGTATTTACCCTCCAAATGCCCAAACGAAAATGTTTCCTAGTAGGTGTAAATTAGACAATTTTGTGACACTAATATTCATACCCTGGAAGTAAGGGTACTCTGCCATTTTTATTATTCCAAAGTGCAGAAATATCAGGACTCAAGACTATTTCATAAAGATATTAAAATCTCTATGTTCCTATTATATACTCTAATGGCAATAAAGGATGGTACTAATTGCAGATCCTGCTTCATTTTTTCTCCTCAGAGGTTTCCATTTCCTTTCAGAGGTTTCCATTTCCACACCAGCTGTTCATGAAGTGGCTGCTGATAGTTTAAAAATTAAAATACTAATGTTAGAATTTCTTGGTTAAGCAGCATGTAATTTTTAGCAATTCCAAAATTGCTAAACCACCCCCCCGCCAAATTAACAAACAAGCAAACAAACAATCCAATAAATGAGACCTCCCTTATATATTGCTCAGGATGGGCATTATTTCAGGCAAATTGACTCTAATTCAAAATTTTTGTCAGTCAGTAAAAAAAATAAAACCTTGGGACAAGGCAGGAGAATGATAAAGATGTGGGAAAGGCTCTTTTAATTATATGCAGCTATAAGCGAAATCAAGGGGATCTGGGGATTTGTGGTCAGAACCCTTGTATATATTAGCAAAGAAGAAAGAAATGCCTTCTGGGCACTAAAATTGCCAGCAGGGAATTTCAAAAAAGAGAATATTCTGTTTGGAGGGATGTGCCCTAAACAATTCTTAAGGACTAATCTTGACTATCATAGCGGACAGCTAAGTGAAAAATGCAGAATGCAGTTAAGAAAATTAGCAAAATGAATAGATCAGAGAATTATACAGACAAAATTTTAATAGAGCTACAGGAATATATGGTAAGACCTCATATATACTTGAATCTTTTCATATAGTTCTGCTACAAGAGACAAGATTCAGAGGAAGATGTATTTTTCAGAAATGTAGTCAGAATAATTAAAGTCAGGAAAAAAAGTGCATATTATTAAATTATTTGTTCATCTTGTCACCCCAGGCCAATCTCTTTAATTTTCTGTGTACCTAAAGCCAATGAACTGCTGTTACCTGGCTCACTGTCACCTTCTGGCGTCCTGCCCTAAGCAAGTTAGATGGATGTAAAGTCACTGAGAGTTCATTTCTGCTTCTCTATTTCTTTTCTGTGAAAATCTAAAACATGAAAGCAAAGAAGGTATGTTTCAGTTTTTTTGTGGGAAGCATCTCCCATGACAATTATCTGTGCTCATTTTTTTCACAAGCACTTGAAAAGAATCATCTAATAAGTTATAGCTGGGCACATGCAGTCAAGACGCCACTTACTGAACAGTACTTTCTGCTAGGCTTCCCCCTGTTACATGGTCGTAAAACAGTGAAGCTGTTTAGGAAATGAAGCTGTTTGCACAGGTGATGTCTCTTCTGGGGCAGCCGTGAAATGAAATGACACAAATGAGATAACCTTGCTGGTAAAGAAAGAATGGTCATACCTTTGAAGCAAATTAATTCTGAGTGAAGAACTGGTTTCTTTCTGTCTTTGATACCTTTCTTTCAAGGCCACTAAAACCTATGCAACCCTTTCTTGTATTAAGAGCAAGGTCTTTCTTTGGTGTCTAAAATTAGGTCAGAGTGTCTTGTTTCCAAATTTCCAAGTGTATGTACTTGGACTGATGCGAGAGAGTTCTGCCCTGAGCACTTGCAGTTATGGAAACTACTAAACTGTCCTGAAATACTGACACCAAATGACAATGGACAACCTTCATTTCTAATCATCCTGTCTTCAATCTGCATGTCTGCAAACATGCATAATTCCTAGCGGTCTTTCAGTATCTTATGTAAACAAATGGGTTAGTATTTTAACAGTATTCTGATATTATGGGTAATGGGTAACACCAGAAATCCCAGGAGATTTAGTAATTCTCTCTTCAGAGTGGATTTTAAGAGCATGCAGTAAATAAGACATGAACTAGACTTTGAATGATGAATAAAAGAGAAAATATTGAATAACTAGCTGTTCAATAAGCACTGTTCATTTTGTGCTTTGAATAAGACAGGAGACCTCTGCAACAAAGCAGTAATTGATGATATAATTAAACAGAGTAGCATTTAAGTGTGATTAGTACTACAATAGCAATACTGCTCTTTTGGTAAGATGTTTTCTTTGGAGCTTGGAAGTTTTATTTTATTTAGTTTGTAGGTATGGAAATTTATGATTGCTACCTATGAATGTAATGAAGAAGAATGAAAAAAGCTGAAAATACATGTAAGTAATATGTAGAAGAGAAGATAAATTGGGAGTTTTTGCTCTCTTACACTCTAAAGAGACAGGACTGATGCACAAGATTTAAATGCACCAAATCATGTCTTCTTTTAAAAGCCTGAACAATGAATAATTGCACAACAGGATGAGCCAGAACATGATGACATTGAGACCAAGAATGTATCAAGTTTCAAAGGTAAATTGGACATTGATGTAGGTTCAGTAATATATTAAGTTTCATATTTCAGTGTTATATCCTATCTTAAAAGAGGATGAAAAGAATTGTCTGTTATACTAGTCTTGTTTCATAAAACAGCAGTGACAAAGATATCAAAAGTTTTGTACCTCCCTTCGGAAGCTATGTCCATCAACAGATGCTACGTGAACTTTTTCTGACAATTCTGTTGTTATCTGATTTAATTTCTAATTTATATTGCAATACATTACATTTATCTTCATATATTTGTGAAATACATTTTCTATCCTCTTTATTTCCTGCTTTATTATCTGTTTAATACTGACATGGTAAAGGAAAGTTCTATGATGATTTTTTAACAGGTGGTTAAGTTATTTAACTCAGTTAAAAACCTTAGAACTGAACATCCTTTAATAAAAAGAAATGTGTTATTTGAAACATCATCTGGAGCACCAGACTTCTCTCGATTCTGTGACTTATGTTGCTATTTTTCAGATTCATATAATGCATGTTCCTTTGTATTTATTCTATGCTTAGAGTTCATGGTTTATAGAGGGTGATAATTACATGAGCATTCAAATTGGCACAAATAATTTTTAGTTGTTGTAAGTAGTCACGGCAATTCTTACAAAAGTTGAGCTCTTACAGTTGACACATCTTTAAACCTATAAATAATTTAATATTTATATTAATAACACCACCATAAATACCATTAAACATCTTAAAATATTAGTCAAAATCCTCACTAATGGAGTTGTCACAGTACTTTTTGCATATGTGCTGCAGCTCAGATATGCAGAAGAAAAACTGGCCTTAATGCCAATATAAGTGTGGCAGGGAAGTGCATCTATTTTTAAAATTTAAAGCATAAATTTCGGTACATTTCAGAAAAGAGGGAATCAAATAAATGTATACACTTGCGTCCACCCTCTTACTTCACAAACATTTGCGATTTGCTGCCATAGCTGCTTTGATTGCAGGTGACATAAATGAAAAAGATGTGGTTTAGTTCCCAAGCAAAGGGGCTTAGGAATAGACAGGGGAAAGAAGAAATACAACTTATTAGTGAATGAAGCATACTAATAAATAAATGCCCTCCTAGAGCAAAAGAAGGCAGAACCTGTCTTTCCAGCTGTCAGTCACCCTAAATGAGCTCGGATTTTATACTAACCATACTTACTGCTTTTCAATCTGCCTTGGAGAGGTGAGGAAATAGTGATTGGATACGTTGCATTCCCATTGCTCAGTATTTATCTGCTAGTTGCAGGTAACCTCAAAAAAGGTTTTGAATTGCAGAGTGGTAAAAGATTATTTTGTCTGCCTCAACATGTTGGCATTTGAAAAACCATGTCTCTACCACGGAAAGTCTCCATGGGCTGCTGCTGCCAAAAGACATTCTCTTTTAGTGCTCCCACTTGTGCTGCTCCTGGGGACTGGTAACAGCAGCACCCTATAAGAGTTGATGAGAGCTCAAGCTTATTGTGAACACCATAAAAATTTAAAAACCATCTACTGTGTAAAGGCCTAATTTCTCTAGCCCATTCGTTTTAATTTTATTTTTTATGTCTATGCTTTTTCCACAAACCACTGTGTACCGCTCCTCCAGAAAGTAAGTAGAAATTAAAACAAAATGCTGCTTGAAAGTAGCTGAGTTCACAGCCTCTGAACCAAACATGAAAAGTTATGTCAGAATTACTAGCACACTTTTCACTTACAACATATGCTGGTTTATTTTTTAGTCATGTTCATTTAAAATTTCCATTATGAGGACTTTGATATTCACTTGAATAACTGCTCTTATTTAGGTTTGCTTTGAACACATGAAAAATAGTCAAGACAAAATGATAGCTTGAAGCTTGTAACCTGCTCCTGAGATTTCATGACACTTGAGATATTAATTAAGCCACAAGCCTGCTGTGATGTTTGAGCTGCTCTTAGCCATTCTCAAATGAAAATGCCTGTAATGCTCCATAAGACAGTAGCATGAGTAGGTCATTTAGGTACTGGTTCTCTTTCCACATTAAGCTTCCAGAAGGCGTAATGGCCCTTTTTAGGTACTGGAAGGCTGCTCTGGGGTCTTCTCATTGCCTTCTTCAGGCTCCAGCTCTCAGTCTTTCTTCATAGGAGAGATGCTCCATCTCTCTAATCATCTTGGTGGCCCTCCTCTGGACTCACCCCAAAAGGTAGTCTTGCACAGTTGTTGAGTAAACTGTTAAATTATTGCATGTTTTTAACAATTTAAGCAAAAGAAGATTTAGCGTAGTTGGTAATAATATTTTAATATAATAAAAGCCATAAAATAATTTTTTACTATAAAAAAACCCAATGTGATTGTTTTTTTCTTCATATTTCCAGTGAATTTACTTATCTCCCTAGATGAGTGACTAAAATATTTTGATAATCATCCAATGGGACCAGGGAAAAAAGTTGTCTATAAAGTTTATTATGATGGCATTATTGTTATATCATATGCAAAATCTGGTAAGATAGCATACTTATCAGAGCCATCTGTGGTGTCATTTATCTTCTATCCCAATGGGATAGAAGACTTTCCTGAAACTGCTCCCGAACATATAACATAGGCTGCTCCATCTTCCAGAAGAGTGAATCAGACCCTTCTAATTTGATATATCCAAGTGGATTTAATGCCCCTTGAGCAGCAGGAGAGACAAAACTTTTATAGCTCCCCATTAGAAGGTCTGACACAATGTTTCCATAAGAGAAGACATACTGTGAACCTTGTACAGTCACATTTCAAATGCAAAATGGACAAGGCAGACACAAGTTTACTGCAAACACATTAAAATACCAGTAGACAGGGATAGATTAAACTAATGCCTTGGTTCTAATTAAACCTTTGATTTCTGAGTTGATTTTCTGTTAATACACAGGAAAAGGTCTCTAAGGCTATGTCTATCCTACTAAATTAAACATGCCCAATATTGTCTTCTGGAATTGAGACAAGCTGGCATTGAGTAGCCCTCACACATATCACTACAGTCTTTCACTCTGCAGAACAGAATGATGACATCCTGTCTCCTTTTGGTGAATGGCCCTGATCACTCCACACTCTGTAATCCCACCTGGAACTGCTTTGGAGACAGCCTGGGCCAAGTATGTGCCAGGGGCCATTTTAATCAATCATTAACAACATAAGTAGTACTTAACAATTGAGCAGTGAAAGTTGTTCAGTCCCAGTGCCCAGGAATATTCTCTAGCATCTCTTTGCTTACATCACCAGCATCACTTTTTGCTGAATACCCATGTTGACTGAGTACTCATCTATACTAGATATCTGTTTTATATCACTTCATAATTAATGTCTAGAAAATTATAATAAGTAATAATTTATTCTAAGTACTGAAAACTTGAAGAGAATTACACTCCCTTGAAGTCATTGACATGTCCTCTTTATACAAGGGAGAAGTGACAACATATGAAGTTGCATCAACTATCAGGCTTGCTTGCATTGTGATATAACATTTTGATACAGCGCACATGTACATTTTGATATAATGTGTATACCAAATATATTATAATGAAATTCTACTGCCTAGATTTATTGATATTTTTCTTAAAAAGAAAAAAAAATAAAAAGGAAGAAAGAAAAAGAGAAACGAATAATTTAACAGGACTGCCTTTATAAATTGGCAAACTTGTTTTTTATTGTTATAAAAGTGGTACCCCAGCATTTTCTGGTAATAATCCACTTACAAATAACTTTTATTCCTACGTTATCAATATGTAATCCCATTATATACTTAGGTAATTAAATTGATTTTCTCCCAAAATAAAATCCAATTGATTTGAGTTTATTATTCCACATACATTTTTCAAATTGGAGCTGAGATGCTTGGTTTGGGGACCTGTCTTTTGGGATCAACTTTTGTAGCCTTGGTGAAGTAGACTACAGAAATTTTCTTGCTCGCTTACATTGTTTGCCAAAGACAATAGCAAAATATGACAATTGTTTTCATATCATGTTGTTATTTTATAAGCTGTTCCATATATCCTGAAAACCATGGTAAGATAAGAGGCTGTACTAGAATAAGATTTATTAGTATTCTATAGCAAGTGCTCACTAATAACATTAGAGGTTTACTTGGCAACATGCACACCACAAAGCACTAGAGGCAGAAGAAAATAACTGGTTTTTGCATAATGTTAGCATTTCATCCACAGCTCAGGGAGCATTTCTTTTTGTCCAAGAAGTAGCAGTTTTAATATATTACTTTTTTTTTTTTTTTTNTTTTGTGGTTTTAAAATTTACAATTTATGAGGAGAAAGAAAGGATCCAAACTCTTCTTTCAACCACTCTTCACATTGTCCCTTATATGAGATAGCAACCCATCCTGGCTGTTTAGGGAGATATTGCTGTATGCTAAACAAACTTTAAGGATCCTGTCGTATAATTACTATCCTTGTTTGACTCTCACTGACCTCTAAAAGATTGATGAACAGTTTCAAGATCACATGTAAGACTAAAGTAAATCTTTACATATAATTTTGAATTTTGGCCCCAGTTCTGGAGTCTACAATGACAAATTATAAAGATTGCTGAACAGATGCAGAGGGCTATTGATTTCTGCTGGACTCATCAATGCATGGTTGCTGCTGTGACTCACACAGAGCTACTCTAAAATAATTTGATAATTCTGTAAACTGACCAAGTGGTTTCTATACAAATACTTTGACTTAAGTGCCTCTTACTAGGAATTGTCTGCAATGAGTCAAGCAGAAAATAGATGACTCATGATAGCCCACAAAAGGGTCATTAAGACATAATGCCAGAACTATTAGATCTGATGCCTCTGGCCTCTGCCAGCTTATGGAATTGGTTTAGCCTGAGGGGGTATAAAAGCTTGCCAACAAAAACAAAACGATGAAGACACCTTTGTGTTGTTCAAAGCAACATTGTCTAGACTTGATATCCAGACTGGAAAGAATATGCCCAGATGAATACAGAAATTTAGTATTGTGAATGGAATAGTTTCTGCCTTCTCATGCCCCACTGTGCCATGCAATGAGCAGGGACATCTTCAATTACTGTAATTTGAAAAGGCATGAAATTAGAAAATTGTTTTTTTTTTTTTTTTTTATCTTACAGCCTCTACCTTTTATAAAGCATCTTGGCAACATCACAATAAAAGCACTTTGGTTTGATAATGTTGGCTTGACCATAAAATTACTTGCCTTTAGATTTGCTAACATCTAGGAAACTGCCATCTTCCCAGAGTAAAAATTTCCCTGGATTACACTATCTCTTTATGTTGCCTAATATTTTCTATTTCCTATTTGCCTTCTAAGCATTTTCTGGCTTCTGTTCCATTATAAGCTACAATATCAAGGAGTGAGCTGAGCTACCTGAGAAAGAAAAAAAAGGCTACAAGGGAAAAATAATGGGAATATTTACTGCATACTGTACATCAAGTCTTTTATTTTCATTGTCTGGGCATGCTTCTGGCATCATATTTACAGAAACAATGTGAACATCAGCCTGGGGTACTCACAAAAAGGATGACCTGAAAAGGTCTAAATTTTGGGTTCATTAGGTCATGTATTTACAATGTTAGGAAACATTTCAAGCAGTGGTTAACAGTAATGTCAGAAATAACAAATAAGGCCAGAATTAATTTGCACTTTATAAAATAACTGTCATCAAACAATTAGGGACAAGGACATTAAAAATTATTTTCTGGAGTAAGAGGGAAGCTCAGTCAAGGGACTTGGGGGTCCTGTTTGGTGGCAAAATAAATATGAGTCAGCAGTGCCCTGGCAGCCAGCAGAGCCAACCCTGTCTGGGACATCAGGCACAGCATCACCAGCTGGGAAGGGGAGGGGATTGTCCTACTCTGCTCTGAGCTGGGGCAGCCTCACCTCCAGTGCTGGGGACAGTTCTGGGCTCTATAATATAAGAAAGACATTAAACTCCTCATGAGAGGAAGAGGTGGGGCAGTCAGTGGTCTCTGTGGTGACCAGAGGGAATGATCTAAAGCTGTGTTAACAAAATGTTTATTTTTAATTGTGACAATCACAGAACTCTTTTAAAAATAAAGGGGAAAGCTATTTTTAGTGCTTGAAAGTGAGCCATGTTTTGCATGTTATGGCTTCTGCCAGATGTTAGAAGAAAATGGTACACTTAAGTTTCTTCCTTCTTGAGTAATTTTCTTCATTAAAAAAGTGAAGTTCCTCATCTGAGACAGGCCTGGAAACTCTTTTATTCTGCTGTCTCAAATACACTTGATAGATCAATTCTAAACATCTGAATAGGATTAAGTAGAGGATTTTAGACTATAAACTTAGACACACTATCAACATCTTAGCTATAGATGCTTTTTTGTTTGTAGTCTCTTTCCTGTCTAAACAGTTATCTGGGATCCTCAGGTATTAAAGTGCTGAAAAGAGCAAGGCATAAGGAAAAAAACAACATTAAAACAAACAACCCAGCCTTAAAAGAGGTTCATGCTCCAGGTAAAGTTACTGCTGAAAAATATTAGCAAATGGTGTCATCAATTTAAATAGCTCTAGGAAAATGCTTT
>PYHW01009485.1:9310795-9384746 GCA_013186435.1 Turdus rufiventris
ATAAGAAAGCATCCAGCTTTTGGATTAGAGAATCTCAAATTTCCTTTTACAAGCCACATACATTTTTCTCATTACATGTTTACACAAAATTCAATAACAGAAACAAAGCAAGCATTAGAAATAAGGTAAATAACAATAACTTTGCAGCTTTGTTTGGTCTCGGATTGTCACACATGGTCTCAGAGTAACACTTTACCCTCAGCAAACTTCACAAGTCCATACATTGCAGGGCTGATTCAACATAGAAAAATACATCTGTAACCTGAGAGAAAAAAATACTTAGCATATTAAAAAAAGTATCAGAACTTCTAAAAGAAAATGCTGTCTCATTGAAAATGCTTTCACATATTGTATAGATTTTTAAAAATCGAGAATTATGATATAGAATTTTACAGAGAACATCAATCATTTTATCTGTTTGTACTGAAACACACACTATCTTCCCCCTCACCTCCTCCCTTTCCTTTTTTAAACACTATTCAGAATATAACAATGTGTAATTAAACCAATCTAAACTGAATGTAGCATCTTTTAAAAAAAGTGAATGGAAATACTGAAACTACTGAAGCCATCTCATAAAACTTGTGGGTGAACAGAACTGGGAGCTGACAGATACATGAGGGAAAAATGTGGAAGGATCATGATAGCAATATAATAAATAAAATTATTATAATTAAAACATTGCCATATACTAAAACCCAGAATACTTTATTCAAGTCACAGAGACAGGAATCACAATATCAAAGCTCAGCATTAGATAGCAAAGAATTTCTAAAAAGACCCTCTTCTGTTCCTCTCATGCATCAGTTGAATGAAGACTTCTAATGTTCCTAAGCCCAGGATTAAGCACTATCTATCCTAAAGCTGGGGAATCATAAAAGTAACTTCACAATAAAAAAAAAAAAAAACAACAGAAAACAACCAAAAAATGTATTGTACTCTTTTATTTATTAATCCTCTCACCTAGGGCATGGGAGTTTGGAAAAGATGTATTCCTGACCTAGCCTGAAACTGATTTTTTCTGATCTTTACTCGGTGTTGTGGGGCCAGTGGTTTTTTTCCCATAAAATAATGGAAAGGAAGACAGAAGCCTCTCTCACTGAGATTAGAAAGGATCAGATTAACACAGGTCTTTTTGTGAAGGACAGTGTAACAGGCCTGCCTTCCTCTGAGCAGTTTTTGCCCATGGACTACAGACTTCTCATGAGCCCGCTTATGGGCTCAGCTGCAAATCCTCTCAGCAGCCAACTGGCAAGGGGTGAAAGACCACTTTAAACAGCGATCTATCTTCTTTGCAATACAGCCACCACACTGTATTTGATTTAAGCTTAGCCAAATTGATGTATCTACGATGAGGCAGTCTGACATCTTATGTATCAGGAGTTGTTTTTTTCTATAGAAACAGCTCGTAACTCATAGTTTAAAGCTGACACTGAATATATGTATTAACTTAAAATCTAATGTTCCTGTTCATTAAAACAAACAGTGATTTGCACAAGCTTTCAATAACTTAGGTAATTCCTTGACCCCTGGCTGAAGTTGATATTTGGAAATAATTTTTTTATCATTATTTTGTACTGATTCACACTTCTCTTTTTAAAAGTCCTTGGAACTGATCACAGAGTAGTCAAAATAAATGGACTCACAGTATTCCATTTATACATGGGAAAAAAATAAAAGGAAACAACATTCATTTATTTATTGAGCTTCACTTGTTCATATTTAAAAAGCAAACACAACAACAAAAATACCCCAAAAACACCCCACCCACTGAAGGTTTAAAACTGTTTATAGTGTTATTTGTGTTTCAAAAGCTCAGCTCACATAAAGTGAGAATGTGCTTTGAAAAACGTGATTTCTCTGGATAAAACAAAAACAAGTATGTAGAATATAGGGTTGATTTTGTCTTTGGAGGTCTGTCCCAGCTGAAATATAATTCAACTACAGGGGTTTAAAAAAAACATCAGAAATAAATTGTCTGATTGCAAAGATGGAACAAGACTTGATATATACTAGAGATATTTTACCTCTGGAAGACCATAAAGAAAAGGTTTCCTATGAGCCTTTCATTCTTTCTCCTTTGCCCTTTTCAGGGCTTTTTATTTTCTTCTATTTAGTCATGGCTGGAAGTCAAAAGATGTGGAAAGGGTAGCACTGGCATATAAATCCTCTAGCCTTCCTCCAAGAAAAAGAATTTGCGTCCAAATATGCATCTTTACCCTGGCACCCTTTGAAGCTGTCTCACAGAAATCTAACTCTTAAAATGATGACTCATTTCTCTATCCCTCCCCATAATGTAAGGGGAAAAAACTCCTAGTTTATGTTCTGTGTGATAAACGGATATGTTCCTATATCCCGTCCTCATTACTGATGAGCTGAGAGCTGATCACAAGACTGGAAGAGCAAGTAGCTCTGTGATATACTAGCTTTGCAGAGGATGCCTGTGAGTCACCAGTGTGATGTAGTCACAGAAATAACTCATGATACCAGTCACAGCCTTTGCAGACAGTGACAAATATTATGGCCGTAGGGCAGGACATAAGGGAGATCATATCTGGACCATGGCATAAGGTGCAGAAGTAGTCACAGTCTGGGAAAAAGGTAAAAATCAGAAACAACTTAGGGTAAGACTGCATCCCATTAGGATGGTATGGAAACAAGCCAGCGAGCCTGATTAGCGAATGTCTGCAGTGAGCAGTGAAGAAGAGCAGTGCTGAAAGCCCTGAGCTGCCATGGACTTTATCTGCTCTAGAAGCAGTACATCACAGCGTGGTGCTGATGGGCTGTATTTATTATCTCGAAGTGCGTTAAAGTGGATGAACTGCTTCTGGCCCTGAGCTGGTCTTGCTGCAGCACAACAGGTAGACAGATCAGCTGGAGTCAGCAATAGCTCAGGATTCTCTGCACCAAATTTCACTGCACTGCATCGACATCTTCTGTATGAGCTTGGTTTGTGCATTCAGGCACAATGAAAGCTCTCAGGGCATATGATTGCTTGCTATAAATATATCAAGGAGAGGAGGGGAAATGGGGGACTCATACTAGGGCTGGAAAAAAAAAATTAAATTAGGGGATAACACTGGCATGAAGTCAAATAGATATAAACTAGTTAAAAATACTTTTAGACTGGAAATTGGAAGACAGTTTCAAACCATCAGAGCAGTGAGATTCCAGAAGGCTTTCCAAAAAGAGGAAGAGGGCCAAAAAGCCTAATTACTTTTAAGATTAATTTTAAACATTTGTGAAAGGGTTATATGACATTGCTGCCTGAGGAAACTGGATAAGATTCAGTAGCTCAAGCAGTTCTTCTTAAATTCATATTCCTGTGAACACTTTCCTGCCATCTCAAGAGCCCCTTGGTCCTTTGTAGTAGTCACAAGTCTACCCTAATCTTTTTGTACAGCTCAGATCTCTCTAATGCTGCACCAGCACTGGGCCCTCAAACTTCCTGTCAGAAAAGAGAGCTGTGCGTGCTCATGGGGAACTGCTTGCAGCCGCAGGAACCACCCGGACATGAGTTCTCATTTTGCTTTTGAGTTTCTATCAGCCTGAGCTCCTGATTCTTGTGAAATGATGAAAGGCCTCAATTTCACACTTCTTTCAAATATTTGTCTTCTGATCTGAAGAGAACATAAGTTGTAATCTTGCCCAAATCGGAGCCTTTGCTGCATTGGTGGACCTGCAGTGAAATGACCACTATCTCACTTCCTTTCCTCACTTAAGGGGTTGGACCTTTCTGACACCTTTTGTCTTCCCTCACTGGACTCTTGAAGCAAAATAAGATGAAGAATAAAGACATCTAGATAAAAGGACTTTGTATCTGTTCAAAAGAGAAAGGTTAGAGTTTGGATCTGTCTGTGTAAGAACTTTGCCTCTGGTCTCTTCACTGCAGCTCATGGTACTTGATGGAGCTTTTTCTTTTTGAAATTTTTTTTACAGCCTCTCATTCTAGAGATAGCTTCACATGACAGNAAAAAAAAAAAAAAAAAAAAAAAAAAAAAAAAAAAAAAGTCTTAAAAAGTTCCAGGTTTATGTAATCCAGAAAATCAAAATCACTTCTATCTACTATGCTCACAATTCTGCAAGGCCAAATCAGGGAGTATGGAGGGGCAGTGCTTCCACACACTGCCTCGTCCAGCTGGTGGTTCTTTTATGCTGTGTACTTCAGGAAAAAGAATAAATCTCTGCTTATGGCCTCAATCATCTCCAGACTGGCGAGGAAGCATTTTTAGGATAGTAAAATTTTGCTCTCACAGTGTTAAGGAGTTCTGAGCCAGGTGTGGTTGAAATCTGTGCTGTACAGGACATGGAAGAAAGGACTGGGAAAAAATTCTGCTCAAAGTGGTAAGAGTGTGCATGCAGAGTACACAAAACACATAGCCAACAAATGCCAATACTTGCTGTAGGGTAAAATCCTTCACTTTTGAGAACAAATACATAGCAATAATAACCATAGCGCTACAGAGAATAAATTATTTTGTTTCTGGTTAGAAAATTCAAAGGATATAATTTTCAATTTATAATGGAGATTGTGTTTGAAGAATACTTAAAAAAATACTACTACTTGATAGGTAAATATAAGAATAACCTCTGTCAAAATACTGAAACACTAGACAACTACAAATTTATAATTGAAAAGGCATAAGTACCATACTTTGTTAACTGTTATTGGACAGATGTACAGGTAAATAGATCATAATTAAATTCAAATTTTGCAATAACAAATTGCTGTAGGGCTTGGAGTAAAAGTATAATAGCTGTGGAATGTAAGAAATATTAATTTTAAAATCTTATTCAAGGATAATATCTTAGGAAATTCTGATTACAAGAGGTTACATTTGAGGCCAAAATCTGTGGGGAAGACATAAAAGATGTGAGATTTAAAATGATAATTCAAAAGAAGACATGTATTTCCAGAATATACAAACCTTTCAGTCCTATGTGAGTCCATGTTCTTAATACAAAATATAGTTTGTAGTTAATGGGCAAATGAAAATGGTAGCTATAAGAGAATTCCTGTACATTTGGAATATACCTACTTCTAAGGTATTCATAACTGCAATATTTTATGCTTGTTCTCACCTCTTGTTTTAAAGACCTCACTCCTCTCATTTTTTCTTCCCTTTCACTGAAATGTGGTATAAAAACAAAAGTGAGACACAGAAACTGAACTGATGTGGCAGAGCTATGTATGGTTGTTAACCCACAACAGCCTAATCACTTCAGGGAATGAGGTCTGAGAATCTTTTTAACACAAAGTATTCATCACACTTAAAATTAGTTCATATTTTTTCCTTCTCCTCAAGTTGCTGAAAGGGTCGGGGTCACCAAAGATGATTTCCTAGGGTAGAGAGCTGAGCAAGGCAACCCCAGCCTCAGGGCCAAGAAAGCCCTGGAGAGTGTTTTTGGAAGGGCTGGGAGAGAAAGGTGACAGCAGCATTGTTGTAAGGAAGCTTACCTGGCTTTCCCACACTGGAAGCACAAAAAAGACATCAAAAATGTGCATGTGAGACGTGCACTGCAGACTCCCACCCTAAATTGCTGAAAAACTACAAAGGTGCCTAAATAAAGCAGAGACTCCCCATCTTCCAGCATCTCTTCCCTCAGCCAGGGAACATGACAAACAAAATTAAACTCATCCAAGTTGTTTTTGCTCTAGTAGTTGCAGCACCATTTGAAAACTGTTTGGTTTCAAAAATACCAAAAATTCCTTAATTCCAGCCAATTAAGCTATTAAATGTCAATGGTAAAATAATCTGGTGGCTGGTGATAGTTGTAGGTTGAGTTTCATAGCCAGGGGAGAGTGGGATATTTCCAAAATCTCAGTTAGGCTTTAAGTGGGTGACAGGCATTGTAGAAATGATCACACAAGTAAGGAATGGTCATTATTTCTACTAAATAAACTGTTGTTGGGAAATAACTTTACCACCCCAGGTTCTTCAAATATTTTCTTGATTTCCCAAGCTTGGCTTTCAATGATATAAAACTCATACACTGTATGACTGAATGCAAAAGATTAGTTAAAAAAGTATTTATTTTCTATTTTTTTCTGCTATGTTCCATTACAAAAAGAAGCATAACAAAAACAAAACAGAAGATAGCATTTTATTAGTGATACATTAATGAGCTTAAACAACTAGGTGACTTATGCTTGTCACAAATACATATTACAAACAATCACAAATCCTTAACTAAAAATGAAATAAATAATTTGAATAGCTTTTCTTAATTTTTTTAATATTTATAAAATATATAGCACTTTCTATTACATTTTTTCAGTTATTTTAATCCATAACAAATTAAAATTTATGACATATATTGTAAATATGCTAAAGGGATAAGAATAATTAAAAAAACCCCTAAGTTCCTGGAGGTATGAAATAATAAATCTGTTAATGTTTATCAATTTATTATCATATATCCAGATTGTGCATACCCTGCAAAAATAGCCATTTCTTCAACTAATATACATATGTTTCTTTATAGTAAGTTTTTAAATATAAAGCTTCATGGATGTATGCTTCTGTTTTACAGTTGTGCCTAATATGTAACTTTCATTGATATATACTGAATATATTCCATTAGTATATACTAATATATAGGTACAGGCACATACACACACACCCCGCCACACACACACATTCATACATACACACAGCATTATATATATTAGTATATACTGAATAGCAGAAGAATTTCTACAACAGACAGCTGGGATTCCTGGGGAGAAAGCTGTTGAAAGTGGAAGGCATGTATATCATGGCAAAAACTGACAAGGAGATGTAAATGAAAGCATTTGTTTTTACATTGTTCAATATATTTCAATAGATTATGCAAGGTACTGTAATAATATACAGAATCTGAACAAAAAGTTCTTTGTGTTCTAGTATTCCAATGTTTTTTCTTTATGATTCCAAGAGGATGTGAACCACTGTCTCTGCTAAACTTCTTGAAAATGGAGCAAGTAAGCATGTAAAAATGCAAGTAAAAGCAAGTAAAAAATGTGTTGACACTATACAATTTATTCCAGGAAAATAAAATAATTTCACTTAACAACCCTCCAAGTCAGGAAAGCACTTAAGCACAGATATGACTTTATTTGCTATAACCTGAAAGTTAATCACACACTAAAGCACTCTTACGCTTTTGCCATAATCCTTAACACTGTCTCCTGGCCATGTGCAAGGTTTAGAGGCTCCATTATGCAGCTAAGTGCAATTTTGCATCTGTCTGAGCAATGGGAGTGAGGGAACATGGAAGTGGGCATGGGGACCCCAGAGCCAATATTCAGGTGTGTGTTTGTGGCAGATGAGGAGAAAGATGCATCAAGGAGAGGGCTGACCAGCATGGGGTAGCCTGCTTGCAGCCAATACTGTTCCTGGTGTGGTGAGGGGAAATGTGATGCAGAATAACCTGGCTGGGCAGCATCAGCCTTTTTCAGCTTCATTCTGCCCCTTGCTGCAGCACAGCATCCCCCTTCAGGAACTGAGCTCCAGGGCACCACACTGTGAAGCTCAGCTTTTTAGCTTTTTCTCCATGGTGCATGAGCAGCAGCCGCTGCAGCCACAGAAATGTCTGGCACCAGGACCTGGCACTCTTGTTGATAGCATCTCAGAGGGTTTTTTCCTCTGGACTCATTTCAGCTGGGCTGCATGGTCTGAAAGCCCATCAGGACCTGGAACTGGGATGCTTGCTTAGTGTCATCCTGAAAGAAATAGCTCGTGCTTGAGGACTGCTCTGTGATAAAAAGAATTGCACAAGTGGCTGTAGGTGGGAGCCTGGCTTAAAAAGCACATTCCTGATAAAATGAAAACATTAAAGTAGAAGCACCTCTATTTCCTTAGAGAAAGAACGAGAAAAGAGAGACACATATATGTGCACTTTCAGAGATCTTAAGCTATATTCTCACCTTGTGTTTCCTTTTTGAAGTGCCTGAAGTGCCACCACAGACATCTAAGACAGTTACTTAAATTTTGGGAACTTGAGTGAGCCTTTCATGTTTCCCATCATACTGAACTGGTCAGATGTGTGAGTCTTAAGCTCAGATGCATAACTGCCTGAGACAGAACTTTTTAAAATCAGCTTTAGCTTTTTATCAGACACTAGAGTTTTTCAGAGATTAAACCACCATATAAAGAAATAGAAAGTGAAATGCAGAGCTTAGTGTTTTCAATGTTAAGAAAATTTCCAAAAGCTTTCTTGAATTGTTGAGGAAGAATGAAAACCGATCTGAGTTTCTAAGGGAAACAGCTTTACATTCTCAAGATCTCAAGTATTTTTTAACATTTTGTCTGATACAAGAAATATCTTGAGGCATTGAATAAGCCAAATCACATTTAAAGTAACAGGCTGCAGTGTTGACAACACCACATTTAACCGTATACTTTGAGGTGTTCTGAAAAGTCTGTGCATTTAAAATAAATAAATATAATTTTGTGGACTCAGGAACTAATTTAGAAAACAAGATTTTTCATTATTCTTTTCTCAAATCATATTGATATTGTATATTATTGGTTTGCATTTTTAAGAATTCTGGTTTGAATTAAAAAAAAAAAAAAGACTGGTTTAAAAAAAAATAGCCCACTTAAAACCAGCACTTCTCTATAAAGTTCTTAATGCAGCTAATTAACATAATAAAATGGCCAACAGCTAAAAATATGCTGATTTTTATTTCAAAGGTGCCTTTGTGCTACTGCAATGCAAAGGTCTTTTGAAAATCTGTAACTGTAATTTTAAAAAGATGTAGAAAAATGAAACATATTCATTTATTGATGAAATCAAGAATAAATGTATTCAAATTGGTAACACTTCCATAATAAAATTATGCTAACACTGTAACCTAGCATATGATTAATTCTGTGAAGATCAGATAATCTAAAATTCCCATCATAAAGCAAATTAAATCAATCCAAATATATTTAGTTATACTTAAGAGGACATATTTTTGGTATACTATATAACATCACTTCAATAGGCACAGAACTATAAAGAATTTTATTTATTAAACTTGAAAGTATCATGACATAAAGAGAACAAATTACATATTATGCTACAGATTGGTTTCTTTACTCTTTCGTGTTAAAATATTTTCTTTCACTTGAATACAGATTTTTAGTAAACGCTGATGGTTCATTATAATTCTGTTTTTTTCATTGTTAATGGGTTGTGTTGACTTATAAAACACTTGTATTCATTATATGTAATGTGTGAAATGACAGGCTGCAACATAAAGCCTGAGTTTTGACATATGCATATGGAGTTCACTATGCTTCAAATGTATGTATTTAAATGCAAAATGCAGCCATTTAATATGTTTTTAAATTTTTATTTTGGTGTTTCAGGATTAGTTATAACACAGAATTTAAAATTTTGCTTCTTTGGTTCAAGATTGAATTTCTGACCCATTTGCTCTGCAAGGGCAAAGTTGGATGCAGAGTCACCTCTGAATATCTGTGAGGTCCTGTACAAACCCTGCTGCATTTACAAATCAACACTGACCTGCAGTCAAAGTTATGATATGTTATATTCTCTCAATAACACTTTTCTTCTTGAAAATAAAAGTGTTGATGAAGCCCCATTAGTTTACCTCCTTAGAAAAACAACAACAACAAAAATTTACAACCTAATGTGTTTCTTCAATCTTCTGTATTTAATACCCAGTTGCAAAAGTCTCAGTGATGAATGCAGGTGTTCAACAAACAGAATTCTTGAAAGAGATCTTCAGGATACCGTGGTAGAGTTCCAAAAGCTCATACCATTAATTCCATTCTGCACAATGAGCATTTTTGTTTAAATTCTTTGCGGGTGGCTTTCATATAATGGAATCCCTTCATCTACAGAAATTTGCAATGACAAATTTGTGTGGTTTGGGTAAATGCTATGCTCCTTCAAGCACATCTCTTAAACATCCCTCAGAACTGCACATCACATGAACAGTTGGAGGAAAAACACTCAACCAGCAGCCAATCAGTTTCAGATTCTGCTATTGCCAGCAGAGGTGGCAGCACACGGCCACACTGCTGGGACAGCTGAACGCCACAGCAATCCACTGAAATGGCAGGGGTTATTTGGGAGCACTGAGAACTGCAATTAAAAGAGACCAGGCTTTTCTTTTCAGCGCTGTCAACGCTTTGGCAAAATATGTGTTTCCAATATATGCTTTCTAGACAAGGGCACTGCCTGAGTTATCATTGTCAAACCTCTTAAACTGTTATAACTTCAGATTCAAAATATCTGGGGTTTGTGTCCCAAGCTCGAGATCCTATGCACAGCCATGGTAGTTTTAGCTGCCCTTCAGATGTGATCTTCTTATTTAGGGACAATTCTTAGAAAACAGTTCATGATGGTGTCTATGAAAAGATTGGATTTTTATGCCCCTTAGAGTATTTAATAGCTGGATTGTTACAACATTCCACTAAATTTAGGATGGAAAATAAATGTCTAGCCCTTGGACGTATACTAATAGGAAGTACATGTGTACTTCTTTCTCTTTGAAAGTGATAAAAGAGTTCCCCTCCCTCAAATATTTTCAGATTAGTATCAAATTAGCTCAGTTATACTTCAAAAAAATGTTACTCTCACATATGTAAATCCAAATATTTCTAATGCAAAGCAAAAAAAAAACAGAGACATGATTTGCTCCTACATTTAATTCATCTTTTGTCCCTGCCTTGCATTTTGATTTGTTCCCATTTGGATAAGTTCTCGTCTGGCTTCACTTTTGAAGTACCACTCATCTTAACACGTGGAAAAGGATGTGATAGAATGTTTCTGCAAAACAAGGAAGATGGTGGCCCTATCTCATAAGTGCTTCTAACAAGTCTAAGTGAAGAGGGAAAAAAAAGCAGTTTTGATTTCAATACAATAATAGAAATCCCAAAAACTACTTCTGAAAATGTATACCTTTTTTCCTTCATCTTCATGGGCTTGTGTCATAGTGCAAAATTAAATTATATTATAAAATTGAAATTAAACAAAGTTATTAATTTTAGATTTACAAGTCCTTTATATTTCATCATTAAATGATACTCTGAAACTAGTACTTGATCCAGAGCGATGTAATGGTCTTAAAAATCAAAGAAATTATGCACTCTGTAGTGTATTCTTTATTCCTGTCTTTTACGGTATTCTCTATTCCTGTTTCTGTCTTTTATATCTATCTATCTATCTATATATATATAATAACTTATTAAGAATTCAAAGGGTAAAATAATTTTTCAAGCATAATGTAAAATGTCTATTTGTAGAGAGTTTAAATAGAACATAAGTTCTACCTATGATGTGAAATCAAGGTTAATCATGGAAACAATGTATTAGGTGGGTTGTCTGAAACAATTTCAAAATCTTGTGAACAAAGACTGTTAGATTTACGGTATTTAATTTTTAACATAAAACAAGGAGGAAATAAATAGACGAAACACTATTATTTGTACTTGCACTTAATTTATAAATAAAATTAAATTCATATGCCATTAGTTTTACTTGAAGAGGGACTTATTCATGAAAAAGTGTTTTTTTCTTTTTCTGGCTTGTTTGTTTTGTTTTTAATGGTATCAGATCAGTATGGTTATACTCTTGCTGTTGTTACTGTTGGATGAAGAGAACAAAATGGAAAAAGTAGCATGACTCCATGTGTAAACACAAGTATGAATTTACAACAGTGCTTAAAGTGCTTTCTTATTTGAAGAGGTACTTACACAAATGTCTTTTCATGCTTATCTCCTTTGTCACCATGTACTATATGCTTGCTCTCATTTATAATATAATGATAGGGCATCATGTTCATACTCAGAGTTTAGTATATTGTCATAAAAAACATCTGAAAAGAGGAAAATGACAATTCTCTTTGTGTATTATTACAGCAATTTGAAAATTTTATTAAATACTCAAGTGCTTCATTTCGCCATTTATTCCTTTGCTTCCAATGTTGCTTAAAGCACTATGTAAGTACAAATAGATAATACTAAAGGCATATCCATCCTATTCTGGGGGTTTGACTAGGATTATTTACTGATGTCTTGCAGAACTGAGATGAAGTTATGATCCCACGTGATCATTTATCTGCTGATGCTGCAAGATGTCTTGCCTCCAGGATTGGTTTCCACATACATGGTTCACCAAAGGTCTAAATCTTATGAATACTTATACATTTTTATGTCTAGTTGTTATGTGGCAGTGCTGTCATGGGGGATGTCAAGTAGTATACTTTAATTTCCCAGTACCAGAAGTTGTGGGAGCAGCAGAAGCTGTGGCTTGGCTGCCTACATACAAAGGGTCCAAACAAGCCACTTTGGCTGCAAAGAATGAATGAATACAGTGAAGGACTGCAAACAGGTTAGAAAACTCCAGCTCCTGGAAGTGAAAAAAAAAAGAAAGATTAAACATGAAACAGAACACTCCATGAACATATAACCAGGAATGAATCGCTATTCCAACAGCAATAATTTTAATAGCTTGATGTAATTCTGCTTATGTGCCATACAATTCTCCTTTACTGGGACTTCGACTTTGAAAATTGAACATTCTCTAAATAATTGCTTGGAGGCTAAGATGGACAAACTTCTGGATTAAGTGCCTCCACAGAAATATGAGACCGTAGTAGCTAAAGGGGAAAGAAAGTGACACTACATATTTTTTATTTTTCCCTCAGGTTAATGCAAATCTGGCACTTTAGCAGGTTAATTTAGATAGAAACTTTATGGCTGCACTATAATAGTCTGCACTCCTCTAGACTACTACTATTTAACCAATGTACACATAAAAATTAATAATGTTGAGTTCCACATATATTACATTTGTTCATCATGTCTCCTCACACTATCAACTATTAAATCACACCATTAAACCGCTGTTTTCTCACCTGACTCTTTAATATATATTTTTAAAAACAGAGGGCATATTATCAAAATGTGCTACTATCACACAGTGATAATTTGGATATGTTATTGGGCCAAAAAAGAAACATGCCTCATGTTTTAAATTTATTAAGAATATTATACAAATTCCTTCTTTTTCTGCTTTAATTTACATTTCTTTGCAGTCCACTCATCATGTGATTAGACTAGTTGGGACTTTTTTAGACTCCACGAGAGAGGAAATAAATAAAAACATTTTTTTACATATATAAATTTGCTCCTTTATGTCTAATTGACTTCATTGGATCAATTTTTTTGGGTTATTTTCAGTATGTGTTTTTGAAGCTGGTATTTAATCAATAACTATCTGTTGTATTTGAAAGCAATTGTTGAAAGCACTTCAATACATATAAGTCTAGGGAAAGTAATACAGATTTTACATCTTTCTGCTTTGATTCACTTTCCATACAGATTTCTTCACTGCAACATGAAGCCAATAATTGCTATCTGTGGTGTATTCTACTTGTCTTTCTGTCTAGCATTGGTATTTCCAGGCTATATTGTGGCAGGATTTTGCTCTTTTGTTTAAAAGAATATTGAAAATGCGAATTCAATGAAAACTGCTAAATCTCTCAAATGACATCAACCTGCAATTTTCTGTCTCTTGAGATTTCCTGGAAGAGATTGCTTCACAGACTATATGGAGACATTCACAAATCCCTTATGTGTGAGAGACAACAGTGTGAAAGCAGACAGCTGGAAGTACAGTGTCCAGTGATGTACTGAATAGGTGAAGCTTTGTACAGGTCTCCTACAGCCTCAGCAAATGTCCTTCAGACGTGCTCAGAAATAAATTCATAACATCCCATGAGGTTCTTTAAACTCCCCTGATGACCAATTCTCAATAAAGAAGATAAAGTTTATGCCAAGTTTCACAAACCTGCCAGCTGTGTCAACATAAAAAAAAAAAAATCCATTTAGAGACAGTCTCAGTTTTAAACCCAGATAGAAGAGCAATTTTACCACTATGTTAAAGTGGATTTTTTCCTCCCTCAAATTTCAAATAACAAAATTTATCATTAATAAGAAAACAATGGTCATTCAAAGATGAGGAAACAAGGAATTATGGAAACTATAAGTCATTGGAATTAAGCTACTTTTCAGCTAACTTCCTTTTATTAATATATTTATTTACCCTTTTAGTACCATAAAAACACACCTGAAGCTTAAGGGAATAAATATATTAGTGGAACAGTGTAATATTTTTTGTATCAATTGCATGTATTACCTATAGAAAGACTACAGTTCCCCTTACGTCTCAACAAGATAACCATACTAAAACAAATGTTACATTTGAGAATTGCTCAAGTCAATTAGGAAATACTACAAGCTGAACGCTGTTACTATCATAATTACAGCTACTGGATACTGAATTTTCACAGTGGATGAGTATAATTATTACCAAGAGTTATCACAGGTGTTTCTGCAATAGGAATGCATCAGGAATATCCACTGCTCAATTGACCATCAAGGGAAATGGGTGAGGTAAAAGAACACCTCTGAAGGTCCCACTAGATAACTATTATCAAGAGTAATGATACAACATGGAATACCTTGACTAAAAAGAATAGCGCTAAGAAGTCAGCAAATGCTGGGTTATTATTTGCAATGAAACACTATTCCAATGAAGACATGCATTTTTAACTGGAAATTAAAGCAATGTGAAGCTGACTGGTATGTGGCAAGTACATGCAGGTATGATTAATGGCTGCAACTCAGTTCCCAGACGCCTGATTGATGGGAACAGGATCTATCAGGAGCAACACTTTTCAGGCAGATTAGCCTAATCACAAGAAACCTTAACAAACAGATAGGACTCCATGTAGAGCTGCTGACAAAGACAAAACATGCCCTCACTTCTGCTGGGAACTTGCGCTTTTAGGTGTCTCCAGGTCGGCACTACTACCAGCAGACAGAGGGGAACCCACAGGCTCTTGTGCACCCCCAGCCACCCTGGCTGTTTCTGTAGACACTTTGTCCTCAGCCATACTATTGTCTGAATACACTTTCCTCTAGGCAGGGTAGTGTGCATTGCACACACAATCGAGATGAAGTTTCAAGTGAACAAACAGACAAACCTCAAGAAACCTGAAAAAATATGCAGTTAAACCATTGAAGTTGATACCAGTAGGGAAAGTCATATGCTCTGAATCCTCCAAAAAGCAAAGAAATTGTAATTTAAACCAAACCTACGTGTCCATGTCAACTACACAATCTACTATTATTACAATTTCCAGACTGTTGCTTGTACACCTCACCTCAGACCTTACTCTCCCAGGAATGTCAGTGTACCCTCTGGTCTTCAAATTGTCTTTCTAAGCTATCTCTTGATTAAACTGCTCTAACCCTACATTGCTGTCACTATACCAGACACTTCCAGATTATTAACCTGAACTTCTGAAATTCCTGCTGAGGACAACATAAGTGGGCAAAAAAGTATGTGAGAAAGATGCAGTCATTGAGAAGGTCAGAAGTATATTGGAATTTGAGTAGCCTTTCACAGGGGAAATCTGGATTGAAAAGACAAAGGAAAGAGAAAAAAGCATTTTCCCAAAAGAAAACAAACAAACCCCAGCAATCTCTTACTGCATTGTATTATACATATATTATGTAGTATGATACAACTATATAAATTATATATTTACGAAATCCAGCAACTGTAAGTTTTGAACTACCCATGGTATACTTAAAGTCTTCTCTTTCATCCATATATAAACTGCTGGTAAGAGAAGATATTTGTTCATCAAAAAAGGAGACCATACATAGTCTCTCTATATTTGCATAGAATCTGAACTGAAATAGATATTAGATCAATAATCCATGTGCAAGACATGGGGAAAAAACTAAACACTGAACCACTTAAACCAACACAAGTCAGAAATCTGAACTCAAAACTTCTGTAACTGCAACTGAGCAATCACTCTATAAAAATCTTAAGGATGTATACTTATAACCCATTTAAAGATCATACTCTAAATGTGAAGAGAACTGTGATGCACACAGAAAAATCCTCAAGGCTAAGAACAAGGATTAATTTTAAATTGCATTTTGGAGAACAGACTTGAAATGTGAAGAAATGTCAGTCTGGAAAACATGCAAGCACCCATCAAGTCACCTTGCAACAGCAGAAAGTGGGTATTTTGCTTATAGCAATGTGATCAGTAGTCATTCAGGATATTTAGATCAGATTTTTGTACAAGATAATTTCAAGTACAAATTAATTGGCATTAATTAATACTAAGGTAGTATTAATTAATAATGAGATTAATGTGAAATCCTTGAAGTTAAACTTCTTCCTTTGCTGATACCATATCTGTGCCTTCTTTGGTTTTCCATATTCAAATAGATGAAGAACATTGACTGGACCTTCACCTTGATAAACTTATTTTTGTACCCACTTCAGTTTTGTACTGCTCAGCTTAGGAGTTCAGCCAATCTGTGAACAAAAGCTCACCTGATGCAGTACAGCAGTGTGGCCTTTCCTGAGTTTTTCTTAGAGAAATGTTGTGCTGCAAGTTGGGTGAGGTGAAAGCACATTCTGATGTGTGGCTTTTGAGTCATCCATGTTTCACCAAGCATGGAGACCCTCAGTTCCCAGTTTGGTGAAAATTCAATAGTGCAATAAGGTGCTGATTTTTACACACATCACTTACTCCTATGGAGGCATATGCTTATATGTCAAAACAGGAACTCACGAAGATTTAAGGTACTCTTTTTTTTTTTTTCAGAAAAGTCTAATACTTAGGTAAAATTGAAGATCACAGCATTCTGAGTGTATCACCTCTGGAAGCTGCTGTGATGCTGTTGAATTAAACTACATCTAAATGAACAGGTAAACAGACAAATAACTAGATAGGAAGGTCTAAGTGAATCCCTTTGGGCCTTGCAGAGGCAGAGAAAGCTTTGCCCTTCTGTGCTTAGGTTCATTTAACCCAAGCCAAACAGCTCAGTAAGAACAAATACAGGGACACATTGGCTCCACATTCTGTCAAGATGACAGCTTTATTTTGTAGCTCTCACCCATAAAAATTTTGTCGCACTGAGCAAACTTGTGCCATATCTCCTGCTGAGTGACAGCTGGGAAACAACCTGCAGATTGGAATGCCCAAGGGGAATCAATGATTAATGTTGTCCTTAAGGGGTTTTCTCATCAGAAACCACATAGACCTTGCCATAGATACCTTTAAAGTTAGGGGTTTGCTTTAAGGCACCCTGCCATGGACCCACAGGTGTGACCTATGGTAATTATTGTTCAGCTTTTATGACTGGAACTGCTTAAGTCCATAAGGAAGCACTTCTTTTATTCTACATTATATATCTTTATAGTAACATGATTTAACTTAGAGAGAAGCAAAACAAAAGCATGAGTACAATGTGTCTACAGAAAAAAAGGCAGTATTTGAAATGTGTAAATACCTAAAATTATTTTAAAGCTGAAAAGAACTATATTGGAAAATTAGTTAAACTGTAACTAAATACATAGCACATGCAGTATGTCTCAAGCCATGCCATTTTAAATTTTTTAAGTCAGGCATGAAGCAAACAAAAAAATTTGACAGTATTATAAAAAAAATTAGCTATTCACTTTCTTTCACATAGGGATATAAACTCTGGTGGAGTTTTTCTCAAAACCAAACCAAACCAAAAAAACCTAACTGATGAATGTATGTGGCACTGGACTTTATCCTAAAATGTATTTTTCTCAGTTTTTTCTAACATTAACACTGATATGTTAGCATATTTCACCAGAATATATAGGAGATGCTGGACAATTATGAAGATAGTATGGCTAAAATTTAAAATACTGATGCATACCTATTTTTTCCCCAAGCAATGTATATCTAAAAGTTGGAAAGCATTTCTAGAATAATAACAAATTTATCTAAGCTTCGATCAAGATTCAACAGCTGAGCATTTTGATTCTACAGATCATGAATAAGTGTTCTAAAGCTAAAGGGTATTATCACACAGGTTCAACATGCCATAATCACATCTGGGAAAGCATGAGATACACAAAATGTTCAGCATTATAAATCAAGGAAGACAGGGAGAATTTGGATTTTGATAACTTATATTTTTCTGTGAAGCTATTATATAGAATCATAGAATCTTTTAGGTTGGAAAGAATGCTTATTGAGTCCAGTGCTTAATCCAGCACTACCAAGCCCATTACTAAACCATGTTCCCAAGTGCCACATCTACATATCTACACTATCCCTGTGGGGAGGGTGATTCCCCCACTTCCCTGAGCAGCCTGTTCCAACAATTGACAACCCTCCTGGTGAAGATATCGTTACAATATCCAGCCTATACCTCCCCTGATCCCACCTGGCTACAATCTCCTTTCAGGCAGTTGTAGAGAGCAGTGAGATTCCACCAGAGCCTTCTGTACTTCAGATGGACAACCCCAGCTCCATCAGTTGTTCCTCATCAGAGTTGTGTTTCAGACCCTTCACCAGATCTGTTGCCCTGTTCTGGACTCACTTCACCACCTTAATGTTCTTCTTTTAGTGAGTGGCCCAAAAGTGAACACAGTATTTGTGGTGTTTGGAAGGTTACCTGCTATCCCCTGCTTCCACATTGCTGATGAGAATGAATAAGTGAATAGCAGTAATACATTAGAGGAATGGCTCCTCAAATTTTTGGTTTGATTCTCTGCTGAGTTCTCCGTTCACTACATTTTGATTATTCCCTGTGTATTGTAACTCAGGAAAAAAAGGTTGGAATCATAAAGAAAATGTTACAGCAGTGGGTCTCCAGGCCAGCTGCACCACATGGCTGCATTTAACAGGTGATTATAGCTGTGGCATGAATATTCATCACAACCTTTAGCAGATGTTTTATAAAATTTCCACCCTCTGATTTCAAATGAAGCCTGCATATAGTATTCATGAAATCTAGCATTACAAATATTCCTGAAAATCTGATTAACATTTCCTAATGACTCAACAGTTCTACAAATAGCTGTATCTCTAATTCAGGAATGTAAAGCAAAGAAATAGAGGCCAGACCATTCCACTTCTCCTATGAATGATTTAAATGATACAGAAGGGGGTTATCCACAAAACTGTAAGCCAACCAGTGTTGAAAATGTAAGACTCAAGAACTTTCATATTTATTTGACAGACAAATTTATCTACATTTCTTAGACTTAGTAACATACGTAATATGTAAACAGATTGGAATGGATAGAAGGGCTCATTATAAATGCCACAGCACCTTCCACAGAGAATACAACCTGACATTTTTGCGTATAGTAGATATGCCTTGATCACCATGGAAATTAATTAAAATTTAAAAAAAATTATTTCCAAATGAAGTAATGTGAAACTTTATAGTAAAGAGCAGCAATCAGCGAACATGACAGCATCTTAATAAGCATGCTAGGAGGTTTGTGTAATACTCTGGCTTCATAAGTGCAACGTAGCATTTCTACATCAATAAAAGTTTGGCAGAATCTTCTAGAACTCAATTTGAGTAGAAGCAACAATAGGTACAATAAAGGCCCCATGATACCTCTAACGTCCAACATACTCTAAGTGATTTATATGACAGATATAATTCAAAACATGAAAATAAAACTTTTTGTTTTCAAAATCTGTATTTCATTCCTTGGTTTTATTTTTTAAATATGTAATCCAGTATTAAAAATATACTCCAGTTTTAACAGTTAAAAAACCGAAAAAGTAAAGAAAACCAAAACCTCCAAAATCCCCAAACACCCCAGGATAAAAGTTTACAATTACTTCCTTGAGAGAAAACCACTCTCATGACATTAGGTTATACTGTATTGTCTTATTATAGCTGAAAAAATTTCTATACTAGTAAACTTATTTCTGAAGGAAATCAGAAATAACATATTTATCTTTGAGATGCAGCAGAACACAGAAGTATTAAAACCATGGTCCTCACATTTTATTGCCACTGTTTTAATGGGAACTCTTACATACCTTAATTTTATTGAGTTAAAAACTCAAAATCAAGCAAATAGCAGCTAGGTAGAAAAAATTTAACATCAAGCATAAAGAAACATGGAGGAAGATACTTAATGTAGCTATTGGCATTTAAACATGTAACTATCCCCAAAACGATGCATTTTTTTCTTTATGTATTTTATAATACTCTACATATTTAGCCCTTATAGACAATTTATTTAACTGTTTCCTTTTTGCTCATGGAACCATTTTGTTATCACGTTCATTCATCAATTTTCTGTTTGACATGGGCAGGAAAAACTTTAAAAGGAAAGCTTAGACATTGACAAAAAAATAGTCTTTAGGTTTAGACTAAAATTTGGGTTCTAGTCAAAAAAGAATTTTGACCCCTACTCTAAGGCAGTTCCAATCATCACAGATCTGGGGAGATCACTTCTCACATACATTGGGACAGTAAATGCCCTTATTCTCAAAAGAAATAAGCTGAAGTAAGCTTAAATGTCTTATGGCTACTGTTTCCATGAATTAACTCTTGAGTCAAAACCACAATTTGAAATAGAACTTTTCTGATTTTGCATTAGACAGAGACAAAACGTCAGTCTTGTTAGGAAATATGTATTTAATCCCCACTTTATTTTTTTCTGAGAAATAAAAACAAATTTTCAACCCTTGCTGAGTTTTGCTCAGGTTGACTTAAGGACATATTTTCCACCATTTTTCATGATACAATTATAGAGTGAAAGAATAGGCTACTGAAGCTCTCAGATAGCTTTATCATGACAACAAAGAAGAGAGTTGGAAAACATCCCTAAACCCATATATCCCGTAAGTCCTTTTATTATTTTAAAATCTAATTACAACTTGCATAAGACTTTTAACTTGATAAAAGTAACTTGTTCAGTTTTCTTTGCATTCATTAGCTTTCTTTGCATTCTTTGTGCACTACCCTAGTATTTCCAAGTAACTTAGTTTATTATACTTCCCTGCTCCCCTAGCTGCTTTGAAAATTGTATATTGCCTTTATACAAACAATGTATTTTTTTTTACCTTTGCTTCAATTTGTTTAGTATCTTGGTTTTGGAACAAAAATTTGATTTTGCTCTTCCCATCATCTGAAGAACCTTTGAGCTGGGAAAACTTGTACCTCCAAAGCACAGCCTAAAGGGGAAAAAAATAAAACAAACCAAAATATAAAAAATCATACACAAACAAGTCAGTGTAGTTATCATTGAAAATTGTATTGGAAATAGCTGATCTCTTTGCAAGGAAAGTATTAACACCTCTGTGGTACATAATTAAATATATTTAGTGTTCTGTGGTCATATAGTCCTTTAATCACATGGACATATTATATTTTGGCAGTGCTTTAATAACACCTGTCAGACTACTTTTGTGAAATTTACCCTGAAATTCTTTAATCTATAATTTAATACTGATTAAACAAAAAAGAGAAGGATTTTTTCCACTGATGATCCCTACTGGATCCCTACTGGATTTCCTACTACTCTGTCTGAAGTGCTGATCTGACATAAAAGCCCCCTCTTCTCATACTAAAAAAATATATATATATTTTGAAAGGATAAAATAACAAAAGAAAGCTCTTTAATGAGAACATATTTTGAGTTAATTTACGAGAGCTCTAGTGGGAATTAGTTCTAATGGTATCAGTGACCTTTCAAGTAACTATATTGTGATTTTCATTGTATCTTGTTGAAAAAGACATGCTTGACAAAATAAATATACAATTAATAAAACTTACAGGTGTCTAGAAAAATATCTGTTTAAAATTATAACTAGTGTGGATTTATGTAGAAAAAATAATTTTAAACTATTCTGCTTAAAAATGGAAAAGTGCTATTTTTGTTGTAAGTCTTTTCAAGCTCATTTAAAGGTATCAACCACCCCACAGATATTTTGGATTGTTAAAATTTTTCGTTGCAATTCCAATAGAATTTCACAAAATTAGGAGGTCATAATCACATGCTATTACTTTGATGAACACTAATTCCACAGGCATAGGACAACATAGAAACTTAAGGCAACCCTTTTGTATAAGGGTTTAGAAATTATTTCCTCCCAATGGTGTAGGATGATATTTTCATCGGTGCCCTTAGTCTTTATCTATGAATGATTTACTGTCTACTGGGAATTAAACAGAATATGGGGGAGGTCAGAATTTTAACTGCCCTAAATCTATGCAGGTCCCTTTGCTTCAGGATGTATTTGGTCCCTTTATGTCAAAGACTGGTAAAAATCTCTTCCCTACACCAAGCTGAATAAAATTTGTTGTGTTTGTCTTAGCAACCTGACAAGAAAAGAAACCACAAGGACAGAATCTTAACTGTGCACTATACACAAAACAAGTGCTAGAATTTTCCCCCAAAATTGTGTCTATATAGTTCCCCTTCCAGATGCAAAAAAAGAACCCTAGTCTCAGCACCAGTTTCATTCTCTGTGTGTATGTGACAGGTGAGCTCCCATCTGCCATAAACAGAGTTAAGGACATTCTGTTTCACATAAACTAGAGGAATTTGGCAGTTTATGTGAAAATATATCTTATTTGTTTCAAATGTTGTCCTCCCCTGCCCACCAATCTGTGCTACAGAAAATAGAATAGCTTCCGTCATTTGTATGTGCGTGAAACTCCTTCAATGCAGTTTGATCAAAGATGTTTATTTATATTATACAAATAGGGAGGTAAAACCAAAACAAAGCAAAACAATCCAGTATATAACATCATTCAGGTGGCTATATTCCTACCTGCTTTGTAAACTCTTTTTTTTTTTTTTTTTTTTAACAGACCTACAAATTCAACAAATCTTGTCAGAAGATCAAGATCATTGCCTTTCTGCAGGGACAGCAAATCTACTTAAGTGTGTCATTTCCTGGATGAGAAATGTAAAGGGCACTGATTGTCTTTTCATCTCAGGAGAAAACAATCAAAGCAATGAGCTATCATCTTTCACTTCTCTGATGATATATGGAGAGGTCAGGAGAGAGATGCAGCATTAACAAGGACCCTTAGATGTGCAGGTAAAATCCCAGGGTACCTGGCCTTATTCCCAGTCAGTTTACGTTTGAATGAAGATGAAGGATGTATAGAACTGAGGTACTTTGACATTTCTATGCAGCTTTACCATGCATTTCATTCCCATTCAGAGGAAAGAGAATGACAGTCGCACCAAACATCATGCACGACACAGGAACACACTTCAATTTATGCATAACATTGGTTTTGGAGACTCCTACTCACAAGGGCTCTTACTTAAAAACACTGCAAAATCAGGTCTATAATGTGGAGAGGACTAATCCCAACAAAACTGCACTTCATCAAGACATTAAAACACACTCCTAAAACTGATAGTCTCTGCAGAGACAATTAAATACTCTTCATCTAAAGTGTGAGGAGGAGAAATGCTATTGACAATACATGAAATGATTCCCATTTCCCAGAAAGAATTATCTGCTCCTTTTGAGTGATCTTCCACACACTTTCCCTCAAAGTTGTCCACAGGAGGGAGAGGTCATTTGCATTAAAAAAAACATAGAGAAATGTTGTAAACTTTAAGTTACTAAGTCGGGAATACAAAGTATTTCAAACTAGTCAGCCTGGCTACTCCTTTTACTAGAGAATCTCAGAATAACAGATCCTACATCCTGATTTAAAATGGGGAGAACTGGTTCACTACAGTAGAGTCTGGATGGGTGTCTACAATAAACTATACATTAAAACTGTAACAGATAGCTTAACCCCCCTAAACTGTATGCGCAAATTCTATACAGCAAAAATTGGGTAAATTAATCATATGCCCACTAAGATACATTTAAATCCTTTCTCTTGCCAAAGAGGCTGAAGTGCTGCCCTGTGCAGCCAGAACCGCACATTTTGTATGTGTAGCACATGCAAAAGGGATGCAGAATGTTGTGACTGCAGTCACATTGCTCTTAAAATAAAGTATCTTGGGCATGATTGGATTAATTTCTCTGGTTGCATATGTTCTGAGTGTGCCTCTTTTCTTCTTTTCATTTCCACTGCTGCAAAATGCATAAGCAGTGAACAGGGACCAGACCTATCCACTTTCAGTGACTGCTTCATAGTACCAAAGTAAGAAAGGAGAGACCAGACCTATGCCCTGAGCACCAGTTTTACACAGATGTGTAACTAGACCAGTGACATTAAAACATGAGAGAATTTCATGTATTATCTTTCATTATCTTTTGGGCTGACTTCAGTGTTACAATGTTCACTGTGGTGACTCTTCCAAATTCTAATTTTAAAGGCTAATTCTCCTGCATTAGGCATAGGTAGCCTTGGGAATACTGATCTACACCACTGTAAGTCATTATTTTTTCATGTTTATGAATATCAGAGTTCCTCAGAGCCATCTGTTGAACAGTTGCCTCAGAGAGTTAACATAGGCTGTTATAATTTTGTACAAATATACATATATGTATATATGTTGACTTTTAACCAATAAGTACATTTGTAAAACATGCTGGCTTTTTCAAAAATTTTCAAACAGCTAAACGTGTGGCACATAAAATATTTCTAAATCAGTTTTCAGGACTTATGGAATACAAACAGAAGTACTTACTGGTTTGAAGGCGCAGTGTTACTGCACTCAACACTCACAGGACTACTTTTAGCTGACAAAAACAGCCTGTTCTCTTCAAGTACATCCCTCAGTAACTGTGCATAACCTGCCTCACTGAGAATATTTTACAGGTCTGCATACAGCATTTATAGGAAACAATACATTTTGTTTGCCCTAAAATAGATTTGAAAGATAGACCAGGTGCCAATTCCTTTTAAAGCACGAAGTGCAACTGAATTAAAAATAATTCTCTTGTAGATAGTGGCATCAGCTACTCGTGAGGATCCTCACACACCTTTCAAGTAATAGCACACAACGTTATGATGCCTTGATTGAAGATGAGGAGAACTCAGTATGCATTATTTATTGCCTTGAAAAGTGAACTCTCATTTAATGAGTTGAGATAGAATTTAGGAACAACAGTAAGCAGTCCAATTCAGCAAGTGGCATACACTGAAAATGCCACCAGTGCTACAATGAGCATACTCCCAGTGTGGTCACAGTAAATCTTACAAAATTAATCCATACCTTGAAAAATGCACTGTAAGAAGACAATCTCTTTGAACAAATACAGTATGTATCATGCATAAAACTGAAAACAACCAATAAGATATAAATCCTTTTCCCAGTTATTGTTCATATATTGCTTAGGCTGCTTTTTGCATTTTATACTATTTAATAAAATTAACTTCAAAGAATACCAGAATGCAATGCAAACAAATAAACTGTGCAGACAAGCTGAAAAATTAGATTTAAGACTCCTCTTGAGATGTTATTAAATTATTGTAATAACAAATCATCAAAAAGAAAAATCCTGTATTCACTGAAATTAACAGGATTTTTTTTTCCTGTGATGTATCTGGGACCAAGATTCTTCACCAATACTTTTTAATGAGAAATATTTTATTTATAAGTAATCATCTAGGACTCATTTGTGCTAGTCTTTGCAAACAAATTACTGCCTATTATCTTCTGCTAGTGTTATTCTGCTATAATTAAAAAAGGATGCTCTCTGCCTGCATATCTTTATTTTATACTTGGTACATAAATACAGTACATGAATGATAAAAGGAAGAAAAGCTGTTGACTTCTATACCTGTAACACAGTCACACGAATGAAGAAAATTACGTTGTTTCTATTTTTAGCAACAGTGCTAGATCTAGACACATTCTATGAGGCACCTTAGAAAATACTTTCACATTCATATTATATGTCAGTTTGCTCCTCATTCCCAGTATCTTGGACTAATCCACATACAATTTTGGTGAGAGGACATCAACCAAAATCACTTTCCATCTAGGTAATCACACCAGAAATGTGGAAATACATCATAACTGTAATTATCTTTGTTTGGGCTATGATAGGAATATTCATTAGAGTTTTTATTTTGTTTTGGGTCAAGGAGTTTGTTCTAATCCTAAATGGAGACCAGAATATCAAACAAATACAGGATAAATAAATTACTGTATTTTTGCTTACAATACGCTAAGGAATACTCATAGAAATGTGAATGTCTGACTAGTCCACAGCTCTGGGATAGATATGTCATTTAGGATACAGAGGGCATTATGCATTGGCACTAGGAAAGAAAATGTGTATTTTGTCAACATAAGAATCTCCAACCAGAACAGATTCAAATCACGTTCTCTGGATTCAGTGATGAACTGTCTTCAATTCATTATTTAACAATTGTATCTCTTCTGTGTTGAATTATCCACTGTGGGCCAACTCTCTCCTTGCAGAAGACCTATTTACACTTAATAAACTTGAGCAAGTTTGTACCACATACTACAATGGCATCATTTCACCTGCCAATGAAGGCACATGAGGAGCAGCTGAGGTCACTTGGAGAAGAGGAAACTAAGGGAAGACCTCATCATAGTCTACAATTTCCTTGTGAGGGAAAGAGGAAGGGCAGGCATTGATGACTTCTCTGTGATGACCAGTAACAGGACCTGAGGGAATGGCCTGAAGTTGTGTCAGGGGAGGTCTAGGTTTGACATTAAAAACAGGTTTTTTCAACCGGAGGGTGGTTGGGCACTGGAACAGGCTCCCTGGAGAAGTGGTCACAGCACCAGCCTGACAGAGTTCAAGTTGTACAATGGTCTCAGAGTCTGATTCTTGGGGCTGTCTCCCTTCCAAATCAGGAAATCCTACGATTTTATGAAATATATCTTGTCTACATATATGAGCTATGGAAAACATAAGCATAACACCATTCCAATGACATGAATCATGCAGATTTTATTATGTAATAGTTATGCAAAATAAGTTTGGTTTTCAGTAGTGTGCTTGGAAAAACCTAAGTCTGTCAGTGTTTTATAATGATTAGACAGCTGCATCCCAGACCACCTATAAATGGTGGAGTAAACAAAGAAACCATTTTTGTTAAGGAAAGGATGTCAGAGGTCACTTCTCAAGTTTTGGTTTCATCAATTCCCTTTGTCTTTTCCATCACACCTTAAAAAATCTATAGCTGTACTTTTCCAACACTGCCTCCTTTTTTCTTGATACTCTGATTGGATTATTCTTCCTTTTAGATTTTTAAGACAATGTTTTTATATGTGATATGTGAATGGGCACCTTTCTAGCTAATGCTGTTTGTCATCTGACTAAAATACATGATACTCCTACAAGTCAAACTAAATCAAGAGCAGAAGCCCTCTAGGTCCTTATTTCTAAGAATAAAAGTAATTTAGTCTCCAGGCACCTGGGATACACCTTAATTTGTCTGTTTGTCTCATAGCTAATTGAGAAAGATTTCATTCTTGCCAAGTGACACTTTGTCCAGAGTTATAGCAGCAGTAGGGAACTGAATAGGATTAAGATCTTGTTCATGCTCAGTTCTACTGTGTTACTGATCTCTGGAGAATATCTTACTACAAAAGAATTATGGTCCAAGGCAATTTCCTTTGTCAGCTGCTGCAGCTTTATAACTGTAAAGGGAAAGACAGGGGAGGACACAGAGGATAAAGAACAAAAATGAGACAAAGGAAAAAAAGCAAGAAAGTCAGCCCTTATAAAATAACTGTTCTTGAACATTACTGAAATTACATAGAATGCTAAAAGACTACAGTGTATTTACTCATACTGATGGACAACCTACCAACATTTGTTTCTAACCACAGAACACAAAACTCTATGAAGCATGCTTGATGGTTTATATTAAAGTTATAGTAGCTATTTGTTCACCATTCCAACTTTGAAGCATGGAATGAATATTTTTTTTCATGACAGTTATATCATTAAATCTCCATCTTCCAGTGAGCCTGGTTTCTTTCTGCTTTCCCTACTACTGAAATTTGAATAACAAGAAGGTTTTTACATGGTGTTTTGTTTCAATATGCTGTATATGTATTATGTATATGTATATGTATTAGTTGCATGAAGAGACAGACAAGGTATGTATCCCTAGAAAACATGGGAGATTGTTCCTAAAGAAATTAAGAGAAATACTGATCTGTATGAATTAGTAGTTTTTTGGTATGAAAAGCAAATTAAAGATATTTTCAACATTATTTATTATTCATGATATTCTCTCTCTCTCTTTTTTTTTTAATTTTTTTTTTTTTTTTTTTTTTTTTTTTTTTTTTTTNTTTGTGAAATGCTCAAGGTTTCTGCAAGAGAACACAGGACAGGTACACTGAGGTCTGTTGATAGGCACCTTGTGGGCCATTCTTACTTTGTTCTAGCACCACCATATAATTCAGCAGAACCTTAATTTATTTTCAATCCTACAAGGGAAAATTTTTCTCTTCTGACAAATATATTTTTTGCCTGCTGTTTTAATGAGCAGTAAATATGATGGAGTACAGACACAGCAATTTGCTCAGGTAGGTATATGGTAATGTATATTCACACAAACACATGCATATACTATTAGTAGAATTGATGATGCAAATAGGCATATCATAGAAAACAATTTTAATGAATATGTCAGTAAAACAGAAATACATATAATATACATATTTCCATGTATATCCACCCATATATTATTTATGGAAGCACATTAAGAATCAGTTATTGAATGGTACTTGAGTAAGTTGTTTTATACATTGGATCACTTTCAGAATAGCAGTTAAATTAACTTCTGTACATGTTTTGTTATTCTGTTTAACCTATCAGCCTCCATCCTTAATTCTTAAGGTGGCTATTGTGGTTGCAAGCCTTATTTATAAATGTTCATCATAATATCTATGTATGTCCATACCTAACAGAAATTGCCCATGAAAGAGTTTTTTTTTCATTAAAACATTGATATATATACTAGCTAATGTTAGACAAATTTAGGACATGAATGCTGGGATGTAGTTGGGCAGGACTTGAGAAAAATTTTTCCCCTGTAAACGTTGATACATAATACTGCAAAAGTGACCTAGGATAAAATTTGGTATATAACTTCTAACAACTGTCACAGAACTTTTTGCATCTTTTTAGAATTGCTTTTATTTTAAAACAAAATAACAAATAAACAAATAAATATACAAATAAATAACCAATAAACAAAACATTTAGCGTATGGAACATCTCTAGAGAAAAATTATATCTGAAGTAGATGCTGGTATAGTAAGACACCTTCTAGTACAAGAAGTAACTAAGCAGAATCTGGAAAATGGGATTAGGGCAGAAAAGAAAATAAAATATCTAAATGGTATTCACAAAGATTAGTTAAATTCACTTTTCATAGAATACCAGCAATGAAGAAAGAGCGAAGTTCAGTGAGGGGATTCTATTTTAAATTCTGTATTTCAAATAAAGCAAATAAAATTGGTTAAAGCTGGTGGACATTTTCTGGAAGTCCCCAGTGGAAGGGATGCTTTGAGGAAACTTCCTATTTGATTAGAATTACATTTCTGTGTATGCCAACAGAGGCAGATGGCTTTTTCACTCCATATTAATAACTACCACAAATGAAGGCTTATATCACAAAAATAATCATAATCAAACACATACCGGTGTTGGATTGCGCTATGTGTCACAGTTTGCTTTCAAACAATACATTGCTAATAAAAGATGACATCCTGCACTGGATCTTTGACTTTGAAATGTGCTACAGAAGAACAAGGACACAAATATACTTATCACTATTTTTTAAGGTGCAAGGAGAAAAAATATTTCATGTCTAAAATTCTGTTTGGTAGTTTACAAGCTACTTACCTGAACTGAGAACTAATTTTCTGAAATGTTGGCATAATCTAATTTAACCAGGTAGTCTTAAAAGCTATTCATTCTCTTTCCAGGAAACTACAATAGCTTGTTATAAAGCATCATACCAAAATACTCTCAAATGACAAACTACTGTTGACTCTGTGAGTTATCAGTCAGAAAATGAGTAAGAGAAAGCAGAGAATATGCAGCAGAAACAGCTATGATTTATGCCAGTGCTGTTATAATCACATCATAGTACAGATTTTTTCTGAATAACTCAGTTTAATACTTTGTGTACTCATATTTATCATAGGTCTGTGCAGACACAGAAACAATGTCTTTATCTAATTATGATGTTTGACTTGAAATACATTTAGCACAGATGACAGCTTTTAACCACTAATTTCAATTTACATATTTAAGTATTATTTAAGGATTAAATTATAGCAAACAAGGAAACTAGCCTACACAGGGTTGTAAGGCTTTTGTCTGGAAATCATAAACATAATGAGAGCCATTAGCCTGTATACATTTGTTCATGAACACTGGGGGTGAATTTGGGGTTTAGAACATTTGTGAAATTTTGACTGCAATTTGTCAGGCATGTTGGACAAAATATATTTACTTACAGTAATTTCACGATTACAAGCCAAACTGATTATAAGCTGCATCTCCGGGTGTTGGCAACATTTTGTTCTTTGTCCATACATAAGCCACATCTGATTATAAGCCACTCTGTCATTCACAGTGAGGACCCATGTGCAACAAAGTTGCCAATTAGTAACAGAATCACGGAATCGCGGGGTTTACTGTCTTTGCTCGGGCCGTGCGGGCTCAGCCCGCTCGGGGCTGCCAATGGGGCCAGGTGGCCCAGCTCAGCACTGCCACTTGGCGGGGCCGCTCGGGGCCGGTTGCCGCTGCCACTGTGCTCGCTCAACTCAACCCGGCACTGCCCCGTGGCAGCAGGTGGGAATGGAGCCCCCCACCTGGTCCCGCAGTGCTGGTGGGAGGCAGGCATGGAGTCCCCCGCTCCTGTGGCGCCGGTGGGAGGTGGGCACGGAGCCTCCCCACCTCCCTCCGGGCCACGGCGCCAGCGGGAGGGAGCCCCCCACCTCCCCCCCTGTGCTGCCGGCCGCACGGAGCTTGCCTCCACCTGCCACGCAACAGAGTAACCAATTTTTAACAATCTCTCAATCCCGGGTTTTACTGGCAGGTGCTCGGCTTGGCACCTTGGCTACACTTCTGGGATTGGAAATGTCAGAAAATTATTCACATATTATCCACTCCTGAGTATAAGCCGCATTTCTGGGGTGGGATCAAAATTTTAGTCCAAATGGTGTGGCTTATAATTGTGAAATTACTGTGTTTGAAATGTGAGAGGAAGAAAGAATTTAAATATTGTTGCATTGCTTAAATAATTGGAACATTTGAATAACTGAATAATTGCAAAATTATGAGTTAAAGAACTTAGTTTCCTTCATTTCAGTTTATTACTAATTATGCACATATAAAGTCAATTCACAGTCAATTAATTAGTAATTAAGAAATAAAACTTAAAATACCATGAGCACAGTATTAAGTATAGGACTGACATTGCCTGAAGATTTACTGAAGATAACACAGAAACAATATAATAGACAGGACTACTCAGAAACTATTCTGTTTCCAAAACTACTTTGTTTTTGAAGATCTCTGTGTTCTGGGAAACATGAAAATGTCATAAAGAAATAAGAATAAAAAAATAATTTAATTATATTCAACAGCTTTCTCCTCTAGGTACTTGTGCAAGACTTTCTGTGAATTCATTAAAAAATCTTACATCTGCAGGGTTATCCTCTGAGTTATTCTGAGAGAAATATAGAATGAACAGTTCAAGCTGACACTGAACTCTGAAGTCTGTGAAATATGGCTTTAAGTTAATCTTTACCCAAAAAAAGAGTGGTTGAATTTGGTATGATCAGCAGCAAAAGAACAGAAGAGGACATGTACAGGAGGTGGACCACTAAGATGATCAGAGGGTTGGAGCACGTCTTTCAGATAAAAGCAGTCTGAAAGGGTTGGAGCTATGGAACCTGGAGAAGAGAAGGCTCCAGGGAGACCTTAGGGCTGCTTTTCAATACTTAAAATACTTAATAAATACTTATATAAAAATGGAGAAAGAGTTTCTACCAAGGACTACAGTGACAGGACAAGGGACAATGTTTTTAAAGTAGAAGAAGGTAGAGTTTAGATTGGACACAAGAAAGAAATCTGATACGATCAGCATGGTGAGACAGTGGAACAGGGTGACCCATGAAGCTGTGGATACACCACCATTGGAAATGAAAATATTATAGTTTGTACTGAAAAATCCTAGAACTTTTAAAGAATTATATGTAAATATAATTTTAATGAATCGTATGACATTTTAATTGATGTTTTTGTCTTTAATACTGAGTATCTTAATTCACAGGACACTTGCTAGGACATTTGTATACCCTTAATTCACCAAAGCACATGTAAATATTACAAGTTAGGAATGAATTAATTTAAATTTCATTCATGTTTTCTTTGTCCTTAAAAAAGTCTCAATTTTTCATTGTTTTTCTACTTTTTTTTTGGAAACGTATTTTTCTTCCTATGAACTTCATAAGTTCATTGAAACTTCTATGGAAAGTAACATTTTTAGCTTAAATTACTATAAAGGCCTAGCTTGCATTTCAGTATATATGAGATTAGCAACATTGCCAGCATAGACAGACACAATTTACATTTGTCATAATCATAATAAAGATATCTGAATAAATGTTTGGATAAGAGCATTACAGTCGTAATCTTTCCATAAAATAACAGAGACCAGGCAATGCTTATCCTATTTGAGTACCCACTAAAACATGGTTGACACGCTTAGATTTCAAACAGTTTCTCTTATGGCTTGTTTGACAATTTTAATTGTAGCAGTCACTTGGCAACAGATTATGTTGCTTTTTACTGTACTGTTTCTTTTCTAATGCAATTGCCATCCTTATCTCACACTGCCTAACACCTGATTACTTAACAAAAGAATATCTTTTTATTTAATTCATGGTATAATGCTTTATTCTAATATAGAGTAAATATAATACAAGTAATGGGTTCAAACTGAAAGGGTACATTTAGGTTAGATATTCAAAATATATTATTTGCTATACTTTTTTAATATATGTAAAATGTTATTGGAGGGTGGGGAAAACTTCATTTATTTTTACTGAGCTATTGCATTTTAATTCTGTGGTACTGATTTTTTGTGTAATACCTTCTAAACTGATAGCACATTTCATTGATGATAGGAGACTATTTGCTTAACAAAAAGAAGCAAGGTTACATAAGTGTTTGAATTTAAAAATCATCACTTTGCCCAAACAAACAGAATGGAGTGGGAAGAATAAAAGGGTTTGGATTAGTGGAGTAATGAGGTGGGAAGAGCTGACTTAACATAAGCATAGGAACAAATTCTAGAGTCAAAAGGGCACTTTCAGCAATTGGTAGTGGCAATTTTGCAGCAAAGGAAAATAGGTATTGAAGAGAAGTGGAGCTCAGAAGAAAGATTCTACCATTAACAGCAGTGTGGAGTAGCACCAATAAAGCCTGAACACATTTTAGGACTTGCCAGCAATTAGTGCAAATGTCTACATATGACATACTCAGGGTGCCAATGATTTTACTGAGATTTGGACATGCAATAATATAATATGGAAATTGTTTCTATACTATATGCTTGATAAAGCAAACTCTTGCATCAGTTCTACTGAGTTTTTTTTACGGCTGACAGGAAAAGCTGATGGGTGAGACATATAGACTATGGTTGATTTATCTTTTCACAGACACCTGAACAATAATAGTTAAAATATAAACTAGGAATTGTGGAATTGCTGAAATAGCACACACTCCTTCCCATGAAACAAGAGATGAGAATGGAAGATTATTTTCAAGCTCACAGATGAGACTGAAACCATTATCTTAAAACAAAGTACACACCAGCAAAACAAACCATCAAGCGGAATCAGTGTGGGCTTTCATGTGAAATTAAAGAATAAAGATCAGATGCTTGTTTCAGATTGGTATCAGTATTGACTTTTCAATAACAAGTACATAACAGAATACTATTTCTCACATAATTAGAAATCAGACCTGGATTTTGATTAAAGCATGAGATTTGACCAAAGATGATTGGTTTCTACAACAAAGAGAAGGACTTATCTCAAAATATTAGAAATAAAAAGGAATAATAACAGTGTGATGAAAAAAATTCCTAGAACTTTACCTTTGTGGCAGCATCAAAACAGACAAAGCCCATGCTAAAGTCGATGGTAAGTCCCATAAGATGACTCTCTAAAACACAAGCATACGTCTTGCACTGTAAAAGAAAAATTAGGGAAGTTAGTTACCATAGAAGACATTTCTTAAATTTTTTTCTAGGATCACTGTTTACGACTCTTTATTCTTATGTTTATGTATCTTAAAATTATTATCAGAAATAAGTAATTTGTGTGTAAATATGTCAATTTTTTTGCCAGTGTGTTTCAAATCAAAGGATTTTTTATCAGCGATGAAGTTGTCTAAGTCATAGGAGAAGAGGCTTTGCTTCCATTAGGGGAAAAATGAAAGAGGTTCAGAATTGCCTCAGTGGCTTGCTAAGAACATTTTCTGAAAGGAAAGTGTTCTTAGTTTCAAACCTCCTTATTTGCTTTTCATACCCTGTAACAACTTTTAAGATTAATATATTCCTTTTATCTTTTCAAGGGGAAAAAAGCATATGTAAAGTATCTCTTTGGTACACTGTTTCTTGTGGTTTTTTGTTGTCCTAAATCTCAGGGAAAAAGCTAGTATTTCATACCATTTAGCAGCTAATGGAATTATCTGAAATATATATATATATGTGTGTATATATATATATATATTTTTTTTTTTCTTCAGATAGTGGACCTGTATAACTCAAAGGTTTCTATGAGAAATCTTGGAATTGTATTTTTCAGCATCAAAACTACTGCTGTGCTTGAAGACTGACTTCAGGTACAAAATTACAGACTTGTCTTTTTCATCACAAAATATGTAAAAACAATTAAAATATTTTCAAATCAGAGACAAGTTCTTTAAAGAAATTATTCTTATTTTCATTTACCCTCCAGGTTAAATGAAATACAGTTATATTATTCAAATATTGCTGTAGCTGCTAAAATCATGAAACGAGAACAAAGATTTCCATGAGCTAATGTGTTGGAAAAATCAAAATATAAGTTGCCAACATGGGAACAATGTGGGTTATGAATTGTATTACAAAAGAATCTTGATTACTTATGGAATTTTGATTATCAAGGATAAATCACGTCTTTACTTATATTTTCTTTTCATGGACTCTTTGGATTCTAAATGGTCTTCCTCAGAACACAAGAAGCTGGAAGGTGCATTAACAGCCCCTAAACAGAAAATGCAACAAAGGAAAACTGAAAATTTCATACTTAGTGTTTATATTAACAAATAAAAGTGGCTTCTCCTTTCTTTTTTCCTTTGATCAGCTACAACATAAGACTGTTATGAATGTGCAAATTTGATTGTAAACCAGTGTTGAAAAAGATGAGGACATTGCCTTGGGTAAGATCTCATTCTTAGAGGAAAAATTGTAAAGTAATATATTTCACAGTTACTTACAGTTAATTAAATCGCATATGCAAAAATTTTCAAATTTTGCATGCAAAGCACAAATGTACAGTTTCGTGGAATTATGTCACAAACATCTTACAACATGTAAACTACATGTTTATTTGTAAACGTTCTATATCTGGAACAGATTTAGAGCTTGCAATGGAAATTAAATTTGGCAAGGAAAATGTGTATCAGATTTGAAATATATCTGGTCATCTAAAGTTATCTAACCTCCCACCCCTACACCAGAGGCCAACCTACAGTGTGCACTGCAGCTCCATGCTGAGCTGGCTCAGCTCCCTCTGCTTAGGCCCAGCACTGAGGCTAATCAGCCTCACTGGGAACTTAGGATTTATGAGAAACAGGACTTAACCAGCCTTGGGTCAAGGCTGCACTGAAAAAGCAACCTGCTTCCAAGACTGAAGGGTATTTCTACAAGGTGTACTGTGGAGTAATATCATCTAGTTCAGCTCAGTCTAGTTACTTGCAGGAAAAAACTGCAGATCACTAGTAGCAGCTGATTATTTTGTTATTCTTTACTTACATAAAGGACATTCTATGCCCTCAGACTATGATGTTCAAAGCAATTTGGAGCAGAAAAAACATGAAAATAATAAAAAGATTTCGGGCCAGCAAGGATTTTGTTTTCTTGGGGAAGAATGTCCCTTGGTTTTTGCAGGTGTTATATCCACTTGCACATGATTCTGGTGACAGGTCAGAGTAGGGATGTGAACTTTCAGATACTAGCTAACTCTTGTAAGACTTCTGTCATCTGTATTTTCTTTGAGTTGCCTTTTAATTCAGATATTTGGAGAAAACAGAAAGGCAAAAATTGTTATCAAGATACATGATAATTTAAAATTTCTTATACATTTAACATTTTAAAACTTTAGAAGTGGCTATGAATAATACATACTGCGGATGTTTGGCTTTTTGTGGTTGCTGATTATTCACAAGAACTAAAGAAAACCTCATCAGAACTGAAGAATCCCCTTCCCAAAAGAAGAAGAACACACTTCGGCAGTCATTTGCTATTCTTCCACAGAATACAGAATGTTAACTTTGGTTTACTAATAATTCAATGGGTCAGAGAGGCTGAAGGATACAACTCAAAGTTGCTTCTTAGAAACATTCCCTCAACACACACGGTTCACAATATATTGTGAACTTCATATAAGCCATCTTTGAAGCTGAAACAAAGTGAACTATAAATCTAAGAGTTAATTCAGACTCTCAAACTCAGATTCAACTTCAATAAAAACATGTTAAAGTGCTGCAACAGAAAATTGCTTCCATAATAATCCTTACATTAGAGAACAAACACCTGCAATACAAGCAAGGACAGCAAGGAAAAAAAATGTGATGGAAGTGGTGAAAATGTTAGCTAAAAGTATCAGGAACACAAAGGGAATGTGACAGTCATATATATAATTGCACATCATTATGTAAGTTACAGTAGTCTCAGATTCTTTGTGCAATAGTGCTGCAAGAGAGTAAGAAAAAAGGATTTTCATTTCAATTATTATTTTTTAATAGGTAATTATGAAAATGGATTATCATCACTTGCTACATTACAAAACTAATTAAAAAGTGACTATAACACACCAAAATGACACCACTGTATCATTGTAGGATGTTATTGCTAAATTATTATCAATTTGAATATACCTCCTATAATACATTTCTTTTCCAAGAAAAACCAACTTTTAACTTTTGGTTTAGATATACCTCTGGCAGAAGTTATGAATTAGGTTGAAATAGAACTCATTATATATTTATAGTAATACATTTTAAAAATATTTGAATTTGTTATATATTCTTTGGAGTTAGATTAGAATTGGCCTCTGATTAGCTTCTTCTGGAGGTTCAATTCTGGACTCTTCTGGAGTAAGAGTTACTATTTGAATGATTATAGAGTAGCACACAATGCAATTGAGTAATTTTAAATGGTAGTTTTAAACTGAAGTTAAATTTTCAAAATTATTTTATTGTAAGACAAGCCTACTGGATTAGCATTCACTTTAAATATGAATATTCATATCAACATGATTGCATAAACCAAAGTTTTAGTAAAAATGTACAGTTGATGCCTTAATTTTGAACCTGTTACTTATTTTATTCTCACAGAGCAATGAAAAATCTTGTTGGCAACAAATCATACCACTAGATTTTATCTGGATCAGCAAGTTGGTAGATGAAAGCAGTAATGGACTGCTGAAAGAAAAATAAGGAAGCCAAACCCAGTTATATTAAAAATATTCTATATTTTTTCCAAATTAAGATATAGAAAATAAAAAAAAAGGTGAAATATTAAGTGTGAGTTCCAGAATGATATTCTATCATAAGAAGCCTGCTTGTCTACTTTCACAGATCTACTATAATTGATCAATTTATCAATCAAACAGGAAATCATTATTTTGAGTTCTTGATTACTACACTGAACATCGGGAGAGACAAAAAATAAATTAAAAAAAACAACAGGTGAAAAAGATTAAGATTAATCTGAATTTAAGATTATAAAGGAAATTATTTTGGAGAAGCATGAGGGCAATTTTGAATAAATGTAATTCTAAAACCCAAAACAAAAATCTAAACCAGGAATGCTACAGTATTAATCAATCTGAAAGTAAAACAAATATGAAGTGGCTTCTGACATAAAAGTCATTTGAGAAAAATGTCATACATTCTTTTACTGATGGCACAGCAGTTCTTCTGTTAAATATGTTGCAGTGAATTATACAAGAAAGACAAAAACTCCCAAATATTTAGTGGCAGAGGTCATTATTATTGTAATTTTACACAGAAATCCTAGTCTTAGATTTTCTCATGCATGTACAGCTTCAAAGATAAGAATAGTTTCTATAAAAGCTATAAGCATATATGAATTTAAAAGAGGAAAGCAGAACCTCCCCTGACTGCCCTTGCAACAAAGGTACTGTGCATTAAAACTGACAGCAGTGTAGTTTTTGCAAATTGGATTTTCATTAGGATATACCAGTTCAGTCCATCTGCCTGTGGTGGTTCACAGGTCAGGAAAGGGCTAATATATAACTAACTAACAGTTTGTCTGAATAAAACCATGCCAGTGCTTGCATTCCCAGGAGGACACAGAAGATGTGTGAGCCAATACTTGCACAGGCTAATACGCTAATATGGCTTGGGTAGGTGTGTATAACTCCTGCCAACATCGACTAAAGCTGTTCTAACCACATGCATATTTCATGATTAGAAAATCAATATTACAATTTGGATTAGGTGAATTATAATTGTGGTGGGTGGCTTTTTTCTCCTTTTTAAAGTCAAAAAGTCATTACTTTTTGGTCATGTGAGAAGACATCTTTAAACTCTCTGATTTGTAATTTTGCTATAAAAAGTCACTAGTAATCTGTATTTTGAATCTCTCCACTGTCATCTGACAACAGAGTAAATAGATAAGAAATATGTAAAGAAAGAATAATGTGCCTGAGGTACAGTTTTTATTGCTTGTGTCCAATAAGCACTTCACTCAGTATACTCTCATTCCTGGTATTACAAGGACAACTTAATTCCTGAAAGGTTCTCTGGTGATATTCAGTAACAAATAAGGTAGCATGCAAGCCAGTAAGAATATCTAAACAGCTGGATTCTCTCCCTGATCCATAGAATGTTTTTCCTTGTCTGTACATGAACTTCAGTTGACATGCATGTATCATGTTGTCATAATAACTCAAAGATTGTATTTCAGGTGACCTCTTCTGCAGGCTAGATTGCAAGATGTTTGGGAACAGCAAAAGCAATTACATAAAAGAGTAACAACTTGAGAGTTGCAGAAGGTCATAATATTTCTTAAATTACATCATTATTTCATATGGTCCTAATTTTTTAATGTACCAAAAGATGGTCATCAAGGCAGTTCTCACCTGTATCCGTTCAACTTCTAAAAAAGTTGCTGTTTGGAAGGCTTTTTCCCATAGTGTTAGGTCAGACTCTAGTTCCACAGAAAAGTAAAGATCTTCTCCAGATTCAGACTGGACACTGAAGCAATGTTTCCGACGGTCCAGTAGATCACTGTCCTGATGAAAACCTGAAGTTATATAATCTGGCATACATCAATTAATATTTTTAATTGCAAACATTTATGTTTCAAACCCAGAATTTTTAAATGGCATTTTAAATGACAGGAGCAACCACAGTCAGTGAGGAACTGAAAATCAGGGGTTTGGTCTAAACATTGACATTTCAATGAATATTTAAAAGGATGCCTATATTCAGAATGGTACAGAACAACATACCTCAGGCAGTAACTTTAAATATTGTAACTAATCAGTTCTCAAAAATGTTATCTGCTATACACTTTTAGATTAGAAGCATTCTATGAAAGTTTTCCACTTTCTATTCACACCAGGAACACAAATATCAGCTTCTCTGATCTATTTGACTTACGTACCCTACTCTGGAAGGTTGGTCAAAGGAATATAATTATTTTAAGAAGTATGAAAAGTCCATATATTATATTTTCTTTATAGAAGCTAGAGAAAACAAGTTCACATTTCTGGATGTTTACAAAATCCAACATACAATTAGTCTTTAAATGAATACTGCCAGTAGTGACTGTAGTGGCTGCCCATGGTTAGGTTGCTGGCTTTGGTCCTGGAGGAGAAAATTACTTTTGGCTTTACTTTCAACATAATATCACACAATGGATATCAGGTTATAAATATTTAATAATTAATTATTGCTAGCATTTTTAATCAGTAGTAAACCAAAGAATAAGCAAGTTAATCAGGAAATCCATTCATTAAAATGTTTTCAATTATTTTTAAAAAATTATTTATGTAATATAAAGCATGCTTTATGCTAAAATTCTGGCATGTAATTTGTTCTTGTGAAAAACAGGTTTGCAGAAACAGGTTTAATTAATTCAGTCCCTGCTACATCAGAGAAGTTGCTACAAGTCACAAACTCACCAGCTGTCCTTGCCAGTACATCTGGAGACTTGGGTGTAAGTAGCCTGCATGCAATTCCCACAAAGCTACCCCATAGCAAAGGGCAGAGTTAAGTTCAGTAAAGGAGACTCATGGGACAGTATTGCCTTCTGGTTATGCACAACTTGAATTGAACAAGGGGAGCGCAACCAGCTGAAAAATGTTCAAGTCAGCTCTCCCTGGGGCAGAGAACCAGGAACCTAAAGCTGATTGAGAGCAAAATATATGAAACAGGAACCTGTCTGAAACTATCACTCTCAGGTATACAAGTAGGCACCGGGACAGCAAGTACTAATTTCCTCTTTCCGTTCATTTAGTAGAAATGTGACAGACCTGTTCAAGAAAGCCAGTACAGCATGCATTCATGAATGCTTCTGGTTGAAGCCTGCTTTACAATTTCTAGAAGAATCACCTATGGTGGCATCATACCCTCTCTTTGCAATCACTGTGACCTATAAAAGTTGCTTGGATTTTAAAATGACCAGTCACTGTGGAAAAATCTCCTTACTTCCATCAAGTGCTAAGCTTAGTATCTCTACAGTGTTAAGTCATGTATGAAAAAATCAGCATGAATATTTTTGATCTTAAAAGACAGCATTTCCAAAACAAACCAAACCAAACCAAACCAAACCAAAACAAACCAACAAAACAAAACAAACCAAACAAAAAAACAAACAAAAAAAGAAAGAATCTTCTTCAAGTAGAAACACCTTTTGTCTCTTTTGTGGTATCACTTTCCCCTCATTTTTTTTACCTTTTCATTGAGGACCTTCTTCTAAAATTGCAGTGTCAATTCTGTTCACAGTATGTTCTGACCAGGATTCAAAATAGAGGTTATAATATCCAGGTTGTTGCTAATGACATCTATGCTCCATTGCACACAGCCCCAAAGCACACAGAGCAGCAGCACTGTGACAAATGTTTAACCTTGTGGGTACATAGCAACAAAACACAGCATCACAGAGTGGCTTGGGTTGGAAGGGACCTTAAAGACCATCCAGCTCCAACCCCTTATTGCCATGGGCAGCGAAACCTTTCACTTGACCAGGTTACTCAGAGCCCATCCAGTCTGGCCTTGAGTACTTCCAGGGATGGGACATCCATGACTTCTCTGGGCAACTTGTTCCACTGCCTCACTATGCCCACAATGAAGAATTTCTTCAATTTCTTCCTAACATCTAATTTAAACCTACTCTCTTTCAGTTTGAAGCAATTGCTCCTTGTCCTCTCACTAGATGCTCTTGAAAAAAGTCCCTCTCCATCTTTTTTTATAGGATCCCCTTAGATACTGAAAGGCCACAATAAGTTCATCCTGAAGCCTTCTCTCGTCCAGGCTGAACAATCTCAATCCTGGACGAGAAAAAGCACTGGACAACTCTCACTTCTGCAGGGCAGAAAAGATAATTCTTTCAGAATAACAGCACTTCTTGTCTAACAGATCTTAAATAGGGGTTTGAACTTCCAGAGCTAAATCTGATTGAACGGGCCCACAACCCAAAGGAACTATTCAGCATGGAAGGTGCATGTATTTCCTGGGGAAGGTTTTAGTTCTCCATAGCTACAACCACAGAAGAAACTAAAAATATTTTGAACTCATCTTTACCTATTCTTGACAACAGTTAGTAGAGAATAAGTAATTATTACTAATAATTTAAAGACTTTTAAAGTTTTTCTGGAACATGATTTTGTGGGATCACAGGAATCATTGGCTTTAAAATAACTGAAGTAAATAACCCTTTTTTACAAATGGGAGAGAGCTTAGTGCATGCAGTTCCAGAAACCATATCTCTATTTATCTGGGCACAGCTAAGATTTGATGCTTTTAAATTGCACTCTTAGACTCTTCCCGTCTTACAGGCTTTTTTTTTTGTCTCCTATTGAGAAGAATATGCTGTCTAGGAAAAAGAGAAGTGTTATTGTGTAGACTGTAAAACAAAATATTAGAAGTTTTACTGAGATTGAGCTCTGTTAAAAAGCTTTTGAAAAACATAAAAATCTCTGGAGGCTTTGAAGTGATTAAATAAAAACTTAGGCATTTTATTATCAACATTGCTAGCAATAATTGTACTAGATTTTACTAAGCATTACATCAAACCTAGACAATGAAAAAAGAGCTAAATGGGATCTACAATAACTATCCAAGTTTTTACTACCCATGTGTATGAAGATGAGAGCATGCTTTGATTTAGGAAAGACTTAATCAGTACTAGGTAGTATTTCCCCTCAGTGTTTTGCATATAAAAAGTTTAGAATATTTCAACTACTGCATTATATTGTGGCAAACACACATAATGGACTCAATATTGGAATTTACGTTCTGTGAACTTCCTATTCAGAATGAAAACAAAATTCAACATTTACCCAGAAATAATAATTTAATCAAATAATAATTTCATTTTCTGAACAGCTCTAATATATACATTCGGGATTTTGATACCAACACCTATGGTTAGGTCCACGATAAGGGAAGTTTAAGTCTAATATATTTAAATTATGTATTTTAGCTTTTCTAAAATTGCTAACGTACATGTGAAATATTCCCTTCCTAATTAGCAGTACTCCATCTTACTTGTAAAAATAGTTATATTCAAGGTTCTCTTTAGTAGTGCTTTTTCTGCAAGATCTTTCTTTAGTTTTGCATTTCTTCTCAAGCATTAAAAATCTGTATTCTAAGTTAATACAATGTAATAATTTGCACAATAGAGAACTGGAAAAAACGATATATAGGCAAAGCAAAAAGATAGCTATCCAAATTTCCTTATAAATGCAGGAATTCAAAGCCTTTCCCCCGCCCCTTCACCCCCCAAGGAATCTGACTGGGAATTGTCCAAAAGTCTGCAAATTTAAAAAAAATCTTGTCAGGAGTTTTTAAACCAAGTGTGGATGAAGCAGGAATCTTTAATTAACATTTACTAAACCACTGCTTCAACTAAAATATAAATGCCATTCTAACCGTTTAAGAATCTGCTATGACCCTTTATTATTATATTCAGTTACTAGTCAATGATAGAAATGAGCCAATTTCACGTCAATTTTTTTAAGAACCCTTTCATACTGATAATGATGAATTGTATTGTTTGCCCCTGATGTTCTTGTTGTGAATTAATAGAGCTGTCTGAAGAGAAACACACAAAACTTTTAGCAGTATGCTAATTCTCACTAGAGGGAATGTAATCCTGCTGAAGGATGGGCTGTGACAAAAACATTGGCTCGCACCCAGCTTCAGGGTAAGCCAGCATCTCTGCTGACAGGACTGTATGACTCCTGCTTGCCTAATTAATAATGATACCATGTTAAGTGAGAGTAATAAATTTGTCCATGGGAACTAAGCATGGCTCATTAGGCAGGTCCTTCCAAATTAAGGCAGAATGTTTTTTATCACTAAATAGTGACTTTGCCTTCTCTTCTGCAGGGGTAACCTCTTCTCTTTTGAAAGCCTGCTCTTTCCAGAGGCAGCACTACTTCATTTTGATTACTTGTGTGGTTTCATTTTAAGTATGATGAGTGCATTAAATACTCATATTTTGGCTGCTATTTAAATCTGCTAAGATGCATGAGGCCCTCACCTTTTGTGGTGGTCAGTGAGAGCTGAGTTCTTCTATTCTACAAACTCTCTGCAACAGAAAACAAAGCTGTATTTGCCACTTTCATGTTCATGGCATGATTTTTACCCAGGAGGTGCTCAACAAATTTCTGGAAGTCTGATTTACCTAAGAAGTTACATGTAATATACAGATTGGGATTTATATTTTGCCATGAAACTGTAAATGTTAGTGACACTGGTGAACAGTTTTTGACATGAACAACAATTCATGTAAGGTGTTCAAAACCATCCTACATAGATAAAATAGAGCTTGACTTTCAAGAAAATTCAATTTCAGCTTAAAATGAGGTAAGTATTCATGTCTCTGATATTAATTATAACAGTTCTTCAATACACATAAATGAGAAAACAAAAAAAAAACCCTGTTTTCTTTGTTGACTTGTTTATACAGTTCTGCCAAAAGAAATCTGTCCTATCATAATCAAGATTCAAACTTAGCACCTAAATTCTCTGAAGATAAAAAGCATTTTCTCATGCAAGAACTCCAAAGCAACTGTAAAAATGAATCACATCATGCCTTTACACTTGCTGGCATCAGTGCCCTGATCATTTTACTGTTTGTATCTCCTTTCACCTATCAGTTCTGGCTACACAAACATACATCCTTCTTTCTAAGGGCAAATAATGATCTATTTCTTCAGCTGGAATTTTGGGAACACTTCACTTGAGCATCACTATTAGTTGCTATGGTGATGGTTCTAATAGCATTTACAGGCAGCAGGGAACAGATTCACTCCAGATTGAAAAGAAGATACAGCTTCTCCAGCATATCCTCATTACTCAGGTAACAAATAAAAAAAGATCCATGCAGGCATGTGTTTGTTCATAGCTCATCTTATTTGGGCCCTTCTGAATTTTATTGTTAAAAGTGTAAAAAAAAGTTGAAATTGCAGATACACACACACACACACATTTAAGTAAACACAGAATTGCAGTCAAACTAAAACTGGACAGATTATATTTTGATGTTCAGATTTGACAAAAAATATGTTTGGGGAAAACTGTTTATAATTGCAGGATAAATTTTACTTTCAATTAAATTTCCATTAGAAATATCTGTCTGATGGTTGGAGGAAATAGAAAGGTTAATTCCCTGTATTCCACTAGGTTCAGCAGTAAGCTTGAATCACTTTCCTATTCTGCCTGAAAATTAAAATTAATTTCCTATTTTGCTTGATTAAAAGACAGTCTTGAAGACCCTCGTCTGAATCAGAGCAAGAGTCTGTTTTAAAACAGATTTCTTTTCAGTCAGTGCCATAATTGTGTCTATTTCTTAATGAAATCTACTGGGAAACTTGTTTATTTTTTTGCCATATGAGGAAAATTTTCAAAATGTTCACAAAACTGACTAATCTTTTGAGGAAATACATTATTCTAATACTTTCCAGAGAGGCATTAGTGGTTATTTTCTGTTACAGAGAAATCAGAGACAAGTATAATTACAAACAGATACTATAAAGTGTGCTTATCATCTCCTTGGAGAGTTACTAAGGTTTTTTTATCTCTCCAAACCCTGAGACATTATTTGCTGGAAATTAAGTTTAAGAACAGATCCTGTGAGAGTAAATATAATGGTAATAGATAGCAATATTAAATAGTGATCCTATGTTTTCATTCTGACCCTTTTTTAAAGTAGTTTCTCAAATTTAAACAATTGCAGCTGATTTTGCCCCCATGGAAAAAGAGAAGCATCAGCCCCCAAATCTGCATTTGGACTGCTCTGAGACTTCTGTTCTTCGGACTAGCAATGGCTGATCCAGGGATAGGGACACTTTTGCTGCCCTTGGGAAGAAAAGTTAAGATCTATTAAAAAAAAACAACTTAGTTGTTCTGGGCAAAATATGACTGTTACCATTCTGAAGATTTCATTCTGAACATGCTACATTCTCATGGCATATAGGAAGAGAACCTTGCCTATACTTCCAGTTGCCAGGAGTTGTTATCCTACTGGCCATGGTAAGTGAGAACAGTGAAACTCTGTTTCTTTAAAGTGTCTGTGCACCTCTTCAATAAGAGAAAAACCACCTCACTCAACAGCAGAAATGGACAAAGAAATTACATGGAAGAAAAGTACTTTTCATTCTCATTTTTGTCAGTTTTTAGATGTGTTTATTTTTAAGGCAGGAAAAGATTTTCCTCGTGAAGGACACAAACATTGGAAGGAAAAGCATTAAACTTGATTTAATAAAAGTTTGAAAAATTACCCACCAAACTGATTATTCATTATATAAAAGAATTACCTACTTGTCTACATACTCCTTCTTATTTAGCTTCCTCTCTTTTTTGGACAGAATTCCTTACACAAATAGCTTGTCAATACATTATGTCAAGGTGAGAGTACATTAGAGCAGCACAGTGAAAAGCATGTGTGCTGAATATCAGTATGTCAGAAAATTTGTATAAGCAAATGTGTCACAAATTTTATTTTACATGTACTTGCTAATAGTGTTAAGAAAAAAATTAAAAATGGACTGTGGTAGAAAAAGGTTTCACCATAAAACAACAAGAGATCTTTTTTTGAGCTATTAATATTTCTGTTTTCACTGCTGGCTCTGGCTGTTGAGAGTAATCAACATTTAGACCTCCACTGAGAAGAGAACGCACCAAATGAAGTTTTGAATAGTTGCCCCTAAGACAGGAATGATTTATTACATAAAAGGACTGGGACACAGTTCCAGTGAAAAATACAAAATTCTCACTGTTGCATGGATGCCAAGAGTCAGAAATTCTTTGTGTAATAAAACTGCAGCATCTCAAGCTAAACTTAAGTATTGTGATAGCCAGAAATAGAGATAGGCAAAAACTCAAATAATTAAAGTCCATGACCATAACATAAGAGAAAATTGATAAATTAGGGAAAAACGCTGCACAAAATCTTCTAAAATTGAAGAGTAAGAGTATATTAAGTTAATACAACACTGAATCACTCCAATCTTTAGAAATGCTCTGATTAGATTAAGTCAATGGAGGGAAACTTCTCAAGCTGCAGATAAATCTCAAGTATCTTGGATTGAAGATATATACTTGTCTTTCCCAAGTGTCCTTACACAGTATTTATATTTCACACCTAATTTCTGCTCTTTTTCAACATTCCCTTTGGCTTATGTTAAAAGTTAATTTGGCTTTACTTTTCAAGGATGTTGCAGCGGCACTGTCATTCTCATAACTAGACAGGCAACAAAAAGCAATTTCTGAAACAGAGGTTGCAGAAGTGATTTTAAAATTTATTTTCTGTATTTGTTATTCTTTTTGTTTTCCTTTGTGTGTTTATCTTGTTATTTCCTCCAAGAAGAAGGATCAGACTCTGAGATTGGCAGCCCCAGCCCAACACAAGTAATTTATTTTTCACCCAAAAGGTGACAGTTTATATTAATATTGCATAAGAAATGTCAGAAAAAGGGGGGGGTTGGGGAGCTAATAAAAAGGAGAAACCTCTCTAAAATTAAAGGGAAACATGAAAAGCCTTATTTAATAAGTTTACATTTCAAATATTGTTTGTCCTTCTTTTCTAAACCAAACAAAAAATGAACATGCCTTTATACTGTGATAGTTGTCATGCACCTAATAACACTGCCTCTTTGCTTTCAGAAAAGACTTACATGGTGCTGCAGTTACAGGAACAACAACACCTTTAACACACAGGGATCATTAAATTTATCCAGACTAACATGGATTAGGGCTTGTATAACTATGCACATGTGGAGGAGAAACGAACTGAAATCCCACACAGAATGACAGAAAACATGTATGATCAGGCCAGATGTGCAGCCATCTCATGCCCATCTCTATGCCTGCTAAGAGCAGCTATCAAGCTTACACTTAAAATCCAGTGGTGGAAATTCAGTGGCCTTCTCAGGAGCTCTATTTCAGTACAGAAGTTTTCTTTATGGCCTAACTGAATCCAGTTTAGTGTTAGCCTTGATGCCAGTGGACATGGAGATATTTATGCCTATCACTATTTTTCTTACCTTACAAGACAACTGTAATTCTATTTAGAAGGGAAACATCAGACACTCTTAAATGTAGGAGAGAAGGCAAACCAAAGACTGAAAATTACTTCATTTGTTTTCAACTGAAATACTCAATAGTTTAGCATTCTTTCCAAGAACTGGCTAAACCCTGGCTGAATATCTAATATTCCTTGGATGTAGCATTAATCTAGTCATTAAAGGGACTCATTACTTCTGCCTCTTAAGCATTTTGAGTGCGAAGTATTTTAGTGGAATCACATTAGGATGCAAGTCTCACCATTGAGGAAGCCATATGAATGACAGACCTCAAAATATGTTCTCTACCTGTTTATGTGTCTATTGGCATTATTTTTAACATTAATCTGAATATGTAAATATTGTCAGTAGTTTCCCATCCTTCTTATATCATCCTTTTCCCACACTTGACTTACTGGAAATGGACAACATAATTACAGGCAATTTAAGTGGGAAAAATTAACGTAAACTATGTTTGAGGATTTTACACATACTAACAGCTAAAATAAGGAAGGAATCACAAGTCTTCTGAGACACCAGGTTGGTACTGATTAATATAGCAAGTAAATCATAGCTGCACTGATGTGAATGGTGCTAACTATAAACACCAATGATTCACTACCCTGACATGTTGCCAGCATAGTCTGCCTTCCACAGTTATCCTCAAATTCCATTTCAGAGCTGATCTGACACTTGAATGTGTTTCCTGTTTTATGCTGAATAAAGCATGCTCTAACAGTGAATCTCCAAATATTTTTGTATGACACAGAGCACAGGAGGCAGGTGACTGAACTATAGAAAGCATTTTCTCACAATTAGAAGGAGATGCTCAGATGAGCTGAAGAGGATAAGTAACTGAAGCAAAAAGAACAGACAAGGGCAATTTCTCATGCTATTCTTTACCTGAAAATGTAAAAATATTTGCTACCCCCATTCAGAAAATTATTTTAATATTTAAACAATTTACAAATTTATCTAAGGTATTGAAATCTCGTTAAATTATACACACATACAGATGCACACACTCTCAAAACACATGTTAAAACTATGTGTCAAGACATATACAGTTAAATTAACTTAGAAATACTGCACAGGATAAAGGTCACCTGTTTTTCTGAAGTTAGAGAGCAAATTACCTGTTTTTCTGGAATATTGAATAGTGTTCAATTCCAACATTAAAATTAGTTGGCTGTTAATGGGACTTTACTCCCCAAAATAAAGGATAAGGTGAAACAAGTTTCTGGGAGAATAAATTAGACATATTTATTGATAGAAAATTCTTCCATCAATTCTATTGAAAATGGCTCATAGATACATTTTAATGTCAGAAGTGGCATCATTACATTATCTTGCCTGACAGATTTCTTAACAGGGATCACAGATTTCCATCCACATGCTAGTGTCACTGTCTCATTAGCATTAGTCTGAATAAACTTGGGATTGAGAAAAAAAATGCTATTAACTTCTTACTGGTACCTTTCACTGATATCAGCACAGCTTTTACAGTTCTTGCCTTCTTAGCCATTTTAACTTGCTTGACTTTCATTTCTACTCACTTTCTTTAACCTGCTTATTTTTAGAGTTCTTCAGTGCCTTGCTTTCTCTCTGCTTCCACTCCTTAAACAACAGACCTATTGAATTTTTAATAAATTATTTCATATGCTTACCTATTTATGCATTTACACCCCCAGGTCGTAAGTTATTTGCATCTCCATAAATGCTCCTTTTGCATCAAACATAGCCCACTACTGTTTGCCATTATTTCACAATGAATAATTTAAACCAATTAAATTAAAATGTGATTTTTGTACTCAGCCTGCTTTACCTAGATTTTATGTCAAAAATTATTATTTCATCCCCAAAACCTTGACAATGAAGAGCATTTCTTTATTAAAAAAGAGAACCTTTTTTTATATCACATTATTGTTATTGCAATGTATGAAAATGGTTATGAGGGTTTGGGGTTTTTTGTCTTTTTTTGTCTTTTTTTTTTTTTTTTTACTATATAAAATTGCAAATACTGAATTAGGGGATCATTAATATTTTGCTGAATTTCTGTCAATAAAACTGTTTTTCATACAGTGAAAAGACTGGTTTTTAAAGTGTATTTTTATGTTTCAAATTTTAAGGGTCTTCCTGGTTATTTAGAAGGTCCTAATCAAATTAGAATAGAGACTTAATGCCTTGCTTCCTCTTCCTTTTCTTTGTACTCTGATCCACAAAAAAAAATAAAAAAGAAAAAAAAAAAGTATGCAGTGAAAGGAATCAGAGTATTTGGAATGGATATTAGAAGGAAAAAAAAGAACACCAAACACATGCAAGTAAATATAAAGAAAACATTGGTCATGGTGGCAGCCAAGTTTTGGGTTTTATTTAACATCTTTGGACTATATACTCTTCCTGGAGATTAAATCAGTTAAGTACTTTGTAATACACAAAGTATTGTGTGTAGACATTAATGTTTACTTACTGTTTTAATAATTTTACTGTTATCAGAAGAGGAATTATTCTCTCATCCTGAAACACTAAAATATTAATATGCATTCAGTAGGATTTGGGAGTTCATATTCTCCACTGTAGTGCTTGTCATGAAGAGAAACTTCAAGAAATCTCTCAAACTGAGGAAAATCACAATTGTATTTGCAAAGAAAAACTTAGTAGTAAGCCTCTCTAATCTAGACTGTTCTCGTGAAGTTCATCAGAATTTATTCAAAATTAAGGAGTGGAAAATGCAAATACTTCCAGATATCTTAAGTAAAGCCCTGTCCTTGTGGCATGAGGGACAGTTATTGAAATTGCCAGTAAACACAGGAGAAAATACCAGCTACCTTGGATGACAGTTGCATCCTAATGAATGCAAGTCTAAATATGGACAATTAAAAAAAAAAAAAAAAAACTAATTCAAATGGAATCAAGACATGTGATACAGATACACTTTGCTTAGGAAATGATGTGATAATGCTTAACTCTAAAGCACTATTCACTCCTGAGCCAACTCAAACTAAAGTTAGCACAGCCTACTTGCAAGTCCTCCTACAACTGAAGGATATTAGCCAGAAGAACTATGTCATTCCACAAGTCAAATAGATTTATAATAAAAGTTGCATTTGAGGTACTATAGAAGAGGTTTGAAGGTGATCACAAAACACCAGAATAATTCTCGGTTTTTCTAGTGGTTTTTTGGTGGTGGTTTTTTTGGTTTTTTATGGTTTTTTTGTTTGTTTGGTTTGGTTTGGTTTGGTTTTTTGGTGTTTGTTGTTGTTGTTGTTGTTGTTCTTGTTCTTGTTGTTGTTGTTTTTAATGTGGCCTCTGGTCTAAAAAAACACTCATGGCTTAAATGGAGACTTTTAAGATGTTGGCATAAAAGCTGAACAAAACCTTGAGTTTCTACAGATGTTCAATGTAGTAGTATAATGGGAAGCTGTTTTTCTTGGTTTTATTTGCTTTCATATTTAGTGAAACCGTAGTTAAGTTCTATAGCACCTGCAGTAGAAAACTAGAATATGGTGAAGATTAATGCTCCAACGTCAGAAGCTGCAATTCCATTGCAATGATTTTTCCACTTCCCGTTTTTATTATTTACAGGTTTTTGTCAGCTAAAGAACCTTCTTGAAACATTTCAGCATTTTATAAGCCTGACCATATTTACAGAAAATAAATTAATAACTGACTATGAATAAAGTGATAAAATAACACATAGATTATATTCTTATACTTATAGTTATGCTGGAATTGCCTCTCTGTTAATATAGACTGAGGCTGGAATATCTACAACTCTTTCCACACAGTTTAGAGGGCTGGATGATCAAAAAAATCCCCAGCATATTTGTACTCTTTTCTGTGCTTCCACACAACAGTGCCAGGAAGGCACTGGTTTAGGTTTTACTGCTTTGTGGACTGTCTCTTTGGCTGTAATAACTTCAGCTACGTGGCTGAGAAATGAAAAAAACCAAAATAAAACAAAAGCCCAATGTATTGGTATACAAGAATAGGGGACACAGAACAAAGGGAGGGAAGGAAAAATGGTTAAAAAACTGCAAATTAGTTAAGAAGAGCATCAACAAAAGCAAACTACTAAAAGGAAAGAAGGAGCTGCAATTACAGAAAATTATATGGCACACATTTCATAAACTTCTGTTCAAAGAGTACTAAAAAACCTTTGGATAAGTCATAAGGAGGAGACATCCTGGCTCCAAAGTGCTTAGGTCTCTGACAAAGAGCTACCTTGATGCTTATTGCATTATGCCCAAGGCCTGAAGCAATCAGAGGTTACCAAAGGGAATGGGGAAAAAAAGGTGCATGTAAGAAGTGGTATTTTTCAACTCTTTTAAAGCCTGACTGTGTTCTTAGGGCATTGCTCATTTACATGCTCAGGGCAATGCCTTCACTGAGTGAACAACTTGTCCTGTTCCTCCTCCTCCTGCATGAGCACTCCTAAGGAGTCAATATTTGCACACACTCGGTAATTGAAGGACAAACCACAGTGATGCCATGTTTTGCATTTGGGATGTGTTACTCCTTGATGAAGAATCCAGACCTCACAGCCAACATATAGGTAAAAGAAAACCTTTCACTTCTCTGCTCAGATTGCTAACAAAGAGGATTTTTTCCAGACTATAAACTTTTTTTTTTTTTTTTTTCTTTTGAAGTCTCAAGTGTAAAAAGTTTCTGAATTTTATTGAGCCATTCCAACTTTAATCTGCCTCCCTAAGGAAAATATAGAGCACCTATGTGACCTACAAAACCTAAGAAATGTACCATTTATGTCAGTAAAATTTCTTCTCAGTGGGAAACACTTTAAAAATATGGTATTTTTATATTTCTTGTTGATACTAGTCTGCCTCTGCTTAGATAAAACTACAGAAATGTTAAAATTACCTTTTATGTAATTTGGTCCCAAAATCCCCCCAAACCAACATTAACCAGAAAGCCCTTCACATGAATAGAAAAAGGCATCTCTTTTTCATCTCATTTGAGAAATTTTGAGCATCTCTTTCTCACTGTTTTTAAAACAGAGAAAAGACCAGATAAAATAATTCTGATTGAGTTCAGAACTAAAAATTAAAAACCATGTACAATAATTTTCATTAATTTGCGACTCATAATTTTAACTTTCTAAACATGTATCATTTTCTCTTCCCATTTATTACACTTCAGGCAGACTGAAAAAAATGGAAAAAATAAGACAAAAGTTTTCAGAATGATATTGCATATTTTAAGGACTCTGGTCTCAGTCCTAGTGAAATCATACATTGCAGCTGCTATTATTTCCATCAACATATTTTAAAACAACCAAACTGATCCCTGTTTCTTTAGGGCTTCAGTTAGAAAAAGAAACATTACACTCTTTAAATGTAACATTAAAGTGAATCTGTAAACCCCATTCAGCATCATGGAGAAATAAGGGAATTTTCTCATCAAAATCAGTTTAATTCCAATTTTGCCATGCCTTCTAGTTTGATTCTGAATGTACTGACACCAGAGCTTCTGATATTTGATTTTAAAAGGAAAAAAAAAAGATCTCTTTCTGCAAAGTAGTTATGCTATGCTCTTTTCTTTTAAAGTGGAAATTTATTTTATGCTTTCTTATCATACCTTGAGAATTTTGCACATTATCTCATAAACTGAAAATGTTTTCTCAGCTCGTGTCCAATCCCAGGTTGTGACCTTCAAAAAACAAACAAAACACAAAATAAACAGAAAAAGAAATGAAGTTATTTTTGTTGGTTTCAAGAATTAAGTTTATTAACAAAAAAAAAATTCTCTAAACGATTTACATTAATTTAAATATATTTAGAAAGACCAAGCACTGCCTCAAAGCAACAACTAGCAGAGACCAGACTGTTTCATCCAGGCAAAGCTTAGGAGTCGTCCTCCCTGTCCTTACAGAGCAGTTTCTTTGCATGCAGCCTGCTCTATGCAAAATGATGATACTTCCCCTGGGAACTTGCAGCAGTTGCAGTGAGATCCTAAGAGGATACAGCCCTTGAATTAATCTCACAGAGCCAGGGCTCTGTCTATCAGAAAACATGTTTCTCACCACTTCCCTCCTTGTTACTGCATGCCACTATTTGCTCCCAATCACCTAGAGCGTTTGCAAATGCATAAACGCAGTCTCCAACCTTGCAATGTCATAGACACTTACCCCACATGCCTTGAAATCCAGAGGGAAAAAAAACCAAAGCATGAAATAACACAGGCAGACATTCTCTTTTTCTTTCTTTCTTTCTTTCTTTCTTTCTTTCTTTCTTTCTTTCTTACCAAGATTTATCTACTCCAAAATTCTAATAAACTAAGATTTGAAGAATAGTCTTTTTCTTTTTTCTTCCTTTTGGACTTTCACATCTGTTTTCAACTGTATTTAACTGTATTCACTTTAGGCAACTGTTTTACACAGAAAAATGGATATATAAAATAATTAAATCATGGAAGGGTGGGTATTAAGACATAAATGAGACAGAAAGGGCTAGATGAATATATTCAGTAAGCAAAGTGTTATGGCAATATCAGAAGCGAGTATAAAATTGCCAAGAAAAACTCAAGCAGAAAATGGGAAAATATTAAAAGTCTCAAAATACAGAAGAAGGCAAAAAATATAATGAAATTGAGGGTATAAATGCAAGAATAATCATCTTAATGGTAAAACACTTTGGACAGTAGCCCATACTCAAAGGAACACAACTCTATCATTAAATTTGTTAGGCACAATGAAGAGGTTGATGGAAACATACATTACTGCTTATACAAGATTCAAGATAAATGTTTTGAAAAATATTATATGAGACCAATTTATTTCTTATCTAAAGAAAAATTAATCACTAATAGACCAAAATTATTCTGATTTTGTATGGGAAAATTCTATCCTTAACTAATATTTAGTTATAAACATTAAATGGAAAGTCCTCTAGGGAAATCACAGGTATGAATGAAAAATTCAAAAACACACTGTTATAGTTCTTCTTCTATTAGAGTTTTCTTTATTTGCTGTCATTGTCAAATGCAATCTTCACTATCTTATTGAACTGTGGGTATTAAACCACAAAACTACTCGTTTTCCTATGGACAAAAAGATAAATTTCTCACCATGAACAGAAAAAGGCGGAGAGGAGTTTTGCTACAGCCCCACTGAGCCCACAATACCCAGTCACAGCAGATGAAATCATATTGAGGGAAAGTCTTTATTATTGCTCCTGAAGCACAAAGTCATTTGGAGTTATGTTTAAAAATTTACGATAGGCTCCACACCTTGGGAGAAAATATAAGAGCTCCCTCTTCTCCCCTGATTTCCTGCTTTTGTTTGTACCTGTAAAGTGACTTCTTTTCAGGTCAAACAAAAACTCTTTCTGTATGAAGATATGTGCAAAGCAAAAGGAAGTGTAAAATTAAGACACCCATAGAAATTGCTGCACCATTCGCTTTTAATGTTTTAATTTAAAATCTTGAGTAGCAAAAGAAAGGGTGTTAGTGGCTCTTTCTCAAGTAAATTTCCAATTATAAATTGGAAGAAATTGAAACCAGCAGACTTGACACAATTAATAATTCTAAAGAAGAAAATGTACCAGGAAAAAATAGAAAAAACAATAGTAAAAAATGTAATTTTCTTTTACAATTTCAAAATGCAAATAAGAAACACTAGAAAGAGAAACATTGCTCCTTTATCTGAGCATGGAAAGTAGAAGTACTACTGATCAAACAGATAAAAGAAGAGGCAGGGCGAGGCTGTTGATAGACATCGTTTAAACACATACTTCTCTAATGTCTTAGATTTTAGCAGGGACTGAGGAAATATTTCTGTTTGATTTTCTGGTTGAGAAAGTTTGCAGGACATCCCTTCTCAGAAAACAACTTTGTCCAAGTAGTTTTTACTGCATATGTAATTAAAAGAGTTTTTATTTTTAATATATTTTATGCATCTCCTAAAAAGAAGCTCTGAAACTGTTATTGAAACTTTGTTCATACTACTTTCTATTCCCTGGAAGAGACAAACTAGCAGAATAGCAAACATAACTGTATGTGTAAAAGTTTGCATATAAAAAAATAGGCTTTTAGAAATTTGCAATTATTATATACATTAAATGTTGGAACTCGAAGATCTTTAAGATCCCTTCTAACCCAAACATTTTATGATTCTATGTCTTTAAGACATCTCTGGAGGAGCTCTTCCTCTGTCCTAAAAAAAGCATGCTTATTATTCTGCTTCCCTCCTACTCCATGAAGAGAAAATATTTTTCTCTGCATTTGAACGGTTTTTGTACTTTAGACTAGGAACAAGAATCTGGCAATACAAACTCATCTTGTGCTTGCAGCTGAGCTGAAACAAGAGCTATAAAAACTGGATTTCTTGTCTTACACAATATCAGCTTGCCAAAATTTTCCTTACTCCCATCACCATGGTTCAGATTCCTCATGTGAACATGTTCCTTTCCCACCCATGAATCACCTGTCATCAGACCTTTACCCCCTGCAACTATATCATTCATATAAATTTATGATTCTTCAGTAAAGAGGCTTGTGGTCCCTTCCATAGTTCTTAAAAAAAAAAAAATCTTCCTTTTGTATTGAACAGGATTTCTCCTCATTGATTCTGATTCTAGTACTCAGAATGGAGTTGGTTTTACTTGACAGTAAAATGCTCAACTAGGTTTGGCAAATACAGGAGAACTGGTTCTGAACCAAGGCGCTTGTTAGCATAATCTGACATTTTAATCTGATCTTGAAAAATATCCACAAAAAAAATCCCAACTCCCATTAATAGACCTGAGAGAGCCAAAACCCCACACCTCTGAACTAGTCTACAAACCCTGAACACATGAAGTTTTCAGTTCATACTTACTTCCATTCCCCATTCCCATTTAAAAACATTCACATGTTTTTTAAACCTTTTGCTAAATGAACACCAAAAGTTACTGATGATCAATCTAAAGATTTGCAAGATGGCTTTGAGCTACCTCAGGAAGAGTTTACCCCAAGAGGCAGTAGATGCCCCGTGTCTGAAAACATTCAAGACCAGGTTAGAAAGACTGAGGAACCTGCTCCAGTTGAAGGCATCCCTGCTTGTTGTAGGGAATTTGGACTAGATGACCTTTAAAGCTCCATTTCAACCTAAAGTATTCTATTTTTTTTTTCAGATAGGAAGAATCTACAGTCTGGATCTGACACTGGGATTAGCAGTAGTCAGAAAGGTCACCCAATAAACAGGAAAAAATAATCCACATGACTCTTCCTGCTGCAGGAATGGGACTGCTACTGTCTCCTTAGCAACTGGCTGAAAAGTTAGCTAGAACATCTTTACTGCAGCTTTGATGTACCATAAGACTGTGAAAGTAAATTGCTGAGTTTAAGACGAGAGCTAAAATTTTGCCCAGTGCTCCCAGTGAGATTCCAATTAAGAAATTTAACTTAAACAATTTCATTTGATTCTCTACCTTTCTTTTGGGTGCTCTCAAGCAGCAAAAACTTACATTCAGGATGGAATCTAAACAGAGATATATTGCCATCTCTACAGCATGTAAAAAGCTTGGATATTTCCCCAAAGCTCAGCACTTTCACTGGAAGGATTGTTCAGTTTAAATCTAAGCATCTTGCTTTGGGCCTGTTTTGTCTGCCAAAGGAAAGTGAAAAGCCCCCTTAAAACATGATCAGATTTCTCTTTTATTTTTCTAAAATTCATTTTTTCCCCACTTAAATTGCCCATTTAAATGGGGGAAAATAAATTCTTGCCTAGATGCTCAACCATCTGATGAAGAGCTGTTTTCTATCCCTTCTATACTATACACCTGGAACTTTTCAGTGCTGTTCATTGCAGTCCTGCTAGCCCAATGAGTGATACCTCATGAAAGTCTTGTACACATTACGTGGCATTATTTTATTTAATAACATTTATTTCCACTAAGCATGAGAAACATACTTACTGGAGGTGCTATAAATTTATACAGGGAAGATCCCCTCAGTGCTAGAAACTTTGGTGTGTACATTCGGTCCTGAAGGGAGTCTTGTTCCCGTTCTTCCGTCCAGCCCATGTAGACTATCTGACAAAAAAATCAACAGTGTTGACAATTTCTCAGAAATTTTCTTGTGTTGCAAGTATTTCATGTGCATAAACTGATGTCTGTCAAATTTAACATAGCTGCAAACCTTGAACCCCAGACACAATGTGGTACATTGGCAACTTTTATAAAGGATGCCTGTCAGGACAATGCAAAAAACATGAGAAGAAATACTTACTGGGCTATCAACAACAAAAAACCTAAACCACAGACTCCAGAGATGCTAAAGGTGTATTCTACATATTTGCTGACAGATCATATCAATGAAATTTAAGGCAAATGAAGCATAAGGAATCCTAAGTCAAGCAACTGTTATCACAAAGCAACAAAAATACAGCCTCCAAATGCAAGTTCACAGTTATGCATTAAACAATGTAATCTCAACCAATTTAATTACCAATTAATGTCAATTTTTTTTTTTTTAATTCTCTGAAGATCTCTGTGTAGGAGTTTTGAACCTTTTTGTTTAGAAATAGGAGATTAGCAGACTGATTTCAGTCACTATTTTGAACGGACTTCATCTACAGCTAAGAAGTAACCAGAATGCTGTAGACCCTTAGCACTACTTGCAGATCTCCTGACACAGATGTTCGAACTATAACTTATTTAGACTCACTTTAGGATGTAGTTTCCCACCTATCCTATGAAGTTTTAGTTATTTAATATAAAATCCTTAAAGAGTAGAAGAACATGAGTCACCACTAGAACCACTGAACAGGGAGTAGACACATCATAGAACATTTGATTTACAACTGTGCCATTAGTAATAAAATACAGTTTCCAGTGTGCATGGGTACACTGCTGCCATGGAAATAGTTCAACCCATATTTCATACAGTGCTGCTAATGGGATAGATCTATTTTTAAATGCCTCTGTGAAACTGATTCTTACACTAATGAAGAAGGTATAGGACATTCTCTGTCTTAAATATCAGTAATAATCACGTAAAGAAAATGGTAATAATTATGTAAGGAAAAAGTAAAAAAGTCAAAAAGTTTGTAAGTGCACCACTGGTATGAATGTCCCTAAAATGAATGTTTTTACTGCATGTTTTATCCTCCCAGATTTTGAATGTTGTGTACTTTTTGAAAATAAATTTACAATGGTTTATTTCTTTACTTTTGGACAGAGAATTTTCAGGAACTTTTCTTCATGTATTATGCATTAAAATAAATAGTGGGTTTATTGTTTTTCTTTTTCTCTCTTTTATTTTTTTCTTGGGGGTGGCAGAGGAGGTTGTATTTTTTTATCATAACACACTGGAAATTATTAGCTTTTTCAAAATCCCCTTCTACGAAATCAACACTACTAGTCTGTCACAGTTTATTAGATATTTTATGGTCTATAAACAGAGACAGGCAGAAGCTCCATTTTTCTCATATGACAGTGACACCTCAATACTTAATTATTTTGTCAATATCAAACACTAAAAATGTCATATAGTCTCAGGTTCAATGAAGAACATGTGTTGAAGTATCTTCTTGTTTGGCAACTAAATAAGTTTATAAAAGTTAAAAGGAAGACAGACAATATTGAACCATCAAAAAGGGTGCCAACACTGTATTGTTATGCAGTAACAACTATAAAAGCCATATTCTCTGAAATCTCATTCGTACCTGAATGAAAAACTAATCAGAAGGAAAAAACAAAACAAAACAAACAAACAAACAAACAAACAAACAAAAAAAACCCAAACAAACAATTGACTTGTAAAGAGAAGTTTTGAGTTAATTCAATTCAATGTTTATTCAAATTTCTCTCATTTCTGCTGTTTCATATGCTATCCTTAAATAACATCCTAATTCCTCCAACTTGATTGCAGTCTCTAGATCTCAGTGACTGAAGTGGGTTACACAGAAGAGGTATATAAGTATAAACAGATTGTACTACTATGTGCAGAAGTTTGGCACATTTTTCTATAACTGAAAGAAAACGCATGATCTTTAATTTCTAGGAATTGAGATATCTATGCTTTAAAATTAATTCAATTGAATCCATTTGGTTTAATCTTGATTTGTTTCATTAAAATTGGACACACAGTAAGATATCATCTTGCCTGATGATATTTAATATCACTGTAACACAGTATGTAATCCCTTCTTAGTGTTTTTCTATTTCATATTTCTACATCTACTATTCATCACAATAACAGGACACAGTAACTCATGCTGTGCAGATATATTGATATTCCACATTTGATTGACTCAATACTAAAGTAGCCATGAAATTTAAGGCAATTTCTCCCTTAAATATTTCTTCCTTGCCTCTGTAGATCATAAGGAAAATTTAGGTTGATTTTTCAAACAACCTGCTGTACCAAAAGTTTTATTAAGAGGAAAGCATTTCTCCTTCAGACTCAATACCTACTATTCAACATAGAGAGGACTGTCAAGCAAAGGCTGAATGGTTATAATTAGGAATATTTACAAATTTGTTTGAGTGCATGTGCATATCCACATGTGTGGATTAAAATAGTACAGGCTATATCCTGGAAAACAAGGCAAAACTAAACAAATACTTGCTACCTATTTTAACAGATAACTCTGACAACTATGATAACTTTCAAGTTCCTATAGTGATCTCAGTTTATCTAAAAATACTAAATTTGTGAAATTAAATAAAATATTGCAATTTTTTATACAATGAAGGTGAGAAACAGTTGAACATTTTCACTTCTGAAGTAAAACAAATGACATTTTTGAAACATTTCTGTTACTGGGAAAAGTTCTGACTTCTAAAAAAGCTTTGACCTCTAAAAAATTAGAGAAACTTATTGACTGGAAAGGGATTGTGACTTAAAAACTTAATAGTTCATGCATATGTATGAAATGAAATATTGGATGAATATGATATATGACTGAGAGTTTTGGACCATATTTCCGTGTAGCTGCACATGTGGACTTGGCACATATGGTATTTCATGAGATTTTGAAATTTCAGAAATTTAATTTCTGAAAATAAATGCTTAGCATAGATACATGATAGATGGATATAAATGTTAATCACAAACAGACAGTACATAGCATGCTCCTTTACAAATTCAAAAATCTAGTTAGTTTTTAATCTTACCAAGTTTTTTTCAGTCCCTATATAACTGTTCATTATTATCAACGAACATGTCAAGGGTGGTGAAAACAAATTTTATCTATGATTCACATTCCATTTGAAAGATAATTTTTGCAGTCTTGGCTTCTAACTTACCTCAAGCAGCTCATTCTTCAAAATCAAATGGTGACTTAAATTAGTTAACTTAGTGGCTGCTGGTTCGGTAACAAAGATTCAATAAGTCATTATGGTTTATGAGTTGAATCATGGACAGTTTAAAAAATCTATACTGAAATGATAAATGAAACAGGACAATTTCTTCAGTCAAAAATCCATAATCTTGTAATTTAATATATTCTTAAATCACACAGACATTCTAATCAAGCAAGATAAATTGCCAATTTTTATATCAGTCCAATATATAGCTAAAAATGACTTAAATAGACTTGACTATTATAGAGAATTTTTCAGAGTTTTTACACTGATTTAATTATATTTTAGGAAGAATAGTAAGACAAAAATACAAGAAAATTTCCCCAGAATGAAATGTAATATGTATATGACATCATAAAAGTTGGGCAATTCAAAGATCAGAACAGATGTACTGACAGCACTGATACTCATACCTACATTATGTGGAACTGTGCTGTAGAGCAACAGGATAAACATGGAATCAGAAGACAAATATGGAGACAACACAGAGGGAATGTAATGAGGGATGAGAAATTCAGATAATGCTCTCTACCTTGGTTTTGATATAATTATCTCTCCGTTTTAAAAACCATATTCTGTATAGTCTAAAAATTCATTATAGCCAATTGTTAGCAGGAAACTAATAAGAACACACTTGAAACATGGGAAAAAATGGAAGAAAAAGGGTGGACATAAAGCAATCATTGGCAAAACAAATTCTGCTTAGGACTTGGTTTAGGAAAAGGCTTAGGATTTTTATTCTGAGTAAAAAAAATAAAAAAAATCTCAAAGTCAACAGAAGAACTAATCACATACAATTTTGAATGTATGCTAGAAAAATTTTGCCCTATTGTAAATGCAGTAAAAATATTTCCTATCCTATGTTATGGGTTTTTGAAAAACTTGCTAATCTTTCCACAGGTTTTTCTTTGTGCGAATTATTTTTTATCTTCCTCATTAAAAAAAAAAAAATCCAGTAAAACTTTAGAGCTATTACCAACAAAGATCACCTTCATATTTTGGAACCATTCAGCTACAAATAGATTATTCCATCTAAGATTGCACATGTATTGTATCTAACAGCTTAATTTTCTTCTGTGTATGAACACAAATTGTCATCTTGCTACCAGACCTAGGCTGAATATAGGTTTTCCATTTGGTTTTGTCTTGTTCTGTTTTTGAATTGACCACAAAAAAATTGAGGAAATATTATCAGGTCTTAAAGTAAATAGTGTCAGAGAAAAGGGAAAATACTTCTTCAACTATGGAAGATGTTTTTTCACTTACAACCAGATAAATGAAAGCTGGTATCAAAGACTAAAAACAAAGTATATTTGCTTTCTTAACAAACAACATCTTAGCAACAACAGAGCAAATACAGATGTTTACAATAACAAAACTTGCCTGGACCTCCATAGAGTTCTGTCCAAAATTAACAGTGCTGCTTAAAAAACCGGCATGAAAATTTATGCTACAGCCAACATCATCCCATGAGAAAATTTAGCACATTCCCACTGAGATGTACTGGATCTTGCTAGAAATCAGGACTATATTGACTGCTGCATACCATCACTCCCTCCACAGGTTTGAAAAATTATGGCTACATTGGATACAGGACAGTTTTCCAAACAGGTAAAGAACTGTGTGTTGCTTTTCCAGGTTTCCTCTTGTTATAATCTACTAATACAGAGAAACATTTTGTCTCACCCATTTGGTTTTTCATCCAGTGCTACATGTTAATAGTCACAGCTTATTTCAAAGCACTCATTTTACTTATTTAAGACTTCTAAGTAGCTGTTTATTGAAATTAATTCTTCTAACGACAAAGTCAATTTGAATCTTAATTGGGCAACTGTGTGCCTTTGTCAAAATGTCAACATTAGAAGTTGGGATTTTTTGACTCTCTTAAATTATTCAAGTCAATGAACAATTATGTGTATTTAAAATTCATTACAATTTGAATTTGTTCATTTTAACAGAGGTGATTAGCATTTAGAAAGCACAGACTTTTTCCAAGAAAGACCTTATGCAGCTGTTATTATAAAGATGGATTTGGATGCAAACTGTGGTATTAGATACCCATCTATATTAATTTTGGGAGTACGTGTGAAATTGTGAGTAGGAATCAGATCAGTACAAAAATAGCTCACGCTAGTCCTGTCTTCCAGGACATTGACTATGCAATTAAAAAGAAAAAAAAATAAAAAGAAAAAAAAAAAGAAGAACTAGAGTAGCTAGTCATCATGTGGAAAACTCCCTGAAATGCACAAGGGATGTGTGCATTTTATACCGCATTAAGCATTTTCCTGCTAAATAGGTATGGTAGCTGTATGATGAAAACAAACCAATCTTGTGTCACCTAAAGTAATCTGCTTTTCTCACTTGACTCGCCCTTCAACTTCTTGCAGACTTCTTTTGCCCACCACATAACTCACCTTCCAAGCAATGTAACATAACCCTGAGTAGGTTCATTTTTTCACTAGGTTTACCACTGAGATTCAGTCCTGATGACATCACAGATTTTACAGCTAACCCGAGAGGCTTCAGATCTTAACTGATACTCTCAACAGAGTAGCTCTCAGCAAACACTTTGAAATGTGCAGGTCTCACACATTTCCTGACTAAAATAATTACTACATATCACACTATCATCATTCCCCCGCTCCTTTTACTGTTATATAACTGCAACCAGTAGGATTCGGCTTTATTTTCTGGGGGGAAAAAAAAATCAACTTTGATATATGGCCATATTTGAATTCCTGCCTGTTCATTTTTCACCTACTGAATTTAGGAACAGGCATAAGAAGGACTGCAAATGTTAATCCAGGATGAAATTTCAGGGGGCTTTTGAGAGTTTAAAATAGATAACAGTGCAATACAGCAAACTCAGCACTCAGGTGAAAAGAAAGTAAACATCATTTATTTTAAAGCCTAGTAGCTTCACTGGGTTTAAGACTATCTTTTGATTAATAGCATTTTTTTCCTCTTCTAAATGTACACAGCATGCATTTTTCATGCCCTAAAATAAAAATGGGTCAAACAAAATTATTTCAAGTAATCAAGCTGGAGGGCATAACCTCTCCCTTTTGATGAACAACATATCACATGCATCTATTTCACTTCAGGGTAGACTACTGAAAGACGCTGAATGAAGAAAAAATCAGAAGTCACCAGACAGTAATTTTTGATGGTGACACTGAGCAAACAACTGACTTACTTATTTTTCTTAAGTACCAGGGTGAGCGAAATATTTACAGAAACATTTAATAACATTCTTAACTCGTCCCAGGAGTACCTTTCAATAGACTTCAATGACTGGTTACAGATAATTTTTTGATTTTCTGTTTCTCTGAAAAAGACTGGTAAGCAGAACTTGGACAGGACTAGTGCAATTTAGGCTACATGGATGTGTCTGTGAGATCATACTGCTCATGTAGCTGCCTTGCTCACATCCTGAGCTTACTGAACTCAGTCCAAAGGAGATGGTAACAATACACATGGAACAACCCCAAATGACTGAGTATACATAAAATACAGATGATGGGGAAGAGGTTGTTTGAAATGAATTTTAGTAAAAAACATTTTGAGTTTTCATAGCATCAGAATTAAATTTCTATAGAATTAGATGTTTATATTTCAAAGTGGTCATAAAGCCAGAATAAACTTGCTAATAATAAATGTATACTTAAAGTTTTCTTTAAAGTCTCTGCTGTTGCTATTTGCACAGCAAAATAAACATACCTGAGAGGAATCCCTTTTTTGGTATGAATGACTTCACTAGATCTGACTTAGTATTTTTACATCTTTGTGAGAACAAAGCTTGAAAATTAGTAGTTCACAAATATATGTAAGTATATAAAAGCCTTTTTAGATTTAAAATATTTTATTTAAATACTGCATGGAATCAACATCAATATTCAATAGAATAAGGCTATTCATGGGTACTTGTTTAAATTTTCATTTTCCAAAAATTTAAATGGCAACTGATGAAAATAGCTATTAATGCTTGCAAAATTTCCTACTGAGGAACAATAATTTTTATTCCTATCTGATTATCAAAAGAAAAAGATTTCTGCAAACTGAAACTGTCTTTAACACTTTCTCAGGGCTCTCAGAGAGTACAATTACTACTTATAAACTCCCAGAATAATAAAAATAAATAAAATCTCCAAAAATTGAAACGCTTTAGACAGGCATTACATTGCCTTTCAGAAATTCAATTATTCTTTCAAGCACTCAATGCATGTAACTGAAAAAGTAAATAAGTCAACAAGACGTGAAATTTTATTTACAAAAGTACAATCGGATTTCTGCATAAATCCACTTTTTTTCAGGTTTCATAATCCATGCCCAGTTAATGAAATATTTTGAATAAGGGGAGTGTGACTGAAGAAGTACATATGGGTTGCATTTTTTTTTACCTTACCAGCAGCACAATTTTGCTGTGAGAAAGAAGGTTCTAGGAAAGGTCAGCTGGTGGATAGGTAAACGTTTTTTTGTAATGAAAGAGCAATTTATGCAGCTTCAGGGAAAATTGTTAATTTCTATTTTTTTCCACCAATGGAAGGACTGCACTATTACAACAAACTAAACCATTACCTGAACCCAAGTTTCATGTTAAGAGAAAATGAAGCAATTATTAGAGTCAATTAAAAACCAACAATATCATGGAATCCTTCAATGAGTCATGGCTGCTGCAATCAGAAACATGATGGTAAGTGATGCATGGCACTGTTAGGTATGGTGTAGTCAGTATTTACAACTGTTAATGGGGACAATTGTCTCTTTTAAGCAGTCAGTTGTTGAATTTTCTTATTTTATTTAACTTCCTGCTCATTGTATCTCCAGCAATCAGTGCATGGAAGCAAAGTTCAGTGAGAAAAGGGAAATAACAAAGAAGCCTTTCTAGTGAAGAATAAGTCAGAAAAATCTGAAGGCCACACAGCTGTCCTATAGAATATGGAAACCTGCAAATGAGAAATTTTGCTGAATCTGCACAATGTCTTTGGAGAATCAATGTTACCATTGCCAGTTATTAACAGGGAAAAAAGAGCCCAATTGGTGGTATACAATTTTAATCAAATCAATAAAGAATACTCCCTAAGGTAATTTTGTCTCTTATTAGTTATTGCAAATAATCTTTTGTCTAAGGATTTCACAGTTTTCAACATCATTAAGCAATAGGTCTATTTAAGCTAGTTTCTAAATAGAAAATGACAATAAATCTTCTTTATTCATAAAAAAAATGAACAATACAGTAAAACTTAAAATCATATAATGTAATGAGAAACTGTAATTTAATATAAGTAATTCTTCTCTATTAGAAAAAATCTGACAACACTTATAGAATTACCTTCCTTTAACTCAAAATGTATTTCAAATATATCTGTAAAAGAAGACAAATTTTGAAAAAAAATAATGTTGAACAGATAAAACCTGTATTTAAATAAACTGGTCCCAAGATCTTCCACTACAGCTGAAAGAGATAATGTTAGGCATCACTGCTTTTCTCTTTCACCTGCCTTCAGAATTTGAACTGTCAATCACAAAAGCCTGAAAAATAAGCTTTTTTAAATAAAAACAAATAAATACTCTGCAGTTGAAATCCAGGGTAGGTACTTTGCTAGATCTAGAAAAAGAGATTTACTCACTGTGTCTGTTTTTCAGCACTATGGCAAAGAAATTATGTAGCAAAGCACCACTGATGCCTTTTAGCATTTTTAAAATAATTTTTTCTCTTGATGAGAGATGTTATGAAATACCCACTCTTAAAGATAGTCACAATATGATGGGGGAAAGTCCAGAGCAATCTGATTTATGTAGGCCATTCTCTTAGCAGGACTCTGACCAGATGACCCACAAAAAAATCTCATCCAATATAAATTATTCTGTAATCTCAAAGCAGCCATATCTGTCTTGGAATCTGTTTTAAAGTAGTCTTGACTTACTGCTCTTAGAAGAACAGCTACAGCATTGTTTCCACATTATTTCATTATTATATACAAACCATATGCAGTAGTTTCACATTTCATAATCCATCTGCAGCCGCCTAGGATTTTCTAAACATCGCCACTTTTTTTCTACCCTAATTTTCAGAGTGTGTCAAGTTTCTCACTGGAGATTTCATCCTTAAAATACACTCAGTAAAGGCATTTTTAGTACAGATTGCTTGCAGGTAAAGTACCCTTGAGAGTGATCATTGCTCACAAGCAGCAATGAAAAATGTATCTTATCACTCCTTCTCAACTGTAAACAAGGGGAGGGAAGGTTAGGATTTGTGAAGGACCCTGATATCCCACAGAGATAGAGAGAATAGAGAGGGAAAAAAGAGGTGAGAAGCCAGATGAGAACAAAGTTGCAAGTAAAAGTCCAAAGTAATAATATATAACTTGCATTCTTACACATTCTTAAAGTAAATAAAATACTTATTGGATTATGAAGAAAGAAGGAAAAACGAAGCTACTCCAGAATGACTTTAAACATCAGTTTGCAAACAGTGGTATTAAAATACAAATGTATTGAGAAAGAGAACCAGAATGCAGTCTCATTCTGAGAGAGCAAGACAAGGTAGAGGACAATCATTGCTAAAATACCCCCTTCAGAAGCTAAAAAAAAATCTTAAGGGGAGATTAGATGAAGAACATGATATTCAGTATGTTCTATATACTATTATTTTCATGCTTCTCTCCATATCTTATTTATTAATGAAATGGGTTTTTTCGTTTTGTTATAATATAGACAGTTTTAATTTTCCTGATGTTTAGATTGAACCTAGGCTACCCTGAGGGTTTTATAGATGGTCATATGCCAATAAGCCTGTGGCAGAGAGTTAGAAGTGGTGTTCAAAACATTTACTGAACTCAGGTTGCACTTACTTTTTGACAGTGGAGTGATGCCTGTAAGTAGTTGATTTGTCTCTAGCATCTCAGCATTTCCATGGATTTTGCAGTTTCATTGGAAAATCTGTCTTTAAAAAGTACCAAGTGAAACTCATTTTGCAGTAACAGAGCTTTCTTCTACTCATGCAATTTTTTTTTTTTTTTTAATACAAAGTGTTCCACTATCATGAGAAATGGAGAGGTGCAACCCATAAAATTGAGTCCTGAATGAAGCCCAAATTTCAGTATAAGCGGTTGAGGCTCTTTATCCACAGAGTTCTACTGAGGGACAAGCAAGCTCTTTCACCCATAGAAAGATAACATAAAATCTCCCCTGAGGGTGCCATCTGTGTGATTGAAGAAGAAATCCTGGTGAAATAATTCAAGGCCCTGTGAGCTGCAAACAGTGACCTGCAGGAACATTATTTAACAACTGATGGATGTAAACTCATAATTAATACTTAGCCAGAAGTCACTCGTCGCACAGAGAGCATCTTTTCTTTCAAGTTTTTTTTGCAGTCTCAGAGGTCTAGATGCAATTTGCATAATAGGATCAGTTCCTCTTCTTTCCCACTGTCTGGGCATGGTTTTGAACAGCAGCCTGCTTCAGCAGGAGGGGAAGCAGAGGCGGCTGCATTATTCCACCTACTGCCATCAGGGCAGGCACGTGGGAGCAATAGGTTGGAGTGACGAGTGACTATTGCTTCCACTAAGCAAGTACTACAAACAGTAGGCTGTTAAACAAATAATGGGAAGCAGCAGGACTTCTGGATGTATATTTGCAGAAAGCAGCTAGACACTGTACTCTGCTGTATCTTGATCCTGCTGGACTTTGTGGATACTCTTGAGTTGGCTCGGGTGACTCTGGTCACTCAGTACTTACACACAACCAGAGCCATCAAGGTGGAGACCTGTTTTAGAGCAAGAAGCCCAGGCACAGAATTGCCTACCTATTTACACCTCCTCAGACCTTCAGATCTGCACATTCTGCACAAGTAGACTTGTTTGGTTCTGGTTATTTTTCCCAACCCAGCATTGCTGAGAGGTATTCCAACAAGAAAAAATTTTCTTATTAAAAAAGTAAATAATTTTGTCAGTTTTCAGTTCATGAGCATTGTTTTTTTGACCTGACACTGCTAAATCTCTATTTGCTGTGTCATAAAATATGACAGACTTACTAAGTTTTGCTCCCAAAAATACTAAGATTGAAAGCAAATATTTTCTGATGTGCTAAACATATAACAGATATTCCTCACTGAACAGTATCTCCTTACCAGGACATACAACTCTTTGAAAAGATAAAAAAGTGTTGTAATATTATGTATTTCTAGGGGATGTTTCTGCATTTGCAAATAACTACATTTTAAAATCTTTTTTAGTTTCCATGCACACATTTTCATTGGTTAATACTTCTCAGTGTTCTTTTTTCCTTCTTCATTTGTAGGTAACCCATAAATTGTCAATTGTTTTTTACTATTATATACATCAAGTATTTTCTGAAATTCAGGTAGCAACTCTGTCACTGGTCCTGTGGACTATTATTGTGATGAGAGAGAAAAGACAAATGACCACCTGCAGTCCACAGAGTTCTGTTTAACCACTGCTCTTAGACATTCAAGAGAATAAATATTTTTTCCTATCAGAAACTATGATTTGGAGCACCAATCATCAGCACAGATGTAAAGTAAATAATGAGAAAAATGAAATGTTATTCACTTATCTTGAAGTAAACTGTAATTAAATATATTTTATTTATGCTTTTTTGAGTCCCATGTGCTCCTCCAATAGAAAATCTATAGTTAAAGTATATGCTTCATTGATTCTAATTAATTACCTTAGATGATACAATTCACCAATTCACCAGGGAATAATGTGTGTAGAGGCTTACTGAACACCTTCCTTCTAGTATACTAAAATTAATGTTATTCCTGGGAACTTTTACACTCACTTTATGCAATAAAAGAGACATTGCAATAAAGCATTGCAACATTTTTATTTCTAGCCTCAGCCTCCAATGAAAATTACAATCTGACCAGACAGAACAAATTCATATCTGGTAAGCTACAGATATTAACAACTTCTTATTTAAGGTGAGGCTAGAGGAAAAAAAAGTTTCCCCTACTTAATCTTTCAAATTATAACTGGGGAAAAAAAAGAATAAGAAAAAAAAAATGGAAAAAGAAAAGAAAGACCTATTCATTTTGTGGATATCACAGAATATGCTGAATTGGAAAGGACCCACCAGAATCACTGAGTCCAACTTCTGGCCCTGCACAGAGCCCCCCTAAGAGTAGCAGCATGAGCCAGACAGCTTTGTCCAAATACCTCTCGATGTCAGACAGGTTCAAGATCTCAAGATGGTGACTGTTTCCCAATTTTTCTTATTTTCTCTCTTTGTTGCCACTTTTCAGGACATATGCATCATTAAGGCATCTATTTCCAATCAAGAATGATGAAATTTGCTTCCTGTCCTCCTGCTTTGTTAGCCTGTTAGGATAGTAGCTATCCCATCCAACAAAAACATACATGAAAAAGATGGAAACGTTCATTCTAATAAAATAAAAGGTCCTTTTTTGGTTTATTCCAATCTTAGACATCATAAATATCCAACTCCTACAGAAAATCTGTCTGTGAAATTTCAGGCATCCCTTCCTCAGTCCTATTCATGTTACATATTCCAGTTCTTGGGTAAATGGCAATATATCAGATCCAAATATGTTTAGAGATTTAAAGTAGGATTTAGTCATGTCATGCATATAAATAGAAGACAGGGTTAAATGACACAATAAATGCGATGCCTTTGATTGTTATTTAAACTCAGTGGTTTCTCACTGTCTGACCTCATCGTAGATACAGAATTATGCTTCTGGGGAGAACAAGTATTTGTTCATGTCATACTGTTATGACAAAACAGGAAGAAATTATTCATTTTATTACATCTGCTAGGGCATTCTGATTCACAGCACCTCGGGATGCATTCAGACAGGACCAAGTTTTACTAAGATGTTAAGATCACCCTGTCACAAAGGGTAGCAGCTGAAAGGAAAGCCCTTATGATTGTAACCTAGAAATTATAGTGCTCACAAAGTCAATGTGTCAGACCTGAATCTTTCCTCTTCTAACCTAACCACCAACCCAAAGGTTGAGGTATATGACTCCTGTTGAAGCTATGGCACTGTACAGAAAAACACACAAGACCTGTGGTGTTGGAACCCTGGAAAATGAGAGTTCTGAACTTTCTGTGCTGTAGCCACTGATCCCAAGAAAAACACTGCTTTTGACCTGAGGCCTTGAAGAAGGCTTCCAGAACTGAATGATAGAACTAGAATAACTGGTGTATAGTTGAATGGAGACGTGTGGTGTCACATGGTGGAAAATTTAGAATCTGGGATTTTAGAATATAGCAATATGAGGAAGATGGAGGTTTTAGGGTGGGGCTTTCTTTCTTCTTGACCTTCTTTTTCATGGGTCTAGTTGGGATCATGTTTAATTGGATAGAAAATGCCACACTGCAGGTCACAGGTGTTTGGTCATTGGGTCAAAAGTAAAAATAATTTAGGTGTTAGTTCTTAATTAGAAACCTTCGATTTAAAAGACCTGAAGGAGATACATCATTTTGCCATTTTTAGCTTTTTAGCCAGAGGTGCTGTAGCACTCACTTTAACATAAATAAGAATTAATAAACATCTGGTCCGAACATGAAATTTTATCTCTCAAGCTTTTAATCCCAACTCTGGCAGAAGAGAAAAAAAGAAGATAAAAAACAATACTGTGGGATCAGGAAGAACCTGTAATCACACTCAAGAGTGTAAAAACCAGGTGAAGGATCTGGTAAGAGCACCTTAATCTCAAAAGCAGTAAATCAGGCTGTCCACTTACCAGTTAAATACATTTAATCCATAGCTATCACCCAAAAATAGGCATAAATATATGATTTTTAAATACACATGTATTTATTTATTTATGTGTTTACCTGTTTACTTGTTTAGAGCACTAATGTAAAATAACTAGCAATGCTTCTTCCCAAACCCAAAAGTAAGTAACATTTTTTTATTTACTTATCAATTTATTGTGTAGCTGTGATACATGTCTGTTTATTTCACTCACTTTGAAAGGTCTACAATGGAGCAAGGCATTTAGAACCAAGGGGGTTATCTAAATACTTTTCTAAACATTTCTACCCATTTTTTTCCACCTGTCCTATTTAAACCTTTAGTGGAGATACAGTACATTCACCCCTGTGTTGACTAAAATATGAACACACAGCCAACCCAGATCTGGTCATTGAATTTGGTTAGGACAAACTATGCTTACTGAAAAGAATTTTTAGGGAGAGATATCAAGACTGAAGATGGGCGAAAAAAAAGCTAATACTTGTAACACTAATAAGTTAGTACTACAAAAAAATACAAGAAAATAAACGAGAAAAATATGTAAATGAGGATGAAATTCTACTTGAGGTAAAATTGAATTTGCTGGACCTGCAGATATGATTTGATGCACAGCTCGAGACTTATATTTTGAGATTTAAATAAGAATTTGATCTAATCACTCTTTCGTATCATCTAAATTTCCAGCAGGTGTCCAAATTACTTTCATCCTCTCATGAGCTATAAGGTATGCAGCCCTAGGACAGAAGCATTGCTATCCAATAAGTGCACCAAGCGACTCACAACATGAATGTTATCTAGCTCATCAGGTAACTGACTAGCTTCAGGAAGCTGTCTGACCTTCCTCTCAAAAGTCAACATGGTTTCCTCACTCTAAAATCTTTAACAATCTATCGTGTGTATTGCCCTTCTAAAATTTTTTATGCCCTGAAGTTCAAAAGCTATTCTAGACTACAATGTAAAAGGAAGAAAAATATTTTATTTGCCACAGGAAGTATAGTTTTTATAACAGAGACTGTCTCAGAAGCATCTAAAACAATTACAGAAACTGCTCAGGGAAAAACATTTCATGTCAACCATAGAAACTTTTTGATATAGGTAGATATATAGATAGACAGAGATAAACAGTTTATTTTACAGAAAGCTCAATAAAGTATCAATAAGCAACATAAGCCTTTCAAGGGTATTTTATGCAGCAATAATCCATGCTGAGTGCCATATATGTCTGAGAACGGCAGGGAATTAGCCCAACACAATTTACACCCTATTGTGCACTTCTGCTTAATTTAACAGCAAGAATTCCGCTTCCCCTGTGTGCTTCTATAATCATCTAACAATAGAAGCTTTATTCCAGAGATTTTCCTTCAAAATGATCCTGATCAAATCCTTACTGTGACAACAGATGGTGACAGAGCAGATGCATCACTGGATCTGAAAGTTCAGTAACTGTCAGTCAAGAGCTGCAGGATGGCTACTCTGAGGCACCACAGAACAGAATATTGGAAAATAATTCATCCAACAGTCATGCAAAATTAGGAAGGAAAAAAAAAAGAAAACAAAATACAATAAGGAATGGGAATGAACACACTGTTCTTAATGCACTTCTAGAACAGACTTGATTTCTTCTGGGGACATGTCATATTTCAGAACTCTCTGTTTAATCACTGCATTTTAAAAATACCAATACAATAGCTATGGAGCCTAATACTCTGCATTTAGTAATTAGAAAAGAAAGTTATGAGTTGTATTTCATACAGGTGTTTATCAGTAGAACAGATGTTGTCCTGTCAGTCCTATCAATTCACCTGAGTAATGGAATTCACCTTTTCAGATTCAATAGAGATGCAACACATCTGCAGCAAAGAACACTGGCTTGATTGACAGGCAAGACACTTGTCATGACATTTGTGTGTACTCACCTTTATATAGTACATATAAGTTAGGCTTTATTAAAAAACTCACTGAGTCAAACTTTTAGAATTGATTTGAAATGAGATTGTTCTAACTGTAGAACTTTAATAAAACTGGAAAACACCCTATTAAAGTGGAATATGAACATAGCTGATCTGGTACAACTGTGTATAGTTGTTTT
>PYHW01009485.1:9391577-9419356 GCA_013186435.1 Turdus rufiventris
AAAAAAAAGAGGTGTTCCGAGAATACTTTTTAGAAAGATGTGTTTATGCAGAGCAATTAAAAATCAGGAATGGCACAAAAGAAGACAGAAGAACCTAGAAAACAAGCTCTTGCCTGAAGGCAAAGACAATGTAGGCTGATTTCAAGACAGTAGATTTCAATGTGGGCAGACTTTAAGAACTACCTGTTTATATAGCAAGCACAAAAAAAAATAGATATATATCTATAAAAAAAAAAAAAAAAGTGGTGCTGAGGCATCCCTCTGCAATGATATTCTATTCTGATTCAATTTCCATGAATGCAAATTAGGAAAAAAATCTAAGAGCACCATAGAGAAAGTAATTTGGGAACTGATGAGCAATTCAAGGTGGAAGGAAGAAGAAGGAGTCAAAAAGTAGGTCTTTGCAGCATCTTGCATCTGACAAACAAATAGGTAAGGGGTAATAATACAAGACCAATAATGGAATCATAGAAACATAGAATGGTTTCAACTGGAAGGAACATTAAAGATCATCTAGCTCCAGCCCCCTACCTTGGTCACAAGACTAGGTTGTTCAGAGCTCCATCCAGAGCTCTGGCTTTGGAAACTTTCAGGGATGGGAAGAATATATTCTAGTGAAAGCTATCAAAGAAAATTGGTTCAAAGCATAACTGTTAATGGCACAAATACATTTTATTAGATATTTTCCAAAATTCATCTTGCAGTATGTTTGAGCACCACAGACATGAAGAATACTGGCAGGGAGATTATACAAAGTGGAACATAGCAAAAAAATGTCCTACAGCTAAATTCAGTCATTTTTGTGCACTAGATGTTGCAAGCACAGATGACACAGAGGTGTCTGTGCCTGCTCTGCAGAGGATACAAACAAGAACATGGAGTACAGCACTTCTCAGCAGGTACACAAATGGGCAAGCCTTGGTTTCAGGTGTGCACAATGATTGCAACTATTTGGGGCTTTTAAAAATTTATTATTTAAAATTTTTCATGACAGAGAAACATTACTGCAGAAGAACACTGTTCCATGCTATCATCTTTTTGCATGAATTGTGGCCTATTATTGTTGCCCTCTGCTGAAATGCAACTGATTAAGCTCATAAAACCTGGGTTTTAAATTTTCACATTTAGTTAAAGCTGAACTGAATTGTTCACTCCTCTGAGAGATACTGTTTCAGACCTTCTGTAAGGGCAAATAGCACAGCAATCAGTATTTTCAGTTTCATATGAGGATTTTAAAGTGTAATTTGAAAACTACTATTGGTTAGGGTTTTTTTACCCTTGTTATCTATTTATATTAATGAAATTTGCTATTCCAATTTAATCACAGGGTCCCCATGAGATGATGAGGAAATGTATCTTTCAGTGAGCACCAAGGCCTCCCAAGAGTAGAAAGATCAAGAGATTCCAGGTTTCTCCAATCTTTAAAAATTTAAATAGAAGCAATCAGATGCTTGAAAACTCTATGTGTGTCATACTTGCTTTGATCCTATTTCATTATAAACTATACTGTAAATTAGAATCAAAGTTCTAAAGGGATAATGGGAAAGATGATTAATAGACAAGCAAAATTCAGGTAACACATCTGGTCCTCTACAATAAAGAATAGCAGAGTAGGTGTTAGTTGTTAGGACAGAGATCCTAACATTCTCTAGGGGAATGTTAGGGATCTCTTGGCTGTACCTAGGGGAACAGCCAAGACTGAAAGTGAAACAAGGGGGCACCAGTGCCTGCTCAGCACTTTCCTGACTTAGGCAGTAAATAAGATACTCCCACACTTTCACATATGATTCGATCTCTCATTTTTCTTTCAGTCTGTAGATATCATATAACTTCACAGGCTACAGTAATATTCCAATTTAAAAATAACCTTTTGGTATTTTAATTTATGCTAGCCATTTGTATGAATTTCCCCAAACTACTTAGACTCTGTAACCTTCTCTTTCAATTCCTTGCATTACACAACTGCTGACTCACATTCACTAACAGGTAATTAAAATAGAATAGCTTGAGAAGAATGTAAATTCATTACATAGTTCTTCATCTTATGCATTGAGATGAAGACAAGCAACAATACAGTTTGTGCCACTGGGATGTTAAATGATTCCAAACAGGAAGCCAGATCATTAAAATTGGAAGGAAACATGAGTCCATGCTGTGATAATCTTATCTTAATGAATGACTACATAACACTTGAAATTACTAGTTGGCTCGTCTTACTTTCTGTCCTTGCTAGGTTTTTGTTTATTCAGTGGGACAGGTAAGTTGTGGTAAGATTGTGAAGTTTTGTTGTCCAAGAGTATATGTGCATTGAAAGAATCAGAAGCACGCAACAGACCACACAAAATACATAATACATTGCTGAATGCATTCAAATACATGTACAATTGCCTATAGAATTAATATAGAAATTCTTGGTGCTGGTTTTACAAGCTGCAGTAAATTTTAGAGCTCATATTAAAAATCTGTATAAACTAAGCCATGCAAAATGATCAGTCAATATGTTCTGGAAAATATGGGAGCAGAGTATGTATTTAATTCACATCTGCTTCTTGACCTACGAGTGATGGAACCATTCTGTGTTGTGTGTTGATCACATTTTATCAGCTGAATGATTCAAAGGATAAAAGATTGGGATTACTTCCGTATTTTCTAGCATTTTCATGTCCTAGTTGGATTTTTCTCAAGGCTAGACACACTGGATTGCAAACACACTCAGCCTGAAGGAACTCAGCATCAAGTTCCTTGAAGGAAGAAAGGGAAAACTCCAGAATATATGAACAGCTACACAGAGGAGAGGCTTGATTCAACACTGAATAATGCATAAGCACAAGCATGACCTCGTCTTTCAGAGTCTGTTCCTATAGATACCTGCAGGCTGAGTCATCCTGACTATGGTTCCCAGATGAGAACAAAAGTGAGAACCAAGATGATATGTTTCAGCTTATATAATCAATGTCATAAAATCTCTTGGGAGCCAAAACATTACAAAAATAGTCCAAATATTTGTAAAGTTTATAGACAATGAGGACACAGTAGATATTATTCAGGAAGGCTCTAATCAGCTGTCTGAAGAAAGTAGCAGATGTCTGGAAAGACAAAAGGAAATATAACTATTCTTTTGTTATCACCAGTCACAGGACTAGATGGATCTTTATTCTAGTGCAGTATAACAGTTCTCATGGATCATCTTAATCCATATGAAAACTAAAATATTTCCTTTTAATCTTATACAGAAGTAGAGGAAGGGAGGCCTGAGATAGTCTTGAAATCTCATCTGGAAAGCAAAACTCTACAAACTTCCTTTTAATTTCTACTGACTGCCTTTGCATTAGCCAGCTGTATAATATAAGCAGATAAGTTCCATGTTTTGTTAAATTCCAATAAATGCAGGGATTTGATAAATACTTTTGAGGACAACAAAATATGGCTAGTAAAAGCCAGGAACGAACCTCTAAAAAGAGAAGTAGACTAATGCAAATAATTCCTAAGAGAGGTGTTGAACTTTTGAAAGAAAATATTTGTGTATTGAGAGTTATTATTAATTTAGAACACATAAAAGCACTATCAAAGCACAAATGGCCATCTGAAATGTGATCACAAATCTGCATATTATCAAATCTTTCCCTTCTCACTCAAAGGGATTCAGTGATACATTGAATACTACAAGCACAGCAGTAATGTATGGATATTAAAAAGAAATATCAGATTTGTGCTTACTACATGGAAGTATAGTGGGGGCTTAGAGGACAAAAGCACAAAACCTACTCTTCAAACATCTGTGATGTTCCAATAATAGGACTGCAATTAATTTTAATCAAATTAAATTTTTCTTTTTTTAAAAAGTGTGCTTTTTTAAAAATTTATTTTAATTTGACAGATGAATGGTGTCACTTAATCCTGCAATATTTAATAGCCATTCCTAAAACTGAATGCTACCTTAATGACAATATTGCTATCGTGCCTCTTTGAAGAAGATACATGTGTTACCAACACAGTTTTATAGCAGCGAATCTCCATAAATGAAATACCAACAGCAACATGCATACTATTAGAGACACTGAAAACAAATTAAATCCAGTGCCTGAAGAAACTATTATGGTCCCGTCTGAAAGTAAGAAACATATGTCTTTGTACTGAAGATGCATTAGAAGGACTGTGAACAATAAGAACTGAAAAGATATGAAAAAACCTGACCCAGAAGGAGACACCAAAATCATTGCTTCAGTTAATGAAATGCAACAGGATAATTGTGGCTTATATCATAATAGCAGTTGCTCACTGGAGTATGATTACTGCAATATCAATCACACTAAGAGTAAAAAAAGCTGGTGTTACTTATTACTATAGAGTAAGGAAGCCATGTCTTTTTTCAAGCAGAAACCTTAAACTGTTAAATTAAACTATTAAAAATTGATCTATATGTCTCTCCTGGTTTAAAATACCAGATTTCATTACCTCATGATTTTTCAAGGCAATTTAATAATATAGATAAGTCCAACTTCAATTTTACTTTTCACTTGCCATTTCATTACAACTTAATATTTATAGTACTTCCTTTCAGAATTTTTCACAGAATGACAAAGGAGCAGGGAAAAAACTTTAATAGCATCCACAGTTTATCTTATCCTACTATTTCTGAATTCAAGTTGCAAACACTGATATGAATTTGTTCATTCTATGATACTACAAAAGAACAGCAATGTACGGCTGAAAACTAACTTAATCGATTAAAGCTGTTTGTCGAACCCATTTGTACAGTCCTGCCATAATGAGTCTCTTAATGCCTCATAAGCCAATCTATTAGCAAATTCACCTCTACCTAGCATTGGAAGTATTCCTTATATTGAACCAGACTCCTTCCAGTTGCAGTTTAATCACACTGCTTCTCATGTAATCCATCACAGAACCAAAGAAGAAAACTTCTTGCCCTTTGTGTAGTTTTTCTTAAGTTGAAACATTATTATTTTCTTCAGGCAAAACCAGTTCCATTTCACCCTCTACTTGCTTGCAAGTTCATGCTATTGCCAAAGAAGCCATAACATATTTTGATAGTTTAGTTTTGCATATGGGCACTGACTGACACACATTTTTCCTGAATGATCACGGGAACTGACTAGCACATTACAAGAGCTCTCATCTCCTCAGCCTTCCTCCAAGAGTCTTGCAGTCACTTTTTATGTGCTTAGAGTGACACTGAAACCAGTCATGCCCACATGAATAAGCAGTCCCAGCTTATGACTTATGGCTTTGGCAATATCTCTCAGATTTAAGCTACTGGTAGACAAAGACTTCCCCCAGTATTAGGTCCAGACACTAGACCAAAGCTTTCATCACACACAGGAGTGAGTCACCCATGACCATATATCTTTTCCTCGTGGGAAGAATGATCCTTAATCTCACAGCTTTTCCAGCCTGCCAGGCTTCCATTTCATTTTTAATTCCCTCTGTCATTAGGCTTGAAACTTCAGCTCCTTTGGGCAGCATTTTAACGTATTGCTACTTGAGAGAAGATCATTTCCCTATGAAGAGAATCTGTGAGTTGAAATGTCTTTTTAGCTAGGGTTTCCTCATTCATAGTAGGTGTTATTGCAGATCTTCCTGGTTTGTTACAAACCACCTTCTCCACACCCATTCCAGATTTCACTCTCACTGTCAGCTTTCCCTTGTAATTTCTCTACCTATTTCTTAAAAGATTTTACCAGCACATACGTTACAGCTGAGGCATGTTCCTCCCTCCTCAGCCTTCTTTGGGAAGGGAACTGCAAACCATAATTCCTACAAATTCAGTTTAAGATTTGGATTTAGACATCTATAGATTTGGCTCCCACATAAAGTTTCCACTTGAACTGTTAGCAAGTATTGGAAGAAAAATACATCACAACATAACTTACATTTTCATCAGAGGCTTGCTCTGCATATGATATGTTTGCTGAAGCTTATTACTGTCCTTGTATTCCTTCCCCCTAAAAGTCCTATCCAGCTTTTCAGCTGCTTCTTTGATGAACCAAATGACTCCTTTCCTTTTAGATCCCTCTTTCCAACCTGGTCTTTGCATTCTAACTGGACTGAAATAAAATAAAGCAGTTTGTTGAAGATTGCAACTAAATCTATTTTGTTCCTCTGCCCTCAGTCTATAGGCAGTCTTTGACAGTTATAGACTTTGCTCATGAAGAGCTCACAGTTTGCCGAGTTTGAATTGTTTCAGGATTCCTCAATTTTGTACAGATAATAACATTTGCAGTTCACAGTTCAGCATTTAATATGACAAAAGGGGCAGTAAAATAACAGAAGAAATGAGGAATTTTATACCATAACATCATATACAATTATATGTAACACGACACAATTAACTGTCTTGACAGAACCTAACAGAAATGTAGCCAGTGATTTCTAAAATGCATTTAATACTTACACCACAGCATACCAGTCTAAATAAATTCCTGCTGTCAAAATTCATTAAATTGGCCAGTTGCCAGTAGCCTAGACAAATACCTGAGGCAAAAAAGCTAAAGAGGTTTTCTGAAGTCTTTGCAGATATTATATCTTCCACAACTCCATAATCAACCCATTCATTTACTTTAGTTTGAGTGGATTAAAAATAAAATTATAGAACCACCTTGTCTTTGTTTTATTATGTCACATCTCACTTCTTCTGTCTAAAAGAACTACACAGTTCTATTCTCTTGGAGCTCTCAGGAATAACAGCAATATTTATGAGACAATTTGGCTGACAGCACCAGATAAACTGCTTGCAAACTAGAAAAAACTGTTGTTATTACATTACCTAGATTATTTGCTTGACATAATATGAAATAGCTGTTGAGAATTAAGTTCACATGATAATAAACTTGGTATTAACAAAATTGCTAAATTTTATAATACAAAAGAAAAAGAAATTTCATTTGTCATTGTAAGATCGGTAAAAACCCCTGAGTTTTTCAGTACCTGTTCCTGCTAGAATCTCCCCATTCATCTGTATGACTAATCATTTTCAATTTCACTTGAAACACTATAAAATTACTTTGTAGTGCTTGTATATTTAAAAGTCATGTCCTCATATTTTATAAAATACATGCTGCCCCTCCTCCTGATACAGAACAGGCCTCACTCTATTCTGTATTTGAATTAATCCCAGACTCACTCTAGCACTGCATTCAGTTACACCCTGAGCTGATTTTCAATGAGAAACTCTTTTACAATAAAGCTTCCAGGTTGCCATAAATAGGAAAGATTGGACTCTCTTTAACCTTCTTTCTCTTAACAAGATGATGAGCCATTAGCTTAAGCAGACTTGAAATTCATTGCCTTCTAAGGAATACAGTTCTCTCTGTCGATCTCCAATTTCACCTCATAACTAAGGATTCATTATAGAATAGCATGCAAAAATCTCTGCAAATAGGTTTTTTTTCTCAAGTATCTTCTGGTATTTTGGAAAAGGAATGCTCAAATACTGATCAATATAGTCAGATACAAGTGTAAAGTGCTGTGTGTCACTGGGACCATGGATGAAAGGTAGGACAAGTGGTGGAAGATGTCAAGAGAGAAAAAAGTGTAGGATAAAATTTTTTGTACAAATGAATTAATTTTCAAGTTCAGACTTTTTTTTTGGTTTTTTTTTCTTCCTTCTTTACGAAGTGTGCTAAACAGCCATTTACTTTTAACAATATTGTTAAACTGACAGTAGTAATAGATGGCATATTTTTCTTGCTTTGGATATAATCTTGTAATCCTTAAACAGGAAGAGGTATAATAATTAAGATCAACTGGATTTTCTCCAACCTCTCATAAATTTCCAATTTATTGGCATTAACAACGAGGCAGGGAAGATGTTACAAGCAAATTTATAGATGACTTTTTCTTTAGTGTGCATTTTGGACAGATTTCAGAACAGCAACTCCCTGTCTAATTGCATTTCAGCAGTAAAAGAGATTGTTTAGTCAAAAGTATAGATTTTTGCTCTATCAGTATTTCTTGTAGTTCAAACATGATTTGGAGAGGGTCCATAGAAAGGCCACAAAGACATTCAAAGGACTGGGAATCCTGCCATATAAGAAAAGGCTAAAAGAACTGGGATTGTTCAGCCTTGAATATAGAAATTATTACCATGTTCCAGTATTTAAAAGGTGACTATGAAGAAGATGGAGACTCCCTTTTTACAAGAAGTCTCAGGGAATAATGAGTAATGGGTACAGGGGTAATGAGTACAAGATACTCCCATGTTGATTCTGATTAAACACAATAGGAAAATTTTTGACAATGGGAACAATCAGTCATTGGAATAACCTCCCCAGTGAAGTGGTAGATTTCCCAGCTGTGGATGCTTTTAAGATTCACCTCAATGGGGATCCGGGCCTCTTGTCTAGACTGTGCATTTGCCTAGAAAGACTGGATTGGATCCTTGAGGTCACTTCCAACCTGATATTCAAAGATTCTATAATGTCATAAGCTAATAAATACAAATAGTAGTATCCCACATTTCTAAGATACCAAGATGTGTCTCTAAGTTTCAACATTAAAAACAATATCGAAGGAAGACTCATCCTTATGACACTTAAATTACTGGAATCAATTTAAAAAAATGCTATTTTTCTCAATGTCTTCTCTCATTACTTTAGTGAAGTTCTAGCTGTCTATAATGGACATTATCTTTCTTGAAAGAAAAAGGCACACACACACTTGCTGAGAAAATCACTCCAGAACTGTAGTTAAAAGGAAAAACAGGAAACAAATTGTCAACAAAGGTATAATGAAGAAGACAGTGATATAGGTAGAACATAAAAGATATAATTTAAAAGGGAAATGCATGTGTCAAGCTATAACAAAAACAGATGCTGTGCAATAAAAATTGCATTTGGTTACATTATTATACATTGCCACAATGACAGAATTAACTGCATAAATTTGACATTATTATAAAAACACTTAAAATAGCAATATATATAAAAATTGCACGTTATTTTAAGAAATTAGAACTGAACAAAGCAACTAAATATTTGAATAGTATCATGCCTATTCATAAAGCATAGACTTCTGTGAGAGCATCAGCTCAAAGCCCAAGAAGAGCAGAATCCCAAAGATGTATGAAGGCAGCAATTCCATCAAATGCAGAATTACTCTTTCACTATGAGTACTAAGTGTTCTTAGCAGTAATTAGGTGGATGTTAACATACACATTACAACTAGCAAAAGATTTAGTTTCAAGGTGGCCACAAATTAAAAAAAACTGTAATGAAATGAAGCCATATGAAGAGAGTTTTCTACTCTGAAACCATATGCACTGGTTGTTCTGTACCACACAAAATTTATAACTTCTACTTACTGCTATTTTTTTCATCTAGAAACTTGCTGTACTTCGCAAATGGATTTAGAACAGAGTCCAATCTCTTGTAGGTTTTAAGTAATGTAATGAGGATGTATTTGGAATGTATATATTTAAAAGCCTTCTCACCAATGTATACCTAATAGCCTCTCTGGTTTCTAAGATGATCTGATTTTATTAAAGATTGTGTCACACACACAGTGCTGATAATTATCTGTTTACAACTGGCCTTTTGAGTAAATTCTGATCAAAAAGAACATTCAATACCTTTCCTTTCTTGTCACTGGCTGCCAATAATTTTCTTTTCAAAATTATTAACCAACCCTTTTCTTCTCCTCTCTGTTATCAATGATACATGCCAAAACTATTTGCTCTCTTGCTGCTTGCCAGCTGAGTAGATCACATCTTATCCTATCTTGTTTCTGGTTCTATGTAGACAAGGGATACTTCCCAAACCCACTCTTAGTTGCAAATTCTACTGTTACAAATTTGCTTTGTTTTGGGATCCTAAAGAGTTTATTATTTAGCCATGACAAATCATTTTCTTTCCAGTGGACTAGCAGAGTATGCATCTTATGTAAAATATGGCTAACTAGTGAGTTTTGATTATGAAAGTACTCATACTGTGAAAATAGAAAAGAAACTATTTAGCACTGGCAACACTGTATTACTAGATTGCCTTGCATTCAACGGGAAATACTAAAGAAGTAAGAGGAGTAAACACAGAGACAAAGAATACAAAGAACTAGTAAGAAACTGATGAAAGACTGAGAAAAATATCGTTATTGAAAATCCCTTTATTAATATGAACTTTTCTAATATTCTAATTCTTGGGATATAGGATGTTAACATCCGAAAAAAAAAAAAAAAAAAAAGCAAGATTTTTTTTAAGCTGAAGGGTAACATTTCTGGAACTAAAGGGTTGTCTATTCAAATCTAAAGAGAAAAAAATCGTGCCTCAACATAAACCCAACGTTGTCAGTGAAGCTACACAGGCCAGGAATGAGGCAAGTTAGTTTCTTTATTATTTGCTGATGACCTAGTCAAGATGCAAGCTGCCTCCTAAGAAGCCCCATTGTAAAGACCAAGTTGTATTATAACCAGCAGTAAGCAGGAAGTTTCCATGAGTCTGTTTCTACATTTTTAAAAAAATATAAGCATAAAACAAATAAGATGCGATTTGATTTGGTTTGATCTATGAACTTACAAAGGTAAAAGGAAGCGGGTCTTGGATCAGAAGACTAAATAGAGGTCAGATTGTTATAATTGCTTTAAGCTAGGTTTGGCATACAATCTATGCAGCTATGTAAATGGAAAATTAATTTACTGGTAGAGACATCTGCAAGCCTGGATATTCTAATGTTCTAGTTGCTATTTGAACAACAGGGACTACTATTTTTTTTTTTTTAATTCAAATTGCATACTCTGCTTTCCTGACTGCTGCTTATTATATTTTTGAGATGAAAATACTGTTTATGGTTACTGTTTGGTAAATAAATGAGGTAATAGCCATACTGCTGCAGCAAGAGTAGTTAGCCTAATTAAGGTGCAGACATACATTGCTAAATAGTCTGGAGAGGTATACTCACTATCTCATTAAATACATAACTTTAAAAATAATCTGTTTAAAACAGCTTGTCAACAGCCTCTTAGGATTTGGCTTGCTATAATATTTTAAAATATGGTTTATGTTTATACAGCAATAAAAAAGATCCATTTATGTTAATCTGGTGCAAAAGGAAATAATTCTGATCTCAAGCATGCATACAATGTGATTTATCAATTATTTAAAGAGTAACTGGAAAAGAACACTAGCTCCACAACTCTACAGGGGTTATGTCAGCCTAAGGACATGTTTCTTCTCGTGAAACACTCTATTTATGATGTCAAAAAAAGGAAACTCTTTAAAATTAACATTCCTACATTACAAAATGAGGAAAAACAATTAAATGGAATGTACATACTATTTAAATACAAGCATGAGAAATCACCTGTGGGTTTTTTTGCCTGGCTTAGAACAAAATAATTGGTAAAAATAATATATTAATTCCCTGTAATATCTTCATCACATAAAAATATGTACAGGTGAAAGCCCCAAATATTGATGTAGTCATTGGTGACTTGTACTTAATTTAATAAATATAAAGCAAAGGCTCTTCATATTTGTTTGTTACATAGATTATTTGTTTCATAGATTATTTGTTTCATATTTGCAGTTGCATTTCCATGACTACTCTTGTAATAAAAAATTTAATGGCTTTCTTTAAAGATATCTGGAGTATCTCAGGGAAACTCCTGTTAACACCTCAGAACACTTCATAGAAGCGACTAACAACATCAATACACAAAATGGGATCTGAAACAGGAGAATAGGTATTTGAATGAGAGGTCTTTTTGTCTCTTTGGCAGAACCTTTCTTTGTGGATGGTCCTTAGTAAAATTATATTCACAATTCTGTGGACATTTACCAATAAAATGCACCTTACTAAAGGTTTTGAGGATTCAGCTTTATGTTCTTTTTTTTCACCTTGTAGAGAGAGATTAGGTTATTTAATAATTTTGCTTCCACAATGTTTTGATTACCTCCCTCCTCCTCTTCCATGAATGAGAACCCTCAGTTTTCCTTTTTCATAATGTATATATGAGAAGAGAAACATTTTTTCCTTTGTTGAATAAAATAGTAAAGCTGAGCAATGGACTCTAGGAGTTCTTCTAAATCTACACAGCTGCTGTAGGTTGGAATTCCAGTGAAGAAATATTAAACAAATATGTATCTAGAAATGCCCAGTAAAACTTGTATCTTGCCTATACAATAATAATGCTATTAAAAGGCTTTAATTTTCCCCAGGTACTTTTGCACCTGGGAAAGGAAAACAGCAGCCACAATGAATGGGAAAGCAAAGAGGAAAAGAAAAGCAACAAATATTTTTATTTACACTCTTTATTCTGCAATGAATGAGTTCATTGCTCATGCAGACCAAAACATTTTGCATCAATCTGACTTCCCCAAAGCTATTTTTTTCACACAAATTATGGCACAAGTTAAGAAGTCTCAGCACTCCAGAATGCTGCAGAACACTTCCTATGAGGTGAGAGAATCTCAAGAAGCATGGAATTTAATTTCTTCTCAAAACCTGAGAGACATTCTCATTAGTTTTTAAAACTTCTGGGAATTGCAAAGGAAGACAGAAGAAAGGAAAGGGGTAAAGAAGGCTTATCTGGGTATAATATTCACAAATGCAGAAAATCCCCAGCTACTAAGTTAAAGACATCTACATGAGGCCTATTTCTGCTGATCTTTCTCTTTCACGGAAAACTTGGCTGCAGAAATTTATGTGGACTTTCCTCATCCTGCTTGCATATCCACGCTATGTACCCAGCCTTTCAGTTGTGCTAAAACAAGTTTGTAGGACTGCACTGTTTATATAACCAGAACTAAGTTGGGTTAAAAAGTCTGCAAAAAAAAAAAAAAAATATACACTGTAGTATAGGGAGTGAAGTGTCCAGCTTTGCCATGGCAGGTAATACCAGAGTACGACCCAGGAGATGGGAGATACAGCACTCAGGCTGCAGGAGATAAGTATTCATCTGCTGCACTTAAGCAATACTTCTGCTGGATGAAGCCCGCCAGACAGTATGGATAAGACCCCTGCCCCCTGTCAACAGCATTGGCAAGAATTTTATTGTGTGGCTTTACAGATAGCACAGGGAAGAGCCTCTGGAAGAAGCACAGCCTCAGCCCTGTGCTGTCCCTGGAGATCCTTTGGCCAGCAGTGAGGAGATGGCATCAGCCTTGCAGGCTGAGTAGCAGGGAGAGCTCCTGTCTCTCATGTCAGGGTGACTCTACCAACCTGTAGGCTATTATGGTAAAGTATCCTCCTGCCATTTCCTATCAGAAGTGGGAGAGGTAAGTATTTAATTCAAGGAGATGGAATTACCCTCCAGAGATATCTACAGTCTTTACATAGTTAATGAGCTAGATGTAACTGCCTGTGTTAGGAGAATGAGTTCACTTCCTTCAAGTCTTAAAGACATTTTTAAATATCCCTTTATTATATTGGGAGATTGGGTGGAGAGGATCTTGCTTTTTAGGGACAAAGAGCTACCATTTCTGTCACATTACCTACTTCAGCTAAAGTAGAAAGTAATTATAAAAAGAGAAGTTCCTTGGCAATCAGATACCAGAGAAAAACTGCTGAAACTCCTTTAACAATGTTAAATCAACTGCATTATGTGAGAAGCCAGCATGTTGACACACTAGAGGAAGTTTTTCATCCTTTTTATTACTGTACAAAATTGCTTTAGGAAATAAACATAGTGAAAACAATATTTTCTCCTAGGCAGGTAACACATTTTTCCCTGGAGTAAACAGATATAAACTTTTGTGTTTGTTCAGCAACAGACTTATAATTTTTTTTTTTAATATTTGGACATATACTATTTTACTTTTTTTTAATTAAGATTTGTCATTTGTATAAACAGGAAACTAATGAAGCATGCAAATATATCACATCTACCTAGATTTGTTGTAAATATTTAAATCTACCCCTGAACAGTGTGATCTATTATTTGGTCAGTGTGTAATGGGAACAGTGGGCTAAAAGAACACTTTTTAGTGTTTGTGTGATTTCAGTGCATCGCACTGGAAGAGAAGTAGAATAGCTACCCATAATTAGAAACATAAATAAGGTTTGCCTTCTGACTTTTAAAAAGTAGAAATTGGAATTATCATGTTGATATGCTGAATTGTGTATCTGCATTGACCTTACATCACCCTTCTGCTAATACAGTTAAAAGTAAGTGTAAGGATTAACACAAATCAAATTATCCCCCAGCTGCATTTTATGTTGCATTTTATGACACTGAACCATTAAATAGTCACAGGTGAGATGGACAGGCATTCTTTAACTGCCTGGTTGCCTTCTTTCCAGCAGTATTTTATGTTTTCTTCATTCTGCATGTCTAAAAATTAGTGACTGCCTTTCCTCTCACAGAAGGTCTCATATAAAAGTAGAATTTAGGATCTTGTTATATACTCTTTAGCACACAAAGTTCTCCCTTGAAAAACTACCCAAACATAACTGGTAATTGGTTCATAAAAAAAGCAAAATTGGGGAATAAGAATGACATGATTACATGCATCAAATATAAAAATGTATATTCATTTTAATATTGATCAAATATGTGTGATTAATAGCTTCTGAGATTATTTCATACAGTAAAAGATTGCAGGCTTTATTTCAGAAAGAGATTGAGCAACAAAAAGTTGTTTCATACAATTTCTATAGATTTAGGCAAAATCTGTATCAAGTGATTTCATAAATGCAGTAAAAAAAATTGCTTTGATTCATTGTACTGCAGTTCTTGATTGGTATCATTAGGCAAATGCCTTTTTATAGCCCACAAAATTGTTTAAAGAAATGGTAAGCAATAGAGAAAAAGAGAAAAGCAGAAACCTTCATACACGCATTATAAACTGTTACAAAAGGTAGTAATTCTCAAAGGAAATTAATAGTTTTTCAGCCCACTAAGTCAGAGACTACCATGCACTGGGAAATGAGAATGAAACAAGGTTCTTCATTCTCAGTTTTTCAAGCCTGACTTCATGACCTCAATGACAGCCTGAAACAACTTCTGGATGTAATCACCTCATTCTCTGAAATAAACAAACCGGTGAAAAAAACCAACAAAACACCTTGCAATCATGTTGGTGCCCACATAGCTGATCAACACAGCCATAATTTCAGACATTTCAGACTTCCCCCACAGGTATTTGCCACTTAACTAGCCCAGGTATCTTTAGGAGATAAAGAACTTGTCAGAGAGTTTCTAATACCTTTTGTTAGCAGAGAAAAGGCAAATCTCAAGTATTTGGGGCTCATTTCCTCTGCAGCTTAGTGATCATTTGCTGTTTTGCCTATCTGGGCTTATTTGCTCTAACCTCTTAAACTTGTCCTGGAATGGCTGGAAAACCTCTCTTCTACCCCCCACCTCTGCCTCTTCCTCTGACTCCATTCTGCAGGCAAATATAAGCTGTGCACTACTTGAATGCACTTGCTCTCTGGCACTTTATGAAACAAGACAACCAAATGGGGAAAGTGCTTTCAACACATTAGACTACTAATATTGTATACCCTGAGGTGTTTTATAGCTTCTTGAGTGCATTTAAATTTCTTTTCATTCTTTTTATCTTTTAATTCTCTGGTTGTGGAAGAAAGGCAAAACTTCTGATATAGCAGCCTTTTAAAAATATATTTTAAAAGTAAGAGGAAATGGATGTCAAAACAAGATAACTCTGCTAAAAATACAAATAATCATATTTCTATTTGTTGTGGGTTTTTTAAGATAGCAAAGAGAAGGAATACAAAAAGAAAGGTTATTATTGCCTAGCCTCCCACTTCCCAGTTGTGATTCAACAGCACTTTTAACACATTCTCACTGAAAATAAACCAGTTGTGGAATATTGAACATTTTACTGCACAACAAAAACTAGGTTACAGTAGCTGGAAGTCTCCAGCTGCTACTGAAAGGGCAGCTTGGCATTTTGGCATGAAAGGGCAACATAATGAGTCCTTTCTTCTTCCATGTGCTACCTTTCTGCAGACCTCCAGATGGCTCACCTGTATTCCCAGTTAGACTCCTATTTTCTTTATTCTTGTCATAGTTTTTTGCCACTTAAAATCAATCAAGATGTGTGTTTGGTTTGGGTTTTTTTCCTCTAAATGACAGACTTCTTGTTACCTTTCACCAGGGTGAAATGTTGAGAGCAAGTGTGATATTCTTCCAAAGTGTCTTGTAACTAAACAAATCATAATTTTTAATATAATGTGTTAATTTAAGCCCTCAATAATAATAGAATGAGGGAAGAGAAAGAGTCTCAGAGCCTCATATAAAGCTGTAGAGAATAAAGAACAGATTGAATATTGATGTTTTGCTATAATTTAAATGCTAACACAAGGCTAAAATTTAATTTGACTCCATACAAATGTGAATGAATCAAAGTGTAGGGATTCTTTACTCAGTGAGAGCATCACCTATAAAGCTCTAAAAATANTTTTTTTTTTTTTTTTTTTTTTTTAAGGTTTACACTGAACAGGTACATTAAAAAAAAGGGCTTTTGATTGTATTGTCTCTAGGGACATTGCTTCTCTTAAATCGTATTTTACAGTTCTATACAATACTAATACAGATGCTGATATTTTTATCAGGTATTACTGACCACTGCAAAAGTTGTATACTGGTATATAGCAAAACTAAAACAAAAAAAAAATTAAAGATAGCATGAATAGATGTAACATTTTGGAGAAGCACAGAAAGAAAATTTAATTTATTTTGAAAACCTATCATTGGTACTTGAAGTCTATACTGTATATTCCAAAGCAATACTGCAAGACTTCATGTCTTTGTGATGAGTGCTGTCAGCATAATCAGAACATGTCATAACAAATACTCCAACTATGAAGACAAAAGTTTCTTATTACAAATTTCCCAGATAATTCTGGAATAAATATTTTTAAAGAAATATTTTTCAAAGAAATATTATTTTCTTGCACTGTTTTCCTACTTGTCTCATTGTCCTTTAGACCCCAATATAACATAGAAATACAGATGAAACACCCTGGAGAAACACCAATACAGTTTGGCAAGAATGAAATTTCTGTGCAGATGAATCAGTACATTTAAGAGGGAGTAAAACTATCCAGGATTCTTTAAACAAAGTACAAAGTTATTTTAAAATAAGACATACCTCAAATTGCCAAAAACATAAGTAAATATAAGACAAGGCCATATATAACGCTTGATAAAAGTGACATAGAAACAAATGTGGTTTTAATTGTGTAGCTGCTAATAGCCCATATTTTTAAAAAGTGAGGAAAAGTAGGAGTGATTTATGTTATGCAATCCTGATGCTGCACTGACTACAGTTATTCATGCAGATCTCCATGCCTTAAGAGAATAAACATATGGTGAAAAATGGAAGCAGTATGTTAAAAGTGTATCAAGTTCTGTTTTATAATTTTCCAAGAGAGACCTCAATATCAGTACTGGAGTGACCATCTGTAGAATCTTCCCTTACAAGGTTGGAATGCAGAACAAAACTCAAAGTGTCAGAACACTGTGACCACCTGAATGGCTAGTACTGCTGATTGCATATTTCCTTAATAATGTCCAATTTATCTGAGTACTTGTATCTTGGGAAATGTGAATCATGCATGCAAAAATATTCAATTAGTAATACTTCACGGACTTCCTATAATTCTCTCTTGTTTTGGCCTTCATTTTATAATACTTTCAACTCCTAAATTACTGAGTATTTGATTTTTGTTATTTTACCCAGAAAAAATGCAACACAATGGGATAAAGTGAAGTTACTGTGAACTAAATCTTGTAAGATTTTGTGGACATTCTCAAGACAATCGTAATACCTTTTGCCACCTCTTTCTTAGAAACTTTGCCTCAGCTGCCTATCATTCCTGTCTGATGAAGTTCATGCTGTTTCTTTGCTGTCAAGTGCTGGCTTCAAGGTAAAAAGCATAAATGCGTAACTGCTGCACTGCCTTTCACAGAATTTAGGGAAGAGGGAAGGGAAAAGAAATATTATTGCCCTCACTGTAGAGAAATTTGCCACAGAGAAAGCAATGGTCAAGTGAAAAATACTGAGTTATGAGGATATATCCCCAAAGATTTGATGAAGCTAGAAGTTGATGATCCTAGAAGTTCTTAACTTAAATGTAGTTTTTTAAATTATTCTTTTGTTTAAAAGACCCAAAATGTCTGACTCTCACTGTACTGAAGCCATTTTAAAAATTGCCTTTAAGTTTCCTGACAATTGCAGCACATGAATTAGAGATGTATTGGTAATTGGTGGGTCTTTATAGAGCACATGATTTTGGATTATTTTATTAGATTCTTTCACAGTGTAATTTGTTTAAAAGCTGCATGACCAGTTGGATACTATCATAAAATACTTTAACAAAAGAGATGCTAAAGACTAAAAATCAGTATCAATTACCACCGAAATTAATACAATTTGAAAGTTCATGGAAAGGCAAATAGTTCATAGATGAATTGAACAACTGAATTGAAAACTCCTACTTGGAGCATTTGCAAGAAAAGAAGCAGCAGCTTGTTCCCTTTTTAAATGGCTTGGCCAGCCATCAGCATTGACAAAAAAAAAGATGAAGAATCTAATAAGTTCACAGAGGAATCTGAGTTTCCAAACCCAGGTTGGTTCAATTTCGCATATTTAAATTTCAGCACATGAACTTGAGTATCAGGATTGATTAGACAGAACTTCAGGTTTACAATAATCTTTCTGGGTTTTGAGGTTGTTGATAAAACTGGTGAATTTTCAACACAAATGCAATTCGAGTGACTCAAGTTGGAAAGGAATCCACCTTCAGAAACTAATGATCCTTACAGATTCATCACTTCATCAATTACAGTGTGATATTAAGTCACTTCCAAAAGTGAATTTAAATAATATGCATTTTGGTTGCATACCAGTATAAGCCCATTCATGTTGCTCATTTTAATGTATTTCATGTCATCTGAGACCGCGCTTCTTGGGACCTAAAGAAATTAAAATTAGCGACATCACTCTCAGGATCCTTAAAACCCTGGAGGACACTTGTGTTAACTTCCTCAAGATGAAGAAAAAGAGTGCATAGCTGAGGTTTGTCTGTTAAAGAAAATCTGAAATGAAGTAAACTGCATCAGTCAGCACAAGGATTTTTTTTTTTTTTAAATCTCCTCGTAATGGTCAGAATATAATTTTCTATATCTCTGCATTAAATTTTTAACTGTCTTTTTGCATAATAATATGAGTTCTAGCTCATACTGTGCAATGATTGCTAGTCCAGCCACTGCAGGAAAAATGTGTTCACTTGCAGACACCATATTCCAAACTCCACTCAGTTTAGCAACATTGCCTTTCAAAAATGGTGATCATGTCAAGGCACTGGTTTGGCTTCTACTTCTGCATTTCTGTTACCTCCTTGGTAGACACTGGCTATACTGCTGATTGTGAAATTCAGATGCTTACATCAGATATGGACATGTTAGGTCTCAAGAGAAAACTTTTTTACAGCACCCTTATAAAAAACTAATTGATTACAGGTTCAACAAGGTTATTTTGGAGCCCATATTCAAAACTATTAGATACACGTGGGAAAATAATACTTGTTACTCACATTTTTGGGGGTTGACCCATCAGATAATATTTTTCAGCCAGTTTGTGTGTGTGTTAAAGTAAAATAATTTAGATGTTCTGACTGAGATTAGTATGCTGTTTCTTTTTGTCAAAAATATATATAGGCATTTCTTTGAGAGATTTATTCAGAGAAACTCACTTTGGCCTCTCAAAGATACCAATGACAGGATATCAAGATATATATCTATCTTCTTAGCTATCAAGTATGAACGCAGCACCCTAGGGTCCTTTACTAGTCAAAGGAAAGACAGACATGTCCTAAGGGAATTGGTTTCATTATAAAATGGATGCCAACAGTAAATAATAAGATTCACTCTAGATTTTCTTCTTTAACACATCTAAAGTTAGGCAAGAGAAATCCCACCAAAATCTACAGAGTTCAAATTTGATGCAAAGGTAAAGGAAATGCTTTCATAAATAATCTAGCTATTTTAGTCTTTTTTTTCTGTTTCTTTCTTTTTCAAAAGGTAGATAGACATGAGAAACATGTAAGTAAATATTTCTATGAACTGCATGCTATTTAAATGAAACAAATTATTTTTTGTAACCTCTAGATAGGAATGAGAACTTAATTAAAACTAAAAATCAGTCAATTTATGCAAATGATTAAATAAATTCTTTAACTCTGTTTCTTTGGCACTGGATGGCACAGTAAGGGAGGATGCCTATGAGTAAGCGCCTCTCTCAGATAGGGAAAAATGCTAACATCAACAGTATGTGCATGTCAATAACTATCTGGTAAAGAAAGAAAATGCAGGGGCTTCTAATCACATCTAATAATTCTTCTGTGCAATAGTTTTGGTTTTTCCCCCCACCTCTGTGTTCCCAAGGTTTCTTATATTCGCTTGTCACGTATGCTGTCAAATAACTAATTCTTTCTGGCAACTGACAATCTAAAAGAAAAATATATTACAGTGAGGAGAATGTCATTGTTTTCCATAAATTCATAAGAGCTGTGAACAAATAGGGCAACTCTAAAAATAGACTCATGGATAATTATCATAAGCCCTAACTCTCACAGCTACTTTACAGTATGACTTTGGGATGAAATAAGTAAAAAGATCGGCATAAAAGCGGCATAATTTAGGCTATTTACCTCTTATAAAATATTAGATTTTTTTTTGTATTTAATAGAAACTAGTGTAGAAGTATAAACTGTACCCAGAATAAAATCCATGTAATAACATTGCATTACCAAAATTCAAGTTATGCTAAGTAACCATAATTATAATCTCATCAGAGCTGAAGTATTTCAAAACACCTGTAAAAATTAGGTGTCTCTGTCTATTGTTACAAGCACATAAATCCACTGGTTTGAGTAGCAAGAACCATTTGTAGACTGAAGTAAAGATGGCAAGAGAAAAAACCCAGAAGCCTCAATTGTCAGGATGCCTAGTGAGACAAGAAAGCTTCTACATAGCAACAGCATTTTAATGATGAATAAATAGCCATAAAATTCTCTGGTACTGCATGGAAGCTTGCAGATGGCAGATGAATTCATGTCTGTCATGTTTTTATAATACAATGACTTTTACATATTGCTGCCAGATGGAACACAGTTTTGCATCTTGATTATAAATCTCAAAAAAATACAACTTCCTTCAATGTGTTCCCTATATTTGAAACAAAAGCAAATTCAGAGACAGATTTGGGAAGCTAAAGCAGATTTAAGGAAGTATAAATTAAATCCTCAAGGGCTTCCTTGTTATAACTCAATTCAAAATAATTGATTTCTTCATGTGTTCTCTGTTTTTGAGGAAAACCAGTGAAGGTATCATGCAGGTTTCTATACAGAGAGAACTACATGTTTATTTTTAAATGTAAATACATCCCAGGAAGGTCCAGAAGACCTCTCAATAGAAATCAGTATTTGGATAAACTCGTACATAACATTTATTCCTGCTTCAGTAAAAAATGATATCTATTCCTCAAGCTCAGATTGTAAGAGTGCAGTGCATGAAGCTTAAAAGCATTTAATCATTGCAGATAATGAACATCTGTATCTACACCACAGAAGCACCTTGCCTTTCTCATCATGATAAACAATATCTAGACAGGCCTAAAATCTAATTCAGGTCTGGTTATACCAGTTTCTGTAGGGATGCACTGTGAAGAAAGTACAGAATTTTTGTATTTTATATGTGTTCCTGCATCACACCTCGCTTCCTCCTGTGTATCTGGTCTTTGCTTCTAATCCCGATTGGTGTTGCTAAGTAGAGAATAACTCTGATAGTGATGAAGTGAACTATATGACTGTAGGGAAGAATATTTTCCCATTCAATGGTTTCTCACAGAGTCTGATTTGACAACAAACTTGAGTTGACTTCTCTCAGCCAGCCTCAAGCATTGTTTATACACAGATAATTCTGTGTGTGAGCCCATTAGGCTTTTATGACAGTTATAATCAAATATGATTGGGAAACCTTCTGGCTTACTTGGATCCATACTTACATTGTGCTTTGTGAGGTTGGAAATGTTACTTGCTATTGCTTGTAGCCAGTCAATACAGTCTTCAGCAGAGAGACACTGAATTATTCCACTGCAAACCCCATCCACAGCAATTACTTGGAATGCGTTTTGCCTATAGACATATCATAACAGATCAGGTCAGAAGAAAATTTTATCTTTGCTAGCATATCATCTTAACAATACTTGTAGAAATGCTTTTCTTTCAACTACAATGAAGGTCAGCCAGTGAACACCGATAAAAGGCTGGTTTTCCTGTTTTATACATACCTGATATATTAAAACAATCATGCTAAAAGGTCAACTCAGACACCTTCCATAAGGCTACAGAAAAATTCCATGGACCAGCTCCACAGAACCTTGACCATCAGGCTGTACAACCTCAGAAGCTGAGAAGTGAAGAGCTGATGCATATGTAAGACTTAATACTTTAATACAGCAGGCTACTGAGAAGGAAAGTACATTGAAAACCATAGGCAATAACCTGGGAAATTCAGTGAACCAGTACATTTTTCTCAACACCTTCATTTTGTTTTTATAATACAGTGTCTAAACACAGTTGGATTACTGTCTGGAGGCCCCTTGTTGACTGCTCAAGATTACAGAATTTTGTTTCTCTTCTTAACTACTGATTGAAAACTTAGAGAAGTCAAAATTGATCAGATAGCATTAATGATTTCTCGTATTGCATTTCTGAATATAGGATCATTACCAAAATATCCTCCTACCTCTGTTTCTAACCCCATCTCCAATCTGGGCACATATACAAAAATCTATCATGAATTATAGGCTGATTTTCCACTTCCAGGCACTGAGCAATTATGGAACAAGAGAAAATTTCTCAGACGCTAAAGCAGTAATACACCTAATTTCTTCAGTAAATAGCCTAAAAGCTCTTGTAAGGCTCAAATAGCCTAAAAGCTCTTGACAGGTCTCTGTCTTCAAAACCAAAAAACCTCAATAATAATCTATATCCCAGAGTAGGAGACTACTGGACATACAGAGAATACCAAGTTCCACTGCTGATATTCTGCTACAAACCCAACTGTTAAAATCAATTAGTAGTTATCATTCAGATTCTTTGAGAATGTCTCGAGCAATGTGCCTGTTATCTTCAGGGTAAAACTGAGTGCGGCTAATGACAATTTATGGCATCTGAAGACATATGTCAATTTTGAAAAGCCATTTGTTTGGGGTCTTTTTACCTATTAAAATTTTATTGTAGTTGTATAGAATGTAAGGCTAATATCTGTCTTCACTCTATCCATGTTGAGAACAGACTGTTTCTTCAGACAGGAGAAGAATAAAAATGAACTAGAGCCATGCCTTTGCTTTGAGTGCTCTAGCATGAGAACCAGCTTTTTCAGGATAATGAAGCATATATTAACATGGTCTTGCAAGGTTCTGTGGTTTATTTAAATCCAACAGTTTCATTGTCTTTCCCAGGGGCAGTGATTTTTGTTTAAATTCACAAAAATACCAACCAATACAGACTTCTTTCAGAGACTCATTTTCACAATAATTCTGGTAAAGTTCTGAGGAAGATTTATTAAAAGAATCTTCAGGTAATGTTGCTAGCATTTATTTACTCTATCCTTTATTTTAGGTGGCTAGAAATATAAATAGAATTTTTTTTTCCAGAATACATTTCTAAATCCTTACAGGAAGACCTTAGCATGGATGCAAAATTGTTGATTATATCTTTTAAGAAAAAAAAAACAAATAAACACCTAATTTCAGGACTTGTCTTGTTTCTACACAGTCTACCATAAATCAAAGCGGGGATCCAAGAGATCTACTAATGTGTAACATTAACACAAGTACAAAAACCCCAATATGTTCCAGATTCAATCCTCATGCACAAATTTCCCTTGCACTACACACACAGTGAATCTGGTGCATTTGGGGCAACAGATTGTTATTATTGTTCCTAGGAATTTGATCTGTGCAAGTACAAAATCATTCATCCATAATGTTATTACCCAAGTATCAATACCAAATTACCCAAATATAAATAGCATGATACATGGTTACCTAATAAATTACTAGTGAATGCATCTTGGCAGCAGATAGCCTTCGATTCTTGTAATTGTATTTTCTTGAATAAGTCTACTAGTCCAAGTCCATAATACCATGCAAACCCGAAAACATAATGTATTAAATAGATGTTTTGTACTAAATGGAACAAATAGTAGATTAATCACTTTATAATACATACACACACACACACACAAAAAAAAAAAAAAAAAGAAAAAAAAGAAAAAAAAGAAGAAAATAAAAAAGATAATGGCTAAACACTTATTCAACTACGCATTTCAGGTTCTGGGCCTTCGGGAACACAAAAGCTATATTTGAAATTAATAAGCTTTGCAAGATTAACCTGAATGTCTTCTAGAATTATGTATGAATACCCTCCAGAATTTATGCATCTCAACCATTCCTCTAGAAAAGCTAGAACATGACCAAGAGGTTTACTACTGTACATGAGAACAATGTATTTCCATATCAAACTGAAATATAAAAAGTTATTAGGCTTTACATAGTGAAAACAGCCTCATAAATACTAATTACAAAAAATGTAATGAATTAGCTTTCATTTCATGTTGCTGTCTTATATTATTTTTATATCCTTCCTTCTATGTTGATGTTTCTAGCAGTCTTATAAAAAGTATCTACCTTTCTCTCATAACAAATTTTGAGAGGGAGTAGCATTTAAAAATGTTTACAGTAATTTAAAACAGTCTTATAAATTGTCTTGCTAGCAACATAAAATGTTGGTTCTATGCTTTAAGAAAAAAACATGCATTTTTAGTTTGGTTTTTTTTTTATACTTACTTCTTCATGTTAGATAAAATAGAAAGACACAAGGAAAAATTATCAGAATAATTTTTTTCAAGGTTTGAGTTCAGGTATTTTGTTTCATTTTAATATACTTTTATTTTCTAGAAATTCAAACCTCAGGAATATCATTACTACCTAAGACACTTCATTTGTTATGCACAAGTTGTATAATATGAAATTTAAGCTTGTTTTTTATAGATGCAGAAGTCTGAATTTTAAAACCCAAGATCTAAGAATTTTCCATGTGAATAGTTCTATTTAATTCAATACCTTATCTGAAGTATACAGTAGAATATATCTCAGATTTGAATGTTATGATTTTGGGTACTTTATGCTTCACTGTTAAATATGGAGCTGAAGGCTTTCACAGAATTTTAGTAAAGCACCTCCTGCTTCTCTGGTGACTTTATCCCGCTCCAGTTCAGCTCAGCCAAGAAGCCTTCATAGCCTTTGGTTTACACCTTGCCTCCCTGGGCAAGCCATTGCTCGTCAACAGATCAAGGTTCATGCAGCCAAGTAAATATGATCCTGCAAATACCAATCAAAAGCTGCAGGCTGGCTTTAGCTCCACAATGATCTACAACAACTACTGCCTAACCTGCATTAATTGCAGCTCTGTGAATAGGAGAAATGGCTGGCAGACCCAGGCCTAATTCTAAGAAACAACAGCCCTAAGAGCCAGCTGAGGTAGTGGACAGTTTTTCTGCAACTTTCAAATGTTTACTAAGTATCAGTAAAAACAAACAAACAAACAAAAAACAAACAAACAACAACAAAAAAAAAAACAACAAAAAAACAACAACAACCAAAAACCTCCACAAAAATCCCAAACAGATGGAAGAAGAATTCTCTTCCCCCAGTTTCTAGGGATTTCATAAAGCCACTCCTAGGGGATTGATTAGAAGAAATTATGGAGTAGCCTGCTCGGTACCTGTACACAGCTTTCCTACAGATAATATCTTTACCTACTAGAGCTCCCAGAAGTATTTCAGTATGAGAGCTTCATTCTTAAATACACAGATGATAAATTAATCCATACAATACCTAGATGTTTAAAACTTTTAACAAGTATTATCTTATATACTTGCCTTGTTGGACTTTGTATCAACATTCATTTCTGTTTCATGGCTTTATAAACAATAATCATTACAGAATATTTTTATCTTCCCTCCTAATTTCTTCTGATTTGTTAGGATAATACTATATTAAATAACATCAAGTTCTAGGCCTGTATTGGGTCTTTCTAAGATGAATGTTATTTTCCCCACAGCAGCCCTCATAATGTTATGCTTTGTATTGGTAGCTAGAAAGATATTGATTACACAACCTTTTGGCTACCACTAAGCAGTGTTGGCACAGCATCAGAGCTGTTGCTCCAACATTCCTTCCTCACCAACAGGCTGCGGAAACAAAATCTTGGGAGGGGAAACAGCCAGGACAGCTGACCCAAACTGATCAAAGGGATATTCTATACCATCTGCTCATCAGTGAAGCTAGGAGAAAGGAAGGGAAGGAGTGCATTAATTATTTATAACACTTGTCTTCCAGAGCAACTACTGCACGTACCAAAGCCTTACTTCCCAAGAAGTGACTGAACATCACCTGCAGATGGGAAGTAGATAACAAATATTTTGGTTTTTTTGCTTCCACGTGTAGCCTTTATTTTTGCTTTATTAAACTGCTTTTACCTTGACTCATCAGGTTATATCCATCTCATTCTCTTCCCCTCTGTCCTGTTGAGGAGGGGAATGATAGAGAAGCTTAGTTGACACTTGGCATCTAGCCATGGTCAACCTATCACAAAGATGCAATAAAGTTAAACCTGAGCTTTGGACAGCTATACCAGTGATTATAACAAATTGGCAATGAAATTAAATGTCAACACATGCAAAGTAAAACATGGGAAAAAATAACCTTAGCTATATGGAAACAAACAAACAAAAAAATAAAGTCCCTACTGTATAAAGCGAAGTACAAGAACTGGGAGATGCTTATCAGCAACTTAGATGTTTTTGAGGACAGGAGCATTTGCAGCTATGAAATATTATGATGTATGTTTCATCTCAAATTTTCAAAGTTGCTGAGCACTAGATGCAAGTAGAAAGATTACCTATCATCTCCCCAAATCTCTGGTCCCAGTTGGTATCAAAGAATATGAGGCAAGGTGCACCTAGAAAGACCTTTATGAAAGCTCCTATATTTCATGTCTCTGTCAGCTGCCATGGAACTAATAACGCAATTTCTCCAACAAGACAACTCCCTAAGGAATGCATCTGTCAATCAAGAAGTCAAGTTTCAACCTTCAGAACTTCTTTACCTGCACAAATCTGATCCTGGAAGGTACTGGGAAAATCGTGAATGAAGAAGTGGAATTAATCGAAGATCACACCACCTTTTCTCCCACCTAAGTCCTGGGGATGCTGGCCATGAAGAACATGATAATGTATCCTGAAAAACATGAAAATGTCCATCTCAATTTTGAACTTCCTTGTAAGTACTCAGCAGATTTTAAAAGAATGAGATAGACTTCAAAGACTTTCATTTGGCAGTGTTCTATTTTTCCCAAATCACTTGTTATTAGTTTTAGTGAGCACTGGAAAGATTCTGAATAGGATCTCTAAATTATTCATAATACAACAATAATTCATTTATTTCCTGTAGCTCTGTACACATTTACATACATATCTTCTCTAACTGTATCACCTCAAAACCTAATTTCACGATTATAAACCGCACTGAATATAAGCTGCACTTCCGGGTGTCAGCAACTTTTCATTCTTTGTCCATATATAAGCAGCATCTGATTATAAGGCACATGTTACAACACAAAGTGTGATAAAAGGTATCTATTCTATCACCATCTATTGAGGGTGGGGTCAGTGATCCTTATCTCCATGGCAGATATTCTGCTAATGGGCCATCCATTGAAACCAGGTGGGG
>PYHW01009485.1:9419420-9434746 GCA_013186435.1 Turdus rufiventris
ATAAAAACAGAGGTTTTGGGACACTAAGGTAGCCCCTTTCTCCACTGGACTCCAGAGGAAAAACGGATTTCTCCACATCACCACTGGATCTTTAGAGGGAAACTGCACCTTCTACAGGAGCACTGCTCCAGCTGAATCACATCTGCCACTGCAAGAGGACTGCAACCACCATTTAATGGGACTGCTACCAACACCCTGCCTGACAGGGTGTCAGGTTGCACTCTGTCAGGGTTTGGAGTTTGTTTCTTTGTAGTACTGTATTTCTATTTTAATTTACCTAGTAAAGAACTGTTATTCCTAATTCCCATATTTTTACCTGAGAGCCCCTTGATTTCAAAATTATGATAATTTGGAGGGAGGGGGTTTACATTCTCCATTTCAAAGAGAAGCTCCTGCCTTTCTCAGCAGACACCTGTCCTCCTAAAACAGCAACTTTTTGTTCTTTGTCCATATATAAGCCACACCTGATTATAAGCCGCACTTCAGGTTTGGACCAAAATTTTAGTCAAAATGATGTAGCTTATAATCGTGAAATTACTGTAATTGGGAATGGAATTTAACATGATGAAAATTGTCAAAACTACATGCTTGTGATGAATATTTTAATTTTACCTACTTACAGAAGACATTGCTTATATGAAAATTGCCATGTTTATCATGTTTATGATCATATGTACACAGAAAGAGTATTTAAATATCTAGAGTCTAATTTGACCAGTGTTTTTTAAGAATATAGATTTGCATGAGAAATGCTTATAAAAAGTTAAATTATCAACATCTGAGGTTGGAGAAAGGAAGACTCAGGGGGCAGACCTAATTGTTCTCCAAAACCACCTGAAATGAGCCTGTAGCCAGGTGGGGGTTGGCCTCTTCTCCTAGTAACAAGTGAAATTATCAGTATCAGCAAAAATTGATCATCATAATTTCATCAATATAAAATTATAAATATATCAGTAAAATTAAAGCTGCTGATTTATATTTTTTAATCTCAAATTTCATATTGTTTCTTACTGATACCTTCTATAAAATAAATATTATAAAAATTAAGTACATTTTCTATTTTTCTAGAGTGTGCATTTTGTGTAAGATCTATGCACTTATAAAGCTTTCCCAATTTGAACTTTATTTTTACATATATGTTCATATATCTTTTAGGTATATGAAACAAAATATCACAATAAATATCATGTTAGCTGAGCAGCAGGTTTTTATTGGTAATTCACTTACTTAAAACACTGACTCTCTGGTGGAAAATGCCATAGATTAAATAAAAATAAATAAATTATTGTCTAGGAAGACTATGTTAGGATGTTGTTTTGAACATCTCGAATTTTTAATGTTTTCTCTCTACTTTTGAGAACCTTTATTCACCTGTGATTAAACTTGGGGGAAAGATGAAATGCAGTAAAAGTTCAGATACAAACGTTAGGCCTAGATATGACTACAACAAAAATGTTAGCCCTACTCTGTGAACTATTGACAAAAAGAGCAAAACCAGTCTTATCAACTCCAAGTCAAAAGCTCCCTTCATGTGAATTATTAAGACTATAAATTAAAAAAACAAGACTATTGCCCTAAGTCACAGAATCATGGACTGTCTGAGTTGGATGGGACCCACAAGGATCAAGCCCAACTCTTGGCACTATACAGGACATCCTCAACAATCTCACAATGCTCCTGAGAGTCTTTTTCAAACTTATCTTGCCCTCTGATATGATAAGCTGATGCTGTAACCACTTCCCTGGGAGCCTGTTCCAGTGTTCAACCATACTCTAAGTAAACAAGCTTTTTCTAATATCCAACCTAAACCTTGCAGACACAACATTCCCTTGGGTCCTGTCACTGCTCACAACAGAGAAGAGATCAGTGTCTGCCTCTCTTCCCCTCACAAGGAAATTGGAGACTGCAATGAAGTGTCCCCTCAGTCTCCTCAAGGCTAAACAGACCAAGTGACCTCAGCCTCCCCTCATACAATTTCTCCTCCAGACCCTTCACCATCTCTGCTGTCCTCCTTGGGAGCTCTATAACAGCTTTGTATCTGTTTTATATTATGGTGCCAAACGCTGCCCCCAGCACTGGAGGTGAGGCTGCCCCAGCTCAGAGCAGAGCAGGACAATCCCCTCCCTTGCCCAGCTGTGATGCTGTGSCTGATGACCCCCAGGACAGTGTTGGCCCTCCTGGCTTCCCAGGCACTGCTGACTCATGTTCAAATTGCCAACGACCAGGACCCCCAGGTCCCTTTCTGTGACACTGCTTACCAGTTTATCATTCATTCACCTGTCTGTCTCTACATGCAGAGGCTGCCCCTCCCACCCAGTGCTGAATCAAGCTCTTGCCCGTATTAAAATTCCTATGGTTGGTGGCTGCTTAGCCCTCAAATTTATTGAGGTCTCTCTGTAAAGCCTCTCCACCTTTGAGGGAGTCAAGAGTTCCTCCAAATTTTTGTATCATCTGCAAACTTATTTAGCATCCCTTTGAGTCCTGAATCCAATGAGCACTGGGACTAAGATACAGCCCTGCAGAACCCCACGAGTGACCAGTCACCAGCCTAAATTCACTCTGTTCACTATAACTGTTTGTGTCCAACCATGAGCCAGTTGCTCACTAACACGTTTATCCAGCTGTCCTAATTCCTTCTAGAAAATATTCTGAGAAAAAGGAAGAGCTGTGGCAATAAGAGTTGTACATAACTTAGGAATTCATACAATGGGCTCCTTTGGTTTTACGAAGAACTCTGTTCCCATGACAAGGCAACATCTAAGAACCACATCTCAGTCTTCACTAGAAAATTTAATTTAGGGTTGAAGTTTGGACTCATGATACCAGATTATATAATTTAAATTGACATTTGGTTTCAGTAAATTATTATCAGTTCAAAAGGAAACTCCAGCTCATCTAGATCAGTTTTGACACTTGAGAAAAAAGAATTACAGTAATTTCACGACTATAAGCTGCACTATTTTAACTAAAATTTTGATCCCATCCCGGAAATGCAGCGTACACTCAGTAGTGGCTAATATGTGAAAAATTTTCTGTAATTTCCAACCCCGGAAGTGCACCCGAGGTGTCGAGTTGAGCACCTGCCAGTAAAACGCGGGATTGCATGATTGTTACAAATTGGTTACTCTGTTGTGCGGTGGGTGGAGGCGGGTTCCGTGCCGGCACTGCGAGGAGGGGAGGGAGGCAGGGGGCTCCCTCCTTCAGGCACCACAGCCTGGGAGAGAGGTGGGAGCTCCTTCCTGGCAGCCCTGCAGCTCGGGGAGGAGGCGGGGGCTCCATACCCACCTCCCACCGGCGCCACGGGAGCAGACGAGCTCCCGTCCCTGCCTGCTGCCACCGCTGCAGGAGCGGGGTGGCTCCTTCCACGCCTGCCGCCACCGCCGTGGGTGCCGGTGGGCTCTGTGCCTCCCTGCCACCGCGGGGCAGCGCCAGGCCGGGGTGAGCGAGCCCAGTGGTGGTGGCCACGGCAGCCAGCCCCAAGTGGGACCACCAAGCGGCGGTGCCGAGCTGGGCCACCTGGCCCCGTAGGCAGCCCCGAACGGGCTGAGCCCTGGCCTGAGCCGAGCCAGTACACCCTGCGATCCCGCGATTCTGTTACTATTTTGAACTTTGTTGCATGCAGGTCCTCACTGGGAACGACAGAGCAATTTATAATCCCATGCGGCTTATGTATGGACAAAGAACAAATGTTGCTGACACCTGGAGATGCGGCTTATAATAAGTGCGGCTTGTAATCTAGACATTACTGTAATTTTTTTTTTTTTTTATTATAAAGAAAAATTAGAATTGCAGTGGTTAGTTGAATAAAAAGCTTAGGAAAAGCTTAGGATCTGCTGGCATGCCCTTTTTACGTACATACCAATATAGAGTCCTGAGACATGTCTGCTTTTGCTGTTGCTGCACAAGTTACATATATTTCATTGTTATTTGATATCAATTTTATTGGTGTTATCTATTTATAAATTCCACTTCCTAAAATGTGTATAATTCTGAAGGTTTTCCAGATTATAATTGTGTTTAACTATATGATATTGCTATTCAGATATATGGGCTGCTATTTAAAATCTTTAATAGAAAAATATGAGTGTACCATAAAATAAGATGGAAATTAGAAATCACTTCTCAGGATGGCTTATATTTTGGATTTTATTTTTATTTTTTTTAAAACCCCATGATCTATAATGGTGTATTTATTCTGTGCTTTTTCTATTTTCATCTATCACAAAGCCAAATACTCCGAAAAAAAACTTTAAAACTATATAAAATAAAAGAATTTTTGCATTTTCTGGCTAAGAAAAAATTTTAAAGTCCCTTGTTACACTTCAAAGGCATCTTTTACTAAAAGATGTAGCATTTTATCCCAGAAATGTTCTGCTCCATAATGTTATCCACTTCAGGTAAGATTTTAAGTACACATTAGCAGAAGTAAAACACTCTCACCTTAAAAATAGGAAAAACATGCACCTAATCATCTTGTCCCAAAAGTTTCAGATAGTGCAAGCAATCTCCAAAAATTGTCTTCCTTTTTTATAAATAGATATATTTCAATTTTAAGATTTTTAATTCCTATGCAGAGAAAAAATGTAGAAGGTAAAACCTGCAAAATCCCTGCTACGCAAGTAAACAGTAATCACATGTATCACAGCACAATCTCAGCTGTAATAATTTGTCACAGTTTAATTCCCAGCCATAATTTCTGGCTACTCTTTTTTCCCCTCTACAGAACTGTCTCCAGAGTTAGCTGGAGATGTTATGTTAATGTCCTTTATTAGTATTTCCACTTAGCTATTATACAACAACTATTCTTCTGTGTAATTCCATCAAGGAGATTCAAACTCTTACCGTGTTGTTGGGGTGGTAGTTGAGATGCAAACCACTGTCACACAGGGGAGAGGATGTGCCACTGCTTTGGTCACTGGGGGCACCTAATACAAATATAAATTCATAAGAAAGTTCTTTGTTAATCTATGATGACATAATTCAAGTTTGTATATGTGGGTATGCATACTCCCCATGCCCAAATAACTTCTATCATGTATAACATTCATTTACTCTCTCCATTCAGCCAGTATCTGCCTTCTGGCTTGAGTGGAATGCCTTTTTAAGTTAAATGGAGGCTCAAGAACACATTTATTGGTACATTGATTAAAAAAAAAGTTAATGTCTGCTTGGTAAGAAGAAAACCCCAACAACATTTATTTGAAATTTGACAATAAAAGGGAAGTGTGTACCTTCTCTGTTGGTTTTTACTTGAAGGAACTTGTCAGATAACCCTTTTGTTACTATCAGTGGAGTTTACAGTTCTGAATGTTTTCTTGCAATAGTTTAGGAAATTACATTGCTATTTCTCAAAAGTGACGTGATAGGATCCATGCAAATGCACATTCCTGTGCATCACTCGGGTTATTCTGTGGCACCACAGCCTTTCATAAAAGGAACAAAGGTACTGGGACATATTTTTATTTAAGAATACAGTGTTCCGAATTTTTTCTTGTTTTATTTAAATTTAACACATAGGCAAAAGAAAAAGACAATATGCCATCAAATGTTTGCATAAAATGTTATTTATTGATTTAGATTATTTAATTCCTGGCAACTTAACATCAAGGGCTAGAAGTATTGAAATAAAATATTTATTGTATTGTTGCTTAAAACTTGAGCAATTTAGTTCACTGTCTTAGGGAGCAAGCAGAGGAAAGCAGAGGTGGCAAAAGGTACAGGCTGATATATAAATATGCTTAGATTGTCTGCAATTGTCTATAATTATGCATCCACACCTAAAATTTAATATAATTAAAGGAAGACAGCTGTCTCCATATGACTCTCATGGGGCTAGTTCACTAAAACTCAGTTTGGACTAAAACAAAATACTTATTCCAGAGTAATTTATTCTTATATAGATAGACATCTCCACCAAAGCCTCTGAATTTTAAACAGCAAAGTTAAGTCCTCTAAGTATACACAATCTCATTTTCACATTTACAAGAAAAAACTCCCTGGGACTAAAATACTAGCCTATGCTGCCCAGAAAGCTGATATTTAAATACTCTGCACCAGGATGTGAGCTATTGCAAACTAATGTAATTCTACAGTTTTACCTACAACTTTACTGATTCATACCAGCCAAATGCCTGGTTATCTGTTTTTCAACCATAGATAAAAATTTTTCTCTTGAGGTCAATGTTAACATAAGCCCTGGCAATAAGAGCAACTCATATTCAGACAATAATGCTGCTTGTAAAAGCAGTTGTCAATCACCCTCAATGCACAGTAGTTTCAGAAGCTGCTAGTGTTCATGGGTACTGAACTGAGGGTTCTTTTGGCCAAGTAATAAAGGCTTACATGCACAGTCTTCATTCAGTGGCAGTTTGAGAAAAGCAGGTGCTCTTTTCAGAAATGACACAGTTAGGGTCACCTCTTCCCCTGCGTTGCGAAGGACCTGTACCTGGAAAAGAAATATAGGCAGACACCTTGAAATAAATTTATTACCAAAATGCATTAGTAAATGTAAGAAACACCACACATCTTTCCATACCAGAATATAACTGCTTGGCAGATTATTGCAATTATATTTGTTTGAGCAGAAAGCAAGATGTAAAACTTGCTATGTGCTTGTCTATTGTGTTTCTAGGTAACAGCTTTGTATATTAGTACTGACTTTGACCTGTGCTGTTGCAGAATTTCTTCCTTGAAACTATTCAGCCATGTAACTCCTTTCAGGTCTGGAATCCTCTCCCCTAGCACACCTTTTTTTTTTTTTTTTTTTTTTTTTTTAAATACATATATTTTTTTTTTGTCTACACATTAAAGTTTTCTCTTGTCTTATAAATCCTCAACCAAAACAACAGCAGCAGTTTCCACAGCTGTGCCATAATCCTATGAGCAAGTCCTTCCAACACTCAGAGTTAAATTTAGCTGAAGCGCTTCAGCATGGATGAGAGACCTAATCTTCATCACAGACACAGAGCAAAAGAACCTATCTTAAGCCTTAAATCTTAGATAAGCACAAGTTTAGGTTTTGCCAAAGGGCAGCTTGCATTTTGGACACAGAATGTGCAAAGCACCTATGCAGCTGTGAATAATTTCTGCTTTCCTGTAATCTCCCATAGTTACCCCTTTGGCTTTTGTTCATCCTTTAGCTTTTGTGGGGTACAGCTGTAAACACCCCAAGTACAGAGCAGAGTGAGGGACTCCAGTCACTTCCCAAGAGTAGCAGCAAGGAGGCACAAAATCAACTAAGCAAAATGCTATATTAAATAGCTGACGAGGAATGTTTGAATTGGCTTATGATAGCCAAGAATCAGATCTGTTCCAGAGAACAACCATTTCCTGTTCTAGCTCTGTAAACTCAAAACTCTTCAAGAGCTGATTTAATTTGGGCTTACAGTGACAGAAGATTACACTGTGCCTCTCTTTGAGTGACTGTGTTCATACTGTGCAGAGAGCCAGCTTACAGGCAGCCACGTTCAGAGAGCTGCTACACAGTGAGACATTAGGCAAACATTTTAAACTAGCACAAATCTGCTCCCTTTCTCCGCTGTAGCTGGATAACACACAGGTAACCCTTCTGTCATGCTGCTGCTTGTGAGAAAGCCTTGTAAATAATTTATGAAGCATTGCTACTATTTAATTATGTCTGTCAATAACCTACTCAACAGATTTCTTTACATGCATAACTATTCATTGGGATGCCCTCACATGGAATGACTGCATCATTATGCTGTTAACTTAAAGCAATTCCTCGGGAAAGAATGTCAACTTTGCCTTGAAACACAATACTTCCGACTCCATGCTGGTTGCCACGGAGGATTAAAATTATGATGACAGAATATTTGAATTTTCAGTAAATGAAATTTTAGGATCTTTACTGTTTAAAATAGCACAGTGGTTGCCAATGCACATTTTGCAGTTTAGCATGCATTTATCTGTATGTGTGCAAATAAACATAGAAACATCACAACAGATTTAATAAACAACAAACATCTTCCAAAAACAACATCTGTAACAAGAATCATAAAATCATCTAGGTTGAAACATGAGCCTCTTTGATGAGCAGTTCTCAGTTCTGATGCATTTTCTATCTCAAAATTTGTAAGCAGCAATTATTTCATAGAAAGATGAATTGTAATGTGCAGAAAAGTAGACCAAGAATCTGAAGTGCTGAATTCAACCAGAGAAACCATCCTATATCTCCAGCCTCCACAGAAAATTCATTCTTTTCCTTTCTTACATAGCAGTCACACAGTTCAGAGTAGCCAGACCCAAAACAGAAACCTACAGGTTTGTACTCTGTGTTGTTTTGACAGATGTGCATAGACAAAGAGCAGGAAAATACAGCTACTCACTGCTGTTAAAAGCAAGTATTTCTTTTTACTCAGGAACAGACAATAAATAGGTGAAGAAGTTACAGTATTACCGACTTGAATTTATAAAGTCATCTTTTAAGATAAGTGGGTATCATCTGTGAAAGAAGCTGAGACAGTAAGTACCCTAAATCATTCTTCCAAGTGTCTACATGATTTCACTTGACAATATATCGCTTTGTAAAGCCTGTAAGAGGCCATAAGTAGCCTACTGTGACCTTTTTCTCTAACCTCTCTCTCCCTCAAGCCTCTATCTCATAGGATGAAAACTTTAAGCTGGAACACATTTCAGTTGAAATCAGCAATACTTATATCATTGAATTGTATTTTGGAGTGTATGAAGCATACAATCCAGAAAGTGACTAGATTTTGACATGCAGAATACAGACTAAGGAGAGATAAAAGATTGAAAGAGAAAACTGCTCGGTAATGATTACAACAAAGAGCAGATGAGTTATCGACCCCATTTTGCTTACTTTCTAGTCATTAACAAAGCCATTCTGGGAAATAAGGTTCGGCGAAGAAAATGAGAATTTTAATTACTTTATTGTCTTTTTCTAGCTTTCAGTTGAAAGCTTTACTGTTATTTTACATTCTTTGTCTTTACTTTACATAAGAAATGAACAATCAAATTACTAAAGATAATTCTAGCCACAAATAATAGTCTGTATCAGTTCGGAATTTAAATTAGGGCCTCATTCTAACTGCATGTAAGTGGTTAAGAAAACTCAATCTTACTGAAACATAGCTATATAAGTAAAGAGATTTTCAGTTCATTACTGCTAAATTAGCATAAAATAAAAATATTTGAAACATTTTGTAATCCTGGTTGATGGCAAGTGGAATATGAGTCAGCAGTGCCCTGGCAGCCAGGAGGACCAATTGTGTCTCATTGGCACAGCATCTCCAGCTGGGCAAGGGAAGGATTGTCCCGCTCTGCTCTGGAGCAGCCTCACCTCGAGTTCTGGGGCAGTGTAGGGCACCACAATATAAAAAATACATCAAGCTATTAGGGAGTGCCTAAATGAGAGCCATGAGGATGTTGAAGGGCCTGGAAATGAAACCTTTTGAGGTCACTTGTTCTGTTCAGCCTGGAAGTGAGCAGAATGAGGGGAAACCTCACTGAGGTCTTCAACACTCTCAGGACAGGAAGAGGAGGGGCAGGTACCAATCTCTTCATTACCAGGACCAGTGACAGGACTCGAAGAAGCAGCATGAAACTGAGTTAAGTTTGGGTCTCAGGAAAAGGTTTTACACCCAGACAGTGGTTAAACACTGGAACAGGTTCTCCAGGGAAGTGGTCAAAGCACCAAGCCTGACAGAGTTCAAGAAGTGTTTGGACAACACGCTTGAGGCACATGGTGTGATTCTTGGGGTGCCTTGCACAGGAGTTGGACTTGATGGGTTCCTTCCAACTCAGCATATTCTATGATTCTATGATTTCACCTAGTATGTGAAAACATATTAAGTGAACCCAACTTGTACAAAGTGAACAAGAAATTTATTTGTGAGGGAATACTAATTTTGATTAAATATAAAAACCTGTTTTCCAAAATTTCAAAACAAAAATTAAGCAACTTCCTAAGATTATTTTTATCATATATGAAGGAGTTTGGCAAGGGTGAGAAAAATTCCCTAAAATTGCTAAATCCAGGGAATATTTGTATGGCAAAAACTCAGTAGTAGACCTAACATTTCCAATTCTAACTAGGTTATATTTATTCTCATTGCATGCCATGGAGAAACTCCCTTCAGAAGAGATCTGGCAATTTCTAAAGCAATGCATCCTAAATTGCAGAAAATGCATGACCAGACACCATTAAAAACATTTCTTTATTGTTTGTATCATTGAAAGGTAATGATCTGTTTTATTTCCAGAGGCTATATTAGACTATTCAAGATGCTTTTTTTTTTTTTTTTTTTTTTGTTAATATTTTTGAGATATTCTATGAAGCCTTAGATTTTAGGCATATGCATTGACCTAACTATGGCAAGTTTTATTTTTTCTAATGAAAATTAATAATAGCAACACTTAATATTGTGATATAGAAATTGCACAGATTAAATAATGAAAAGCTATTTAGTACTGCTGTTACTACTTTATTTAGCTTTATTTTAAAATTTCAGCTAGTGAATAATACAAGCTATTTATCTGTTGTTGCACAGCATCTAACAAAGTCCTCTCTGTAAAAGAAAGAAGCCATAGCACTGAAAAATCTTAACATCTCCACATCAACATAATGGCTATATATTTTAAATTCCTGCTGCTGTTTTAAAAATCACACACACATATATATAAGATTCAGAGATTCATAATGAGTTCACGTGAAAAGAACTACACAAACAAAAACATTAAATATTGTCAATAAACTTTCTTATGCAAAGTATAACCTTACTACCAGTGGGACCAAGAATTAATTTACTCCTACCACAAATAGCATTATATAAAGTTAGGATGTTCATGAATGAAATGAGATAGGCAAAACACCCAGTTGTGCATGTCTGAGCCAGTAGCTATGTGAAATAATGACATTAAGAGAGTCAGTTTCTGGAGCAACAGTGACTATATTTCTATGCAATTACTGTAATGACTGTAAGGGGGCTATTCGAAAAAGTAAATTTTATGGTGATGTTGCTGAAGAAAATATCTACATAGTAACAACACTAATCTGAATTTTTAATAATGTCTACAATGATATTACCTTTTAATTTTATAAACCCTTTTAAATTCCCAGTTCAAGAAAACATTTGAGCATATGCTGAAGTCTCTCTCAATATATTCAGGAAAGCAATGAAGCATGAAGTCCCTCTGACTTCAGTAGTATTCTTTCCTGAATAAGACTGTAAATCTCCTCTCAAATTACCAGTGAAATTTACTCATCAATGAAGTAGTAAGGATTTAAAAGAGAATACTTATTTAGATCCCAAGATCTATGTTCTATTGAATTGGATCAAATGTCACTCTTCAGTTTTTAAAGAAAAATACAATTTCTTGGTAAATACCTTGAACTATAAACATTGGGAAAATAGAAAAAAAGAGAAAAGGTAGAAGACAACTTTCTAGACCCTCTATAGTTACACAATGCACAAGTATCAAGTCCATCAGCAGATAACACAACACACATTTTAACACAATCACACAGAGGTCAAAAGCTTTGAGGCTTCATGCACACAACTGTCTTGAATTTGTATTTATTTCAAAAATCAACTGCTTTATTTAGTAACATCCAAACAGTTAATACAGAATTATTAGGAACACATCAGTGAATAGTGAGTTTTTAATTCCTGTGATCTAATATTTATCACAGTATTTGCCAACAATTGAAATTAATCAATAAATATAATATCAAGAGATATCAAAGCTTTGCTCGTTCACAAAATTTCTCTTTCCACCATACTGATCAAACTAGAACACCATTATATGACAGAAGTTCCTACTCAGGCTCTACAACCAAAAGTATACTTCAGACTGTAGTTTGACACTATCACAATTGCACATTTCTGTTTTTTTCTGTCTGTCTCAAAAACCCATGCTGAATATTTAGACACAAACCCAAAGGGCTGCACACTAGATCTCAAACAAGGGGACAGGAACTGCAGGGCAGAATGGTGCACTTCCCAAGAACACAAGAAGACATGCCCTTTTCTTCTGAGCTCTCTTCTGCTTGTATCCTGCTACTGTTTTGAAAAAGTGCAGGAGGATGCAGTAACATAAGAACTTACAGCAAAGACACCTTCCAGGGCCCACCACTAAGGAATTATTCTGAAAAGTGCAAATAGAGGTTTATGCATCTGCAAGATTACAGTAGTGGAATTGAAGCAGGGCTTGCTTAGTGAATGCTCCAGCTACTACCAAGGTTACTACACAAAAGATCATTTCAGTGTAACATACACAGAGATTCAGGGTTTGCTTTTTCATAAGTCCCATCAGACTGGCCATTTAGAAGGAAAATTACTCTTGATCCCAGGGGACAGCATGTGTTTAATCTAGACCATTAGGTGGTTTCTCAGATGTACAGCATCATACCAGTTATCTTTAGATATATTCAGGCTTCCTTCATTGATTCTTGCTTTACCTGTTTTCAGAGGCTCATGAGCTTTACTCACAGAAGTACCAGAACATGCAACCTCAAGACTGCTGTATAAAGCATTAGTAGAAAACTAAGTGATCCTTCTTTAAAAATTGATTTCATCATCTTTCAAGCCTACATGCCACTTATATTAGCTAATGCTGAGAGACATGGGAAGAATTTCCTTCACAGGAATGACTAAAATAATCAGATGCAAGCAATATGATAAGTATAATGAGGAGGTAGGATAAAGAGATTAATTTAACAAAAAAAATTTGGTAACATAGTTAACCTACAAAAGAAAAAACATCCACCAGGTAATAGAAGACCAAATATAGATCACACAGAGGACATAGACTCCTGTCAGTTCTTTCTTCAATGCACTTCCAGGATAAAAAAGATACTACTGTTTCTTCAGTGATGTATTTAACATCAAGTTGGGAAAAAAAGAATATGGTTTCAAACATTAAAGTCTAACACTTGTGGAATGGAGCATTTCTAAGTTCATCTAAAAGATCTGACAGCAGCATTCTGGAAATCTTTAAACTTTCTTATGCTCCACAATCAAGACAAGAATGTTTATTACTCTTTCAGTCAGAATAGTAGCATGCTGCAACTAAGTATTTTTTAGTTGCATGTTTATGCTTTGAAAAGTAATATAACAGTGTCTATCTTAGTAAAAGATATCAATACAAACAAAAAAATAGTAAAAAATAGTAAAAGCATTATCCTGTTCTTCTTTCATTAATCTTAGTATCAATAATGTCACACAAAAATATTGCTATAAGTGAGTAATTTCCATTCTTAAGTCATGTACCCTAATTTTGAATTATGCTTCACTAAAAGCTGCATGTACTGTTCATCAAAGTTCATATTAAAAAATTAGAAGGTCATTAATCCAATACAGAAAGTATGAAAATCAATGAATTGGAACTTTAAAAAATGCTGTATCTTCCAAAACTGAGAACACACCCTGGAGACCATGACACATAGGTCTTACAGGACATCATGGGTCCTTGAATTGAAACATTTCATACGCTATTCTGAAATAAAAATTAACAACTCCTAAATAGATTCCAACTATAATACATTATTTAGCATGATCTGCCAGTATATTCTTTGAATCATCCCAGCTGGTGGTTGATTCTAATCCAAATGTTCATTTTAATATCAAACAATGAATCTTGTTAAGGATTCTCAGCCTATAGACTACTATTGGTGTGGGACTGTGGTCCATAGAAAAAATACACAAAGATGCATTTAATAGCCATTCAGGCTCTACATGATAGACAGCTACTCAGGACAAGAAAATACCTAAGAAAACACCAAAAAACCCCTAAAGAACTAGAAGGCTTCAAGCCAAACTCTTTCCAATATTTATGAGCTTTTTTGATGTATCTCTTTGTAGTGAGTACATGCCTGAGTTCAGGACTATCTTTGTTTTCACATTATCTACTCCATGAATGGCTCTACTTCTCCAGGATGATTCAGCTACAGTAAATGAATTTTGTACTTCCACAGTTTTACAGAGTTCTCCACTTTAAACGCTCACAGATGTTCCACTTTTTAAATGTGATTATGTATTCGGCTGCTGGGCACCTTCTCTCTGTCGAAGCTAATTCATGAACACATATTTTTGAATTAGACATGTAATGACTTCCAAAGCAACTGGCTAAGAGGAACAAGACAAATCTCTTAAAACACTGAAAATGACAGAAATACCAATAACATTTTTTTCCCAGTGTGGTTGAAATTAAATAGCATGTAATTTACAATTTTTTTTCCATATGGAAAAGGAAACTTGAGTACTTTTGGACAATAAAAACCTTAAGATAGTTTTCTAACTGTATTTTACAACTCTATGAAACTTATAAAATCCCCACTTGTATTTAGGCAACCTACTCAACCCCATGATTATGTTATATGTCAAATGTTATAAATCCATAAGCCTAATTCTGATTTCAACTCGTTTGATTTACATATATGTTTCATCTTCATATACAACACATTTTTATTACAATTGTAGATACATCAGAAAGCATCTCATCATTGTGGCTCAGAAATTTACATAGGATCCAGATTTTGTTTGGGATCAATTTAATCGACATTGTCAAAACCAGATTTAGACCAAAGCTGCTTCGGGAGAAATGTGTGAGCCCCTTACGCAAACAAAACTCCTGTAAAAATGGAAGAAGTCTTTACACCAGTGTTGCAACCACACCTACTGAGTTCTACACAGCTTTCAACAGCATCGTGGTGCAGTGGTGTGTACAGCCACATTAAGCTAGATGGCTTTCCCATCAATTTACAAAGGATTGCTTTTTTAAGATACAAGACTTTTGAACTTCATAATAATTGGAAAGAAACTGTGATGGTAGTCTATGCTGATGATATTGTTTGGACTTTTTTTCCTTTACAATTAGTTATGAAGAATATTCAGAAAAAAAAACCTGTCAACATCTGTAGGACCCGCAACACATTTTAAGCAGGCTCCAGAGGCTTTGCACTTTTACCTTCAAAGATGCATGAGAAAGATTCAAACTTTTAATTCTTTTGTTTTAAGCAGGCAATATTTTAATACACAGATAATATGTAGAAATCCTCCCAACTCATAATAACTGCACAAAACCCTTGCAGAATCAACCTCTATTACTCATACAAATGGTAACATTTTAGTGGATTTTAGTTCAGTATAATATAAAGTGTTGAGAATAAGCCAGAACCGTAATTTACTAATTATTTGTAGGCTACCAACCAATAGCTGGTGGTGCTATTTCTAGTAAGAGTTTCAGGTAGTAAGAGATCAATAAAAAATCTTCAAATAAAAGCAGAGAAATTTAATAAGACACATTCTCTTGGACTAAAAAAAAAAAAAAAAAAAAAAAAAAAAAAA
>PYHW01009485.1:9434752-9446936 GCA_013186435.1 Turdus rufiventris
TTTAAGCCAGATTTAGAATACCATCCGTCAATCTGCAAAAAAAATGACAGACTATATGGGAATGACATTTTCTGGTGAAAAGAGCTGCCTCAAACAAACAAACTCTATGCTGTATACAGGCCAAAACTTCAGTCATTAAATTACTAATAAATGAAATGTGAAAACCAGCACAACAAGTAATGATATTAGTATCTGCTATGTAGAATATTGAGATTTTGCTTGTGGTCTGCAAGTGTTATGGCATACAATGCATGATAATGCAATGGGTATTCTAGAAAAAAATAGTGTATAAATACATGATCTATCCAACAGTGTAAGAAAACACAATGCAATCCAGCACATAATCATGAGCTGAATTGAAGAAAAACATTGTATATCATCTCTCAAAATCAAAAGCCACATCTTACCAATTATCCAGGAAAATCTTAGAAGAATGACCTAGCACTTATGACTCTTCACTACCTATACTAAAGTCATATAAAATACAAGATACAGCAAAAGGCTAAAGACATTACCCGTGTTACATAAAGAAAAATAATCAGCAATATTTCCAGAATAAAGCACAATATTCAATTTATCAGCATGATTCCTAGACTTACTCAGTTACAATTGGAATAAAGATCATTAGAAACCCTATTATGAATGGATATGTATTTTTCTTTTGCTGGAAGACATTCTATTGAAAAAAGAGCATCATACAGAAGTTTTGCTTTCTCAACAACTTTTCTTTTTTTAAGTAAGTGTAAAAATCAAAACAACGCAAAAAGTGGATTTTTTTTTTTTAATAGTAAACTGTGACAAACTAGACAATAACTAGGAATTACGGTCTCCAAATTTTTCAGGTAATGTGTTCCCCTCAACAGGAAGAAATAACTCTAAGTGATTATTTAAAGAATTTGGAGGTTTTTTTCTTTTTAGAGTTGATCATAACAAATTTTTTTTTATAGCAATGAGCTTGACTAGTTTGAGTTTTTTAACCCTGATTATTAACAAAAAAATGAAGCTGCTTAATAATATATTAAATATATAAGAATCTGCTGCTCCTTTAGTCAAATTGTTCCCACAATTCAAATTTACCAGAAAAAAAGTGCTCTCCTTGTTGAAATCTACATGAAATCTCTAAGACAGCTTCTAAACAATTTTTTATGTCTGCAATTTTTGAAAGGCTCATTAGTAGTATTCAAAATGCATTCACATTACCAGAACTGCATAACATGCAAGCTATTGTTCCTGTTCCTAATGCTTGAAGAGTGAAAAAACATCCAACTGACACAGCATTTTTAAGTACAGTCTTAAATTTTAAGACATTTTATGATCAGAAATATGTCTATGATTGCTGAAAACAATACAAGTGTTGCATGGCTTGAACATTTTGCCTGACTATGCAGAGCTCCAAGTTTGGGGGGGGAAAAGAAAGACCATTCCCTGAACTAGAGTTTGCTCACACTAATCCCATTGCAAGGCTGAGGTCAAACACACAGCTAGTAGCAAATTTCACATTTACATATTCTATATAAAATTTGCTGTCGGCAAATATGACCTTAATACTTACTTTTCATGAATAGTCACACTAATCAAGCACCAGAATATAAATGCTCATGAAAAATGAATAAAAAGTGGTCCTAAAGAGTTTGGAATCAAGCTCTAATTCTATATTTGAATAAATATTACTGTACAGAGTTATTCTTATTTGTTCAGTTTTAAATGCTATCAACTTCAATTTGACAAAAAAAATATCTTGGACAAATTTGTATGTGAAGTAATGCTTTAGATCAATATAAGCAGTTAATTCTGGTAAGCTTTTTTGGCTGCTCAGGATCTAATCTCTGAGAAAGATATTTTAGTACTTCAGGGAAAATGCCCAATGGGAAAAGTTCTCAGTTGAGAAAGCACAGAATTCTGTGATTCTGTAACAGACTTTCAAGCCATTTAATGCAGTGGTAACTTTTCTACTCCAGATTAATTGCACTGTATCTGGTTGAAGTTGAGAAAATTGCTTTGTTAATCAAAAATATTTGCAAAAAAGAAAGTCCCAGGCTTTAAAAAAAAGCAAATTAATAATTTCAGGTAAATACATATGTATTCTGCTGAACTAGAATCCAATATAATTACAATTAGAAAATTTCAGAAATCATATTGACTTAACATTTTTAAGATCATTTTCATCAGTGTCTCAATTTTAAAAGTTTCGGCAAAGCTGGATTTGGAGGTACTCATGCTGTATTTTAATTAACTGGGGAATATTTATAGATATTTTGGAACCAAAAAAGATTAGCATATAATTCCAAAGAAATAAAAAAAGATAATTTGTATTTCAGCACAATGACAAAAAACAAAAGCTGAATTACAGTTTTAATCAGTTTATAGCATGACGTCTTTGTATATGAATCAAAACTGATAACTTATCCAATTACAACCCTTATTTTACCTTTTCTTATTTTCTTAATTAAGCAATAACACCACAGAAATCCATTATTGCCAGCAGTCAATTACCATTTGAGACTATAAAATCTTATAAAAACAATAATTTATAGACTATTGTATTGAGTGAATGTGTTTTCTGAAACAAAATTTGCAACATCAACAATAAAAGAAAACCAGAATTATTTGTATAATTCTGTTACATTGCTGCTAGGTTATTATGCCAGAATATTATAAATGAATACATAAACTATAGGTTTCAGTTTCAGAAAGTCCAAGTCTGTCAGATAATAATTCAATTTTTAAAATTTTCTCTGTGCTCTAATTTTTTATAAAAATTCAGAAAACAAGAAAAATACTGCTGATTCTACAGAACTGCATGATATCTAATGAACATTATATACAGATGCTTTGACTCAACAAAGAATTCCCCCATTTAGATAACACTTTCCTTGAGATATAAAGATCCTGGAATACTAAGATGCAGCTGTAAAAGTGAAATTAAAACTTTAATGCTTTGATGCTCTCAATTTCCAAAGCTCACAGTGGTTTAATTGGGGAAAAAAAAAAACAAAACAAAACTACTTTATTTCACAGATTCATTGTTGCCATTGTTGAGCAGGTGATTAAATTTGCCGTAAATCCCCACTTTTGATTGATGGAAAGATGCTTTATACAGTCTGTGAAAATTTGTAACCTTTTATGGTGATAGATATTTAGACACAATATTTTATCTTTTAGCATTCATTATGGTAAACTTTAGCTCTCAACAACATTTCTCTGCAATCACTGATTCAGAAATCATACGTGACCTGAAGTGCACGAGGGATTTTGAATATGTTTAGAATTTGATTTCCTGTGCAAACATGACTGAACAGAAGATGCCAAAATAATCTCAAGATATCTTAGAAATGGTGGAGATTTTGTGAAACTTTCCTGTCTATCCATTACTAAGTAAGTACATCATGCTTAGAATATTATAAGAAAGGCAGGAATTTCAAAATATCTAGAAACATCCTCATTACTTCCTGCTGCAAGCCAATGCTTAAATATGAGAGTTTTTTGACGTAGAACAGTCCCCTGAACATTCCTTTTAACAGGTCAGCACAATTAGAATCTGTTAAATGCTCTTAATCACTACAGGCTTGACAAGGGCAAGTGAAGTGGAATAGAGCTATGAATATCTTCTAGATCACACTTAAAGATATGTCATTATCCTGATACTGCCAATTCAGCCTGAGGAGTGACTATTTCCCATTTTGCTCAGACAAGTATTAACAGCACAGGGAGGTAGCTCTTGCAGGTCTCTGCACAAAAATCTAGAAACTGTGTAAGTGTTGTAATTTTTACTGAAGAGTTTCTTCCCTCAGTAACCAAACCTGCACAGAAGTTCTTCCTGTGACCTATGAAACTCTTACTACTGCAAGCTGTTTTACTGGCCAGAGTCTTCTGAAACAGCCAACAAGAAACAGGTAGTACCAAACTGAACTTGGTTAACAGCATCAGTCCTATCAGGGCAAAAGAAAAAAAAAAAAAACAAAAAAACAAACCATCCAGAAATAGGCCCAGTGCTGACAAACAGATACCAAAACACCAGTACCATACTGTACCATACTAGTGGTTGAGAAGTATGGGGTGGGCCATCTGGAAACCTCCATGTATCTGGCTGGAACAGGCCAACACTGGATACTATTGAAAAATTATATAGAGTCCATTCTCCTTTCCTCTTCCTCCTCCACCGAACCAACTGTCAAAAGACAAAGACCCAATGTAGAGAAAAAAGACCTAAAAATATGTACAGGTGTTAGATAACCCCTGGATTAAAAGTTTTCTCCTGGCACCCATTTTATTTTACTACAGCCAGAACAATGACATTTCTGAAGAGTTAAATCAGGTATTTTAACTGCTGGAAAGCTGTCAGGAGACTATGTGTGTGCACATTTGCACTTCTTTGAGCACGCCTCCTACTTGAGACTCCTCCTGGCTAGTTAAATGACCACACCTGCTCTACTCTTCCCACTGCTCTCTCAGGTCCACATCAAGCCATTAGAAATACGGAAGATGCTTTTTACAGGTGAACATTTGCTTTCAGTCTACATCACATGGTTGTTACCTGTTTAAAAAAAAACATAGCTGATGGCAGTTGGACAGTGTTTTCTAGTACTTATGAGTAAATGAAATCTTCTTAAGAGTGACAAGAGAAGATAATTTCCATACCCATAGGAGTTTTCATTTTTCCTACATTAAGTTGGAGTGTTTTGTGTCTGTTTACTTCTTCTGCCTATTGGAGGTTATGCCCAGAAAGGAAAACACTAGGTCTCTGAACTAAAGTCTAATTGAGGTGTAGCTCCATAACTAGGAGATGCTGTGCAGAATGAAATATTTCATTTCAAAAAAAGTCTTTTGGAGGGTAAAGTGGACACATGTACAAATAAACATGAAAATATTTCTATTTGCTTCGTAAGGAAGCTAAGAAACCTGAGCCTTTACAGTAAAAATATCAATGTAAACAAGGTCACAAACAAAGCATATTTGATGGTACACACTTTAAATCCACTCCTCAATTGTTTCTTTTCTTTGCAGCTCAGGCTTTCAGAATTAATAGACCTGTGTGACAAAGGAGGAACCAAGGGCAGTTATTTGAAGGATGCTGTACCGTAACTGGTGATTCAATCTTTCACTCTATCCCACTAAACCCTAATGGATTTTTGCTTTGAGGACTGTAGCTATGTAATAAGGAAATAACAATATTAATCATGGAGGCTTGGTGTTAGTCATGACGGCATGTTCTACTCCCTTCTATTAAAACTCAGCAGCAATGATGAGTAGTTTTAAAATATGAACTCTTAATAAAATGGCTAATAGATCTACAGGTATCTTGAGAAAAATAAATGAAAATATAAATTAGGAAGACTAGCAATATATTAACATATTTTTAAAGTCTAACATCATAGTACTTGAATAAATTCAAGTTTTACTGAGTTTGACATACCTAAAAAAAATATTTGAACACTAAAAAACATAGCTAAAACCAGATTAGAAAAGCAAATGAACAGACATTAGGAATACTGCTCCAGGATATATCCAGATTCCAGGAATTTCCACCATAGAGCTGAAAACAGTAGATTATTTAAAGCTGCTAGTTTCTTTCCTACTTGATGGACACTTACATCAAATTAGTGCTGAAATATTTGACAGATTATTATTAGCTCAAATTTCATGAGTATTAGGATAGTCAATAACAGGAATTTTCATTAATTATGACAGGCTAGCTAAAGTGACATCAGTTTACTATTATTATTACTACTGTTATTATTATTACTACTCAAGCCTTAGAAAACAGCAGCTGTATGGAAAGAGTAAAAGTATTGGACTTCCAGAAAGTTTACTTTTGCCTTTTAAATTCAGAAGTTAAAAACTGCAGATTGACTATAGTCTTAGAAGCACCGACTGTGCAGCTTCCACATTTAAAGTTGCCATTCTGTCTAGAAGAGAAAGGATGAAATAGGCTGTGCCATGAGTTAAAAAGTACAGGATCTCTGCAACATGAAAAGTGATAATCTGTGTTTGCAGGTTGCTGTTATCACTTCATGAAACTGCCAAATATTAATGCAGAGATACTTTTCTGTAACAGATGCAGAAGTACCTCATAGAATTCAGAGAGCTAAATCTGATCATTGTCTAGGTATCTGTTTCATAGTTAAGGAAACAAAGATAAGATTTACCAAAAGACACATCTGCAAATTCAAGATGAAGTGAGATTTCAGATAACTTGGTTTCCAGTCCTGCCTTAAAAATACAATATGCTCATTCTTCTGCTTAAAAACATTTATAAAAAACATTTCCACAACTCTTCATAATGAGTTTTAAAACTCAGTTTAAATGAGACCATAGTTTTAAAGAGAAAGGCCAGAGTAAGAGTTTCATTAGCTGCAGATGACTGCAGTTAAGCAACAGCAATCCCTACCCTGCCATTTTCAAAATACATAAATGACTCATGGAGAGTCAGCAGGGTTAAAGCCCTGCTGTGAATGATGAGAAAAGGGGGAAACAGAAGATTCAGTGCACAAGGAGGACATCTCAAGTCAGGTCATTCTGCTGGGAAAAAATAGTGTCTTGTGCAAAATGCAAGCAGTGGCCAAATCGAACCACGGTGCTACATATTGTAGTTACCTTTACATAAAATCCACCAAAGCCTGAACATCTATTCTGTCTTTATAGCTTCCTGCCACTACAGGAGCTTTCCCTGTTACTTTTCAAGGAATGTCCAAATGCCACATTAACTGACACATACAAGCTATTATTTTTCATTTGAAACATTCCCTGAATGTTCCCCAAATAGAAGAAATAAGAAATTAATTCATATCCATAAGTCATTTAATTTCTTCTATTTCCTAAGAGAAAAAAAAAAAAAAAAAAACAGATGCCCAGATCCAAAGAGATATGTAACCTTAGTTATTGATACTACCTGGGATGTTTTATTCATAACATTAAGAACAATCTTAAACATATCACCATTCTACTGGAATTCTACCTTGGCTCTAGATGATTTGGTGCACTACAACCCTGAACAGCAGATCCAACACAAGGTTTTTGGTAGTATCCCACTGAACTGACATACTCTCCTACTCGTAGCCCCTTCAGAAATGGCTCAAGGGCCTTTCACTCTCTCTCAAAATCTTGTCCATTTTTAGTGATGTAGTGACTAGACCCAGAACCACCAAAAACATTATGTTGGTGCTTGTCTATCCATCTTTAAGTTTGGACAATAAACAGAGGTAAAAACTACATTAATTTCCAGCCTTAAGAATAATCATACCTATTACAGTGGATAATAACCACATCCACTAGGTGTTTGAAGCTATGCATTGTTGGACCTTATTAATTAGACAAAAACTGAAACTCATAGGTCTGTCTGTGAATATTCTTAATTTCAGCCTTTCAAAATTCTTATTGTAAAATTTAAAGGATAGTCTACTGAAAAAGAAATAATTAAAACATCCTGAGTAAAAAGAACACAAAGTCATGTATTTAAACAGATATAACGGACTCTTCCTCGACACACAAGCTCATATTGCATTTTTTTGGGCTGAAACTGCCAGTTTGAGAGATGCTGAGAGATATCTTTTTAAAATAATTGCAAGTTTATTTTTTTTTTCTGCAGACTCCTCCTGTATTGACACTTCACCAGGGAGAGCATGTCTTTACCTTACCACGTGAGAGCACTAGGACTGAAGCAATGTTATGCTGTACTCAGCTGGGGCTCTTTGTAACCAAAAAGAAACAACAAGCTGACAGTCAGCCTAGAAACTCGTGTGCTTTGATGTTATGAACGATATTTTCACCTTCTACAAGCAGAAAACTAAGTTCAAGATTAATTGATTCCTCAAGATTGAGTGATTCACCTAAAGCTAAAAGAAAATAAACAGAAAGGAATCATGCAAAGGCTTCCAGTAAGGAACACTAAGAAGTTAATAAACCTACCTATCTAGGCTTATGAGACTCTATTAGTCCATCTGTCTATCTCTCTATCATGTGTATCAAAAGTAATGAAAAACAACAAAGACAACAGAGTGCCCACAACGTGGGCAACTAAGATCACAGTACATTGGGGAATGATTCTCCCTGCTATGTAAGATGTCATGAGTTTGATTAAAGCACCTAAATTTGGAACTCAAATCATTTTTTATACATAGCATGGTAATCAGTAAAACAAGATGAAATACCAGGGTTGAGTAATCATCAGTTTCATACAATAGGCTGCAGGGACTATGCCACAGATTTTTTTTTCACCTCACTATGAAGATATGACATGTGCTTCAAAAGTTTCCACAGTCCATAACATGTTTTGTGTGTAGGAAAAGAATGAATGCTCAGAGTCACACTGCAGATACAAGTCTGAATTTTCTACAGATATCTTCAGCATTACCCACTGAAAAGAATTACATGCTGGTTTACCATGAATATTTTCTAAGACATTAAGAAAACCCAAACATTAAAATATCCTTACAGAACATTGTACCTGCTAAGCCTTAATTAGGTACAGAAAAAATCAGGACAAAACAAATCTCTGAGTTCAGGTGTCCTGCAGAGCCATTGCAAAAGTGCCTAGATGCAATAAGGATTGAAAATTAAGTTTCAACTCCTGTTCAACTCCCTGCTGCAAGCAACTAGGCACCACACACTTCTATTTTCTCTGTATTACCTTGGGATTACAGCTACAGATCCTATATTTGATAAAGATCCCACAGGACAGAAGTCGTAGGACAACTCAGGCTGCAAAGGAAGTGCTGCAGACAAAACCCCAGCTGTGACTCCTGCTGGCACACCAGTTGATGTACTTACTCTTTACTGAGGGCTGAGCCTAAACCCAAAAGTCACCACACAATGCAAAACCACATATATTACCACTACAGCAGCTTTACAACAAATTTACTCCATAAACATGTAGCACATAACAGTGAATGCTTCTGAAAAAAATGTATTATCAGAGTTCATTTCCTTTGGCTTTTTAATTTATATATTTATAACTCTTATGCATATTTTAGTCTATAAAATATCATATGAAGATTTGATCCTATTTAAATATTAGTCAATATTTGCTATTTAATATTAAAGAATATTCTTAATTAAAAATTATTTGCTCCTTAAATTCTAAACCATTTGCAAACACATAAATGCACATTCAAAACTGGTAAGATACCATAGAGAATTATCTACAAGGAGTTTAAGAAGCAGATTATGTTAGATAAACAAGGTATAAATCAAAATTTAACATGATAACACTTGCTACTCTATGTCTATCTCCCCTTTCAGCTTTTCCAAAATCTCTTTTCTTCCCATGAATGGGTTTCAACCTTATCATAAATACTCAATCATTACCTTATCATAAACAGCAGATTTATGTATCATTTTGAGGGTTCAGAGAACGTCTCAGAAAACAGAAAATAAAATCCTGATGTCCTTACCAGTTTTCAAGATGCATTCAAGTGTACATAGCTACAATTTTAGTAACATCTTTCTCACGTTTTGTAGTTCCAACATTTAAATTCCAGTGAGAGATGTTCCATATTAATGCATATTAAACAAATAAACTGCAGTAAACTTATAAAATATTTAAAACCTGATCACTGTTGCACAGACAAAACTTAAAAGCAATATAAATACGACTATTAGCCAGTATATACAGAAGGGCTCTGAAGAATGACGCAGGATTTGCACTACAGATTTCCAAAAGAAAACAAGTGTGCAAAAGCACTCTGAAGAACAGTGCAGTGATCTAATCTTTCAGCCTGCACTAATCTTGCTCATCAGAACTACATCTTTATTAACTCCTGCTTTCTCTACCTGAACAGCACATGTTCCATGATCTGTCACATAGCAGAATGCTGGATGAAACACAAGGAGTGTCCTTGAATTTGAAGAGTCAGAAAAATAAGCTTTCAAATACAGCTACAAAAGCTATGGAACTAAACATGAATTAAAGGTAATTTCTTTGCTCATCTTCTAATTTCTGGCATTGTTTTCTGAAATAAAGGGTTTTCTGATTCTGAAAGTACTTAGAAGGCAGAAAGTCAAATTTGATGAAAGTACATGATGCATTTAGCAAAGTTGATTCGCCAGGAACCAGACTACTGCAGACCTCTCAAAAATTTCCTCTCTAGAAGAAATCTCCTTAATAAAATGTTATTTTACACCCAAAATGATAGCTAAACTAAATTAAAGGAGAAGGGCAACCTCATAAGGAACAGCCAGAGGATGAGTGGCAGATGAACACTTTTCTCTTTTTTAAATAGGATTAAAACTAACCAAACAGCAAATCTCCAACATAGTGCAAATTACAGCTGTTGAAATTAAAATGACCCCACACAGCCAGAAAGGTATAGCACTGTTGAAATTTGACAGCTATTAGCCAGAAGAATAAATGCTGAAATATGTACAGCTCAAATCTTCATAATAAAACAATCACCTTTAATATAGAAAAGCCTATCTGAGAAGAGCGATTACGGAAATTTAGGAAGAAAAGATTGTACTTTGTTGCTTGTCATGTTAGAAGGTATAGTCATATTTGTTTAGGAATAACAATAAAACAGCTGATACCACTGCATTGTTATCAGCATACACTACCATTTCAGCAACTACAAAAGACAAAAAGTAGACTAAAAAACAGAAAAGCTCACCACTTCTTCATGCCTGCATTTTCTCACATTAATTCCATTAATCTGTTATTAAAAAGATAAAGAGAAGACTTACTCTACATTTCATAAGCACAGATTTCATTTCACTTTTGTAGAAAAATAGAGAAAAAAAAATTTGCAGTTTTACTCACCTGTAGAATTGCATCTCCTATAAAGAGCAAACCTGAAAGTTCAGCTGAAAACAGAAAGCATATTTTTCACTCACTTTGTACAAAACATCCAAAATTCTGTGTACATGAATTCTTATTTAATGTAATGCATTTGCATAATCTTTTAAACTTTCAAACAAAAACATGATAAAACCCCAACATAAAGCTTCCAAATGAATTACTTGTATTTTATTTATTAAACCCAAAATATAGGTGTATCAGTGTTACAATAAGAGGCTAATCAGCCCAAGCACACAAGGATGAAACTCCATCCATCAGTCACTAGCACCTTTCAGGCCATTCTGGTAAGGTGTGGCATATTTTTCTGAATAGAAAATGTCTGCAGGACTAGGTCTTATTTGCCTGTGAGAAATCATTTCTTACAAAGAGAAAAAAGCAACATAAAGACTCCAGAGCTACTTATGAATAAACAAAATTTAATTTTTAAGTTTTGCCAAAGGACCCTTTAGATCCTGCATCTTTGATATAATCTGATAAATAACAGGGACTATTAATTCTGGACAACACTTACATATGCTGAAGAGCTAGAAAATCAATATATTGTAAAAAAATCACCAGACAAAATGATTGTGATTTTTAAAACAAAGCTGCATCATAAAGACATTCACAAAATCTAATTTTACACTTCCTATTTTTAAACACTGTGTTTGTTCCATTTCAGAGTTCTCAAACACACCTTATAAGCATACCAGAAATATAGCAAAGACTATTTAAGTGTCTATAAAGGCATCAATAACCCCCCAACATGAGAACCAAGGGAAATTAACAGATTACATTATAGTACAGATTATTATAGCATTCCATATCATCACAGAAGATACTGTCTGGAAAAAAAAACATATTGGACTTGATCCAAAAACTTTACTTATTTACATGAGCTGTAAAACTGGAATCAATATTGACATAAATTATGATATTCAAGTCTGTATTTGAATGAATGGTCCTATTAGCTGTATTAAACAACTGAGGGTTAAATTACTGCAGGACAGACATTCTGATTTATTTTGAGGCACAGGCTTTGCGTCAAACAGCATTTTGTGTATCAGAGTTCCCTAGTCCAGGAACACAGCATGACACTTTCTACATCTCAAGACAGCAGTTTCCTACAAATGAGATGTCCCTCAAAACTAGCTCTCTAAAAATCAGCAGTACTTTTATTGAAAGCAGTAATGAAGATTATATCACAGCTAGGTATTGGGGCTAGAAATATTGCAACAGCTACTGCAGAAGGAAAAAAAAAAGAAGACAGAAATAAAGTTGCACTTCAGTGTGCTCAATTAAATTTAAGTACAGTAATTTCATGACTATAAGGCGCACCCTTTTGACTAAAATTTTCCCTCAAACCCGGAAGTGCGCCTTATAGTCCGGTGCACCTTATCTGAGCTACATAGTGGC
>PYHW01009485.1:9447364-9500067 GCA_013186435.1 Turdus rufiventris
TACCCCGGCCCCGGGGACGCCCTACAGAGCAGCGGCGGCCATACCCCGGCCCTGGGGACGTCCCACAGAGCAGCGGCGGCTATGCCCCGGCCCCGCCGGCTACAGGCCAGCCCGGGGGCCAATGGCTGCCAGGTGGGGGCGGGGCCTCAGCCAGCAACTGTGCAAGGGGAGCTGGGGGCGGAGCCTCGCTAAAAAAAAAAAAAAAAAAAAAAGTGTGCCTTATAGTCCGGTGCGCCTTATCTGATCTACATGTTGTGAATTTTGCTGGCTGCCGGTGGGTGTGCCTTATAGTCCGGTGCGCCTTATGGTCGTGAAATTGCTGTATATCTTTCTTATTTTTCCTGCAGTGCTTAATAGCATTTTAAAGCTACTAATGTATGCCACATATTTATGTATTAGTTACATGTATACTGAAAAAAATGTAGTCACAAATATAACTTCTTAAAGTTAACCTTATTGCCATCCTTAGGGTCTCATTTATGCTACTTCTTATTCTTCTTAAGTCCAACTTCCACATCTACCTTTCTTTTGGCTTTTGATTCTCAGTATGCTGATTCTTCCATATCTCTCTTTATCTGAGTGGGTGAATATGAAACTTTTTTTTTTTTTTATGCTGGCACATTTTACTTGAGGAGAAGCTGAGTTCTAGAATTATTGCATTAGAAATTGAGGGAAATGTTTCCAAGTTTGCATTTCTGGTCTTACACAAATGCATGCAAACATAATGAAGATATTAAATACACCGTATTACTAATGGTTCACAACCTTCCTCCCTCATAATTATGCAAATTATTATCCATGCATCATTCCAGTAATTTCAAAATGTTGCCAGTTTGAAACAGTACAGAAATTCAGCATCAGGTCTGTTATTATTAAAAATAAGTATGGTCAACACTTTGTGCAGTACCCTGTCTCAATACTACCTGAGAAACCAGGTTAAAAAGTCATGCATTCTCCTGCTGTGTTACCATGATTTAAGAGCCAAACATGTCATCTGCTACAGTTTCCAGAAAATAACTACTGGAAAGTCAAAGTCACTAAATCATTGCCTTTTGTTAAATTTGTTAAGCATTTTCATTCTATCAATATCTTCCTATTTCTCATTTTTAAAATAATGCTTTACAATAACATTTTCTTTTAAAAAAAGACTTCAAAAACTATTCTAAATATAAATTGATAAATATATATTTACATAAATATAAATTCTTCTGAAAAATTTCTGAGGGAGAGAGATCATTAAGACATGAGAAAGAAAGGTTTCAACAACAACAGTATTTATTTAACCCTGAGAAAAGAATCTCAAGATTTAATATATCTTTCTTTAAAAGGAACATTAAAGTGCAGTGTAATAAGCAATTACCTGATACTCACCTCTTTGTTCTTTGGAAATCTTAGAAATGACCACTGGAATATTATGTTCTGCTCCACCCTGAAAACAGAATAAATAACAATCTTTGTCAGTCACTAAAAATATCTTTTTGCTTAAAGTTATCTTTTACCCTTTCTCTAAATTCAGCTTTTTGAGACACTGAGCAAATAATTCTGATTCCGCACTTCCTCTTTTTTTAATGAAAATTTGATTGTGATTAATTTCTTATTGTCTGATATAAAGAAGTTCTCTGTTGCCACCATTAGCTCAGGAAGTGAATTCAGAACTCTAGCAGACTTAAAGAAAAAGCACATCAGTTTCTGTGAATTCTGGAGAGCCTAATGGATGAAATATGTCCTGTAGAAGCAGAATGGACATCCAGCTACAATGGCAACCACACTGTGACTGCTTTGTTTTCACGCTAGCAAGAAAGAGGTAAACAAAAGCACAAGAAAGACAGTTTGGGCTTTTCATCTCAAAAGCAGCCTTTATTTGTTTCTGTCTGTCACACAAGCACAAAGAGTGAGGAAAGCAGTGGCATAAGTAACAAGGAACAGAAAAAGAAACATTAAGAAATAGAACAGTAGGTGTACAATAAACTGGGAGAAATAAAGGAAAACCAGATGATAGTTTCAACAGTTCAACAGCAATTCAATGCTGCTGCTTCATTCGATTTATCCTTTTGGGACTGGAAAAAATTTATAGTGCTTAAGAACAAAGTAATAAAAATAAATCTTAAATGAAAAGAAAATTCAAAGAAAGGTAAAGGCAAATATACAGAGAGACACAAAAACTTTTTCCTCTGCCAAGAGCATCAAAGCATACACTCAAATGCAATCTGTACAAATTCAGGTCAGCAGAAACCAATGTCTGCCACACTGCTGTTTTGCCTAGGAATCCTGGTTAAGGGTTTGCTTACTCTTCAGCAGATAGAATTTACTTTAGAAATGATGGGGGTTTTAGGTTCAGGAACACAGGGTCAAGTAAAAAGGACTGACATAGGTATTTCAATCCCTAAGGAACAGAATTCTTCATGCAAGGTCGAAGTGTTTGAAACTGAACAGACTCCTACACTCAACACCTCTTTCTGTCATGAAAGATTAATTTCCTGTGAAACCACAGAATGTTAAATAGGATAAACATTCCTTTTGCTAGTTGTTATCAATGCAAATGGCCCTAAAAATATTGAGTTAATAGGGATCTCAGTAATATTACAACAATTATATATCTACAGGTAAAGTTCTACTGGCATTGCATGAGATGAGTGTTGACAAGTATAGAACATATCAGCATTTCTAGCACAGACTGAGTATTGACTCCACAAAATCAGAGACTGCCATGATTTCAGTTAGGCTGAGAGATCTATTCACACTAATTAAATTGCAGGATTATAGCTTTTTGAATTTCTTTAAGTAGTTTTCACCAGAAGAACAGCAACAGTAAAAGTTGGCTTCACTGCAGATAATGAGGTCAAGCTCACTAAATTTGTAAGTTTTTAACCTATACTCTCCAAATTTTCTAGTCACATGCAAATTTAATTTCTTCCAACTTTTTCAAATGAACAGAAAAAATAACTGGATCACCTTCTTCCTACGTTTCCAATGCTACACACATGTTGCACTGTCCAAGATATTTAAAGCCCAACAAGGAAGTGTAAGGCTTGAAAGAGCCTCCCTGCCTCCTTAGACCTGACGCTCCATTAAAGTAGGAAATTACTTTTATTACTAAGCCAGCCTGCAATGCACAGAACATGATTATCCCTCTCTCATTGCAATGAATCTACCTAAATCCATTTACACTACAGATCTGAGGAAGCTTTCAGTAGCTCCTACTGAAGAGAATTATCTCCTCTCATTGCATCCATGTCTGGCCGATATGAAGGCTTCTTTTTAGATCAGTGAAAGGATGTAGAGCTTGCTGTTTTAAGAAACAAAAAAACAAAAACTAGAAACAGCAAATAGTTGACCAGCTATCTATACTCATAGATAGTAGCAAACTGCACAAATTCTGCCAACATCTTGTTGAATACTACTTCAAGTTGACACTGCAGCTTTTTATCCTGCATTCTCCATACTTGATTCTTTGTCCTGTAGAGGAAAAAGTGTATACATGACTAAAATCTGATTTTACAGTCTCGGGGGATACTTTTCTGAAGAAATCTCTGGGAACAGAGGCAACTTTTCCAACTGCTTTAAATTTTTTCTTCTTCTAGTATGGACATAGGTATAACTTCAGACCAGAGGATGGACAGAAATACATCAAATAGTGGTGCTGAAGACTTAATGGCTCTGACCTCTACCAGACTCTAACAATGATCTTTGTCAAGCAAATTTTCTTTGTCGTTTTTCCTTGAGCAGGGACAAGCCTGGAATAACAGCAGCTGCCCACCTGTGGAGGTGGTCCTGCTAGAAGAGGCAGAGGAAGCTCTAATCACTGGCAGCTGCTTGAAGGTCACTGTCCTGGATTTTGGCCACTACTGGTGAGAGGTCACCCACACCTCCTTTTCAAGTGGCACATGACACACTCTTAAAATTTTTTTCTTATCCCAGTTTTTATGTGTGAAGGTTTTTTTCAGAAGTCTCTGACAAATGAAAAATAGAGCAATTGAAAGCAGTAACTTTTGTTGACAAAGGATGATTTTTTTTTTAGTTCCAACTATAATTTATTTTCTTTTTAAAATGTTTATTAAAAAATCAGACCAATTATTGGGCTTTACCATCATCAGACACAATGTTGGGGACTATGACTTCATACTAAAAGGAAGCATTTCCACTAGCAAAAATAGCTTTAAGGTCTATGGACGCTGAATTTTTTGACTGAGTTAAATTGGAAAGTCCAAATGAATCTCAGAAGACCTGTGATGCTGTTCACCATTTTAAAAGAATGATCGAAACAGAGGCAGGATAATGACAGTGTAGCCAAAAGTCAGACTGTAACCAAAACCTCAATTTGTTTAAAGAACTATCAATTTTGTTGCCTCTTTCATCAGGAACACTACACTCCAATCACTGACAAACAAGATGTTCTCTCAGAAATCATACACTGAGCAGTGTCTCTTGTCAAGGCTCTGCATCTCAGACTTGTCAGAGATGTGATAAATGACTGAAATACTACACTTTCCAAATCCTACATCTACGTCCGTGGCTATTCCTTCACACACAAGCATTTAACAGGAGGCTTCAGAAAAGAGAAAATCATTCCTTCAGAAGAGTGTAAACCAGAGCAGGTCTGCTTCAAATTCTATCACAGTTTCATGACTAACTTCAGCTAAGACCTACAGCCAAACACCAGGTTTCCAAACCCTAACAGAGTGGACTATAATCTTTTTTTTAAGGGCTGAAATTTAAGTCTTGGACAAAAGTCAACGTTACAATCATGGGTTTTTGTAAGCAGTTAGCTAAATCCCTGATTTTTACAAATATAGTTGAAATACACAGGTTATAAGAGAAGAGTTTCCCTCATAGAAAGTAAAGAAAAATATTTTGTTTAATTTTGAAACTATTAAAAATTTTCCTCTGCTCTTCAGAAAAAGAATAATTCCAAGGGTTCAAAATACTTCAGTGGGATAAGACATTTTCAAAATTTATTTAAGAGAAAGTTGAAAGATAACTTTTTTACATGAGATTTCTGACAGTAGATGGATGTTTTAAGCTAGCAGAAGAAAATAAAGTCGTGATAAGGCCCCAGACCTGATTGCCAAAACTAGGCAAAATCATAAAGAAGCATTCTAAAGTGAGTGTCATTAATCACTGTACTGCTGTAATTAACACCTCAGATAAACAGCATCCTCTGACATACACCACAGCCAGAAAGCAACTCCTCAAATAACCCTTATCTTCAATTAGTCTGGGAGTATCAGACAACATAACCTACTGTAATTCCAAGGCTGTGGAAGTTACTAACACAAGCAGGAGAAGCCTCAGTCCTTCTCACTCTTTTAGGGTAACTTGTAGACAATTTAAAAATAATTACATTTCTATTTAAAATTAATAACAAATATAAGTTTTTATTTAAAAGTTCAGGAGTCTTACAAAACAAAGCAAAAACATAACAGCAAATTTTATTCATCTGCAAGACACAAACCATGATTGAATGCCACATTTTAAACAGAAAACTGGCACTTTTCAGCATATTTGGAACTGACATGTCAGGTCATGCCATAAATAAAAAGTCCATTTCAGTGACTCTTCATAAAGTTTGCCTTCTAAACTAAAAAAGAAAATTTACTGTAAGTTCCCATTCTAAGTTGTTTCTTAAAGTAGTTTAGAATTATAATAATAGATTATATTATTTTTTTTTTTAGATTTTGTTAGCTATCCAACTGCTTGTCCAACTTTTGAAAATGTAGAACCACTAATAAAGGGACCTATCAAAAGGGTCCCACATTCATTGATTTATTTTTTTTTTTTAATAAATGATTTTAAAGTAATAAACTACCTGGACCACAGAATTCAACTTGCCATTTTCATGATCTTACCTATGCCATCCAAGCAAGTTTAGGTTTCCTTTTCTTAAAGAGAACTCTGCTCTTAAATGACATTAGAAGGGATTCCATCAACCGATTACCAGTTATTTTAAAAAATTAAAAATTACCTATTCACATCTGACTTTATGTGTCTTCATATTCCCAATACTTTGGCTGATTTTGATCAAAACATCTGTATTTTTATATCTATTTTTGCATATCTATGTATTTGTATATCTATTTTTGTATTTTGACACAAAATAATCCTTGAAAATAAATACCTTACTCTAAAAAGAATAAAAGTTACCTCTACTAATTTAAGAAAGACCATTGATCATTCACTATTTAATTTATATTTCTAAATGATATTTTATTTTTTACAATGTACCTAATACTTTAAAAACTGTGATCTCGTCAGCAATGTTAATTCTAAATGACTGCTCATTGTAAATTATATATAAAAATCAAGTGTATTGACTCTTAAGATTTGTTCTCCAATCATCTAAAGTCTTTACTGTAACCAGTTATTCTTTAGTAGCATCTAAATAAAACCTTATACTTAAACCATATACTTAATTTTACACTGACATCCATTAATTCATCATTATTCAGTGTACTGTAACCTATAATGACACTGGAGGAAAAAAGAATTGAGTGTTGTTGACCAAACAGATAAGAAACTTTGGTGACAAAATAGCAATTAGTTTTTCTTGAACAGATGTCTTCATGGGTCAACAAGATAACAGCAAGCACACTAAGATATTTTTAAAAATTAATATTTCTATTCAGACACGTACTCAACAATGACAACACAAATTCACATTAATCCTTCTTATGAGTCATTTATAAGGTCAGTACTAGCAGATGTTCATAGGAAAATCTATACTTTCACTTCATATGCATAATTTAGACCTCTTTGCATTCATGTGAAGCACACTTCATTTTTTCCATTGCTATCTTGAGAACTCCTGTGTTTAGAAGATAAAATTAATCCTGTGTTGTCTACACTCAGATTCAAAGCTAAGGTAAGGTTTTAAAAACCATAGATTACAATGACAAAAACTATTAACCCTTTCTCCCTCTAGTGACAAAAGCAAAAGCATGCAACATGGTAAATTTCTGTCTGGGCTTGATCAATAGAAAAATAAAAAACATGAGCACGCAATAACACTTTCTGTCCCAATAATGAATTGCAGTAGATTACTGTGATATTCTTAGTAGTAGAATTCATGATATACTTATTGGCTGTTCCATGTACCTGCCACTGTAATTTAGCATTCATTAATAACTATTTAAATTAGACAGAACCTGAACACTGAAAACACTTCTCAACTCTTACATCAAACCTTATTACAGAGTTGTTCAGCTTGAATTTTCAGGGAATGACTGCCTTCCATTCCATAGGGCAGCATATGCCATGGTTGCCTGCTGTAAACAGTAACATACAAGAATACCTTTCCTGTCTTGTCTCTAGTCCTCTAAAATAGTTTGTACTCACTAAGAGTAACATTGATTATATACAAATACATGCTTTGTGTGATAGGCAACGAATAGATAAAAAAAAACCCATCTTACCTTTATACTTAATCCAAATCCTCCTACAGTCTGTCTTCTTATTGTTACTGTTCTTTCCTGGAAAAAAATAAATCAAGTTTTGCTAGATTGAATGCTTCTGCCAGAACAACTATATTCATACTTCAGTAAGCTTTTTCAACATTGATTTTTGTTGCTTTAATGAAGTTCTGAGCTCCTGAACTGAAAATCCCATGAAACCTATGTTCCACAGGAAAAAAGAAAAAATCTGGAAGAAAATAAGAGATCCTGTCTTAAAAAAAACCAAAAAAAAACAAAAAATCATTTTTTCAATTCACAGCATCCTAGCAAGTACCACAACGCATAAAAACCAGAACTTTGGAGTTGTACAATTATGCCACAACACATTTCAGAGTTTAAGGCTTTGGCTAGTCCAAAATTGGTCCCACATGCAGGTTGATCACTACATGTTGATGTACGTATACTGCACTCTTACAATGCATTTCCCAATTCAGTTTCATCTGAAAACTTGTACATGCCAAGATGACTCATTTATGTTAACCAAAGCCTAAAAAGTGCACACTTGTTAGTACATGAATTCACTTTAAAGCACAGTAATGATCCAAATTAAAAAAAAAACAAAAAGCCAAAAAAAAAACCAAAACAAAGACAACCCAAAATCACCAGAAGCTATTACAAAAACAACCACTGTTGATCTCAGAGCAATGGTTTAAAAATTGTAACTCATAAACTACAATTATTAAAAGCAGCCCATCTTTTTCCTTTCACTGCTTGTCTAAAAATGTTTGCCGTACAAACTATAAGCTAATATCTGTCTCAGATATGAACATCTACAAAAAATAAATTTTTTGGTTTTTCCCTAGTCTGTTTATTGACTTTATAATCACAGATAATTTAGAACTGGTACATTAGCGGTAAAATAAACTACTAGCAGATATCTAGATTCAAATATATAAATGTTACAGATTTCTGAATGTCCTCTATATGTGGTCTAGATTTATACAAATTTAATTACCTATATATCTATTGCATGGCATAAATCTTCACGTATGCTACATTTACCTATATTTACTTCAGCACGATCAGCATAGATTATCAATGTCAGTCAGATTTGAATACATCATCAGGAATGTAGCAGTGAAGTGACAGACAGCATGAAATATATACAGACTTTTTTTTTTTTTCCTTCCTTACTTCATGTACAGAAAGTAAAATAAAGAAGCTACCATCTAAAAGTTTTGGAACACTGTTACTGCATAACATTGGTGAAAATCAAGTCACCTTGTTTAGTTTTCATGTTTGTGACAAATAGGAACTGTGTAACTGTGGAAAGAGCAAGCATAAACTCATCCAATGTTTTGGACTGAAAGACAAAATGGATTGCCTAAAATGAGACTGACATTTATTCAATTAGGCTAATGCTTGCAAAATTTAAATTGCTTGCAAATACTTAGTCTAAGAAAAATGTATGTATTTTGCTGTTAAATAGCCAAACATTTAATTTTTTATTTTTAACATAAACTTCTAAAAAGGAACTTTCATAATTGTAGTTCCCACAGATTGGATTCAGGCCACAAACTGTACTTAGAAAAGCTTTTGTCTGTCACAGTATCAGATTCAGGTAACAGTGCTGACAATATATTCAGGATAAACCAATAGAGGCCACAGTCTGACGTGTGGTCTAAGCTGAGCTTACATAAATGAACAGAAAACACTCAGCTAGAGCTCCACTGGGAGCTATATTTTTCCTATTAACTTCATCTTCCTTCCACCTCCAGCTTGTACTGAACATGGAGTTAAGAACAGGAACCTGACTTGTACACTCTAGTCAATATATCCTGGTATTTTTGTTATACATGCTCAAACCAAATACAGCACACTTGGGCTAAGATGACATTGAAAAACAGCAACCTCTCCCTAAACTGTTTTGAACTGACTAGTGTTACATCAGCCATGAATGGAATAAAGGACAACACAGAGATTAAATTTCAAACAAAGCAATATTGTCAGTTAAAAACATGCAATTTCATAAAGTTCATGTCAGTAGTCATCGTAAATATTGGCATCTGAACATATTCTAAGTTGAAGATACCTTTTCAGAAAACCTAGCAGAAAACTATACTGCAGAATGTTTCTCTCCTTGTCCTTCTTAGCCCAACATGCACGTAAGTACCCATAAAAAAGAGTCAATAAAATATACTTTTTTGGTTATCTCTAAAGCAAAGTCAGACTCAAGACAGTCCTGAAAACACCCGATCCAGTCTTCTGTGAGTTTGCCAGTGTTGTCTGACAGAAAACAAGAAACACTTCACGTTGGAGTTCAGCATTACTTTTTTACATGAAAGAAACCTGCATGCTAGCATAAAAGATTTCCAAATAGGAAAAACTATATTGAAATAAGGAAGGAAACCATAAAAAATTCAAGACACTTTTTCAGCACAACATAACTTACCAAAAAGTTTTGACTAGTATTTTTTTAGTTCCCTTTCTATTTTGGTTGAAATTTGATATCAAATGTTTTGGGACCAGACAGTTACTGAACTGAATTTCACTTCAAAAACATACTGCAAACTAGATTGACTTGAATGATGTCTTGTATGTGCAGTGAAGGCATTGCATTGTATTTAATCTAGGCTAATTCAACACACCTCTCAGGTTTATAATAAAGAAATAGTACTTTGCTAAATTGCAAAGTAACATTTTCTTTACATCAAGTTAGCTAACAATAGGAAACATGCAAAAGACCTTCAAAAGTACAAATCAGAATTACATGCAAGTTGTGTATTTCTTTAGTTAACCATTAATAATCCCCTAGTCTGCAATTTAAAACACCGTATAAACCTTATAGTGAAACAGCTTTTCAGAACAGTTAGGAGCATCAGACATTTCATACACATGAATCTTGGACTGGGATCAAGCCCCAGCTTTAATCAGCCATTGGTCAAGGCAAATTTAGTTTTGTGATCAATAAAGAAAAATAAACACATTGAACCTGGTGGGCCAAGGCAGGTGTCCAAATTAGATGGTAATCAACTTCAAGTATAGAGACAGAATGCCAAACTTAAGATGAATCCCTCCCTTTTGACTCACATAACTTGAATAAGTATTTTGATGGTAGATACCTGCTTTGAAATGTTTTTGCAGAAAACTTATTTGCCATTCTTGTAATTTATTTTATAAATTGCACATGATTGCTTTTATGTAACACTCAAATACTCAAAACCAAGCTCTATTTTCAGTGTCATTTTCAACCCAGGTTAATGGAATATGCCTTGTCTGCAAAACACTATATTGTCATTTGAAGTATTTTTATTATAATGATTAATGCACAAAAGAAGGTTAACCAGCAATGTGAAGAAAATTATTTTGTTCTGATGCCTTTAATTAGCATTTCAAATCAACAACAACAGTAAAAAAATGCTTTTCTCTGGTCTAATAGCTTTAAGTTCTTAAAATGATTTCAACTATTCATTAACAGAGCAAGAGCTCTGGAAGGCGAAGAAGTGCTCTGAGCATCCTGGCTGACTATTTCTGTTGTTCAGATTAAAAATATTGAAGCTCCATTGATCCTCTATTAATATTTTTATGCTTTCCCCTCTTTTTGCATCACATGATATTCTATGACTGAATTTGCAGTGGTTTTGCAAATTCCAAAAGCAAATTCATCTCCAAGTTCACTAAATAATACTTGATTCAGATGAAAAGACACTCATTTCACTATCAAGACTACACAAAGTATTATGTGAGCTTGTATTTCCATTTTCATATTTGTTATCCACATTATACCAAACAGAGGGAAGGTGAGATCTCCTAGGACCCTTAAAAGCAAGATTCAGAGTAGTGTTCTTGCTGCTTCCTGGAACAGAACATTTTATTGAAAAACACAAAGCTGCTGTCATGCTGTCATCATTCTCCATGCCTCTCAGAAAATTGACTGGAAACAACAGAAAAGAGTTTTGCCAAAAAAAAAAAAATGTTCTTCAGAGCTATGCAGTGAAACAGAAACAATGGGGTTTTTTTTAAGGCTTTCATTAAAGAGTCACTAAAATGTCTCCTTAAAATCCATATGATTTTCTGGGGAACATAAATATCTTCAGAAGTGAGATCAGAAGTGCAGAATGACCATATGAGCATGGAGTAACTGTGAATAGTGAGGAAAGGAAAACACAGAATCCTAGATAATCATTAATTATTTATATTTAATCAGGATTTAATTTTAATTTTAAGTTACATTTTGGAGGACAGTAAAAAATCAAGTATTTCATAGGGATTGGTATGTGATGTAAAAAAGTTTATAATTTCTTAACTGACTCTTAAAAATAATATTTAGTTAGTAATCTTGTCAAACTGTCTTGTATAATATAAAGCAGTCATCTAATGAGATCTAATAATCTAATAATATGTCTCTATGAAGAAGTCCAATACACATTGAACAAAAAGCTGAAGAAACTTCAAAAATCTTCACAAAACTGAATTAACAGCATGTGAAACTTAAATATTTCTCAACCTTTTTCCCAGTGTGTGGTTATTCATTTGGTGAGTCTGGATATTCATCTTACAACAGGAAAGGTATGAAGATTTAGTCGCAATTTTGTCCCAGGTACAGACAGAAAACAAGATCTCTCTTTTCAGAGTCTAGAATAGACACCAAGGCATTTTACATATGAAATAACATGATAAAAAACTGAATGGTTAGCATCACAAAACAGTAGGTGGGGAAAAAGGAATACACATGGAGAAGAGTTTACAATAGCACAGTGACATGGAAACATGTAGAAGGAAAATAAAGGCGGAAAATATTAGATTATAAATTTTAAAAATGTATTAGTATAAAGATAAAATCAATACATGGGCAGCAACTTCACAGATCAACCTGTTAACATTTGATACCATAACACATTCAAGGCCACACTCTCACGTAGTTTATCAGCTATTAGTAATCCTACTACATTTTGAAATAAGAAAATATGAGAATTTTAAAAAATATATTTAATTATTGCACACATTTCCAAGGTTTTAAACCCTCCTTTTGGCTTTGCTCTTTCTTAGTGAAATTTCTTAGGATTAATCTACATGGGCAAGCTTTATACTCATTCTGAGTGTAATGAACACAGGACACAGGTCAGCCACATTTCCAGTTTTAAGAAAGTGTTAACAAGGTTTGGCAGCAGACTTGCTCATCTGCTAACAACTTCCATCATGAGGCATTTGAAGTCTGTCTCATTATTTCAGTTCTGGAGAAGGTTGGCAGTAAGGGAGGGCTGCAATGTGCCTGGTCACCTGAAAATCCCCCTTCTTCTGCAGCTGTGCTGGACACTGAGGATGGCAAACATAGTGGGGTCATAGAGGCTGTTAACAGGGACTAAAATAATAATAAAAAAAAAAAAAGCTCTCAACCCTCCACTTTTTCTTAAGTCAAAACGTTTCCCATCCTACATCCTGTGCTTGAAAGCTGAAACATACACCTAAATACCTACTTACAAAATTTCTGCTCACACTCCTGATTAATTTCAGAAGTACTGCATTTCTTAATATAGAAATAAAAGAGAAACCTGTAAACCCATGGTCAGGATCGGAACTCCCACTTGGTATCGTAATGAACATTCTCTGTAGTTTCCAGCTACTGCCTTACACCATGCACTTCCATTGAACAATGTTTTGGATTCTCTGAGTTTTTTCTGACTTGCAATACTTCTCTTTCTTGTGGTGGAAAAGCCATCTTCCAATGAGGAGAAGTAGTTATTTTCTTTCAAACCTGGCATTATAAATGGCATTTTTAACCTCAGCTGATTGCTACGCTTTTTACTTTTAAGTAGCAGCAGAAAAATAAGCTGCCTTAGGCTTTCCCTAAATAATCATATTTACATCTGTCAGGTTGTCACTTCAAAGCTGTCCGGATTGGCAGGGAAGAAAAAGTTACCCCCATCTGATAGATACTTGACGACTTCAGTGAAAAAATGGATTCACTCCACTGAATAGCTGACAGATACCAACAAGATAAAAATACCCAAAGATTCTTACTGGTAGGTTTTATAAAGGTAACAAGAATGGAAAGTGCTTGAGAGGTGACCTATCTGCACACTTATTTGCAATTCTCTTCGACACAGGGAGTTTCATTTTGGCATTGTTTATAATACTCAACCACATATCAGAATAAAAATTGTAAATAAAGGCAAAAGAGAAAAGTTCAAACCATTATTTAACATTTTAAACATTTAAAATTTTTCTTCTATTTCTATTCATTAAAATTGATAATGGTAATTAAACTTGTTTTACCAATAATAAAATATGACAAGAAAACTAATTTTCAAAAGAGAATGATTCAATGTCACAGATATAAAATTAACTCTCAGGAAGTCTCAAAAATTAAATATCCAAGAAAGGAGAATCTAATAACTTAATGATAACATGCCTGGGAAGTCACATGAAGTGATATGTTCTTAAATTCATAATAACTGCATTATTGCAATTAAAAATCAAGAAAAAATATATTCTATGAAGTTTTTAAATTAAAAGTCTTTTTTTATACAAAACTAAAAAAAATAGAAAATCTCTAACGACTATTTTTTTTAATACTTTATGGACTTTGCATATATTTATGAATCTTTAAAGACTTGATTTCACAGTAGTATAATGAAAACTCTAAGAGTGAAATATATTTTCTTATGCTTACAATTTAAAACACAAAAACCTATGTGGTTAACATCAGAAAACAGATCTGGCTGCAGTGCAATAATTTGAGAGTGTGTTACATCCTGGCCTTAGTAAAGGGACCCATTGATAGGTTTTCCTTTAGCACAAACCCAATTAGGTTTCCATAGGCCACATGTAGATAAGATTGTATCAACCTCAGGTAAAAGCTTGTACAGATGCCANAAAAAAAAAAAAAAAAACAAAAAAAACCTGCTCATTCACTTTTTATCAGTATTGAGTTATGACTGACCTTCACACAAATTTCCCCCAAGATCCTTAATTAAAAAATCAAGCCACTTAAAGAACTAATTAATGTTTAATTAGTTAATGCATTTACTACACAGCAGCATAGAAACTTGAAATTACTTGAAAGAGATGTGACTCATCTGTATGCTATCATCAGGTGAGTCAGCAATATTTTGTAGAATCTATGAACTTTTAAAAGGACATTTAAGACAATTTTGTAAAAATGCAAGCTATCCTGGTAGCTAACAATTTGCCAGCTGCTTACAGTTTGATTCTTTTAGAAAAGAAGAGTAGCTGATTCAAATCATTCCTCCTGTGAATCGTACATTGTCATACCCTTAATTTTTGGGTATCACATGCATATAGACTCTGTGTAGAAAAATTTCTGAGTATAATTAACAAAATTTATGAAAGAAAAAATCCACAGCTTCCTAGACAGATAAACTACTTATCTTGATATAGCACAATAATCCTTTTCCTTGAATTTCAGATGTCCATAAAAGGTGACAGAAACTGTGAGGATTAACTCTAAAATAAAAATATTGATTCTGGAATGGCAAATATTAAAACCCTCCCTAGGAACAAATCTACTTCAGATATGCCATACCATAGGCTATCTCTTTTCCCCTCATAATTGTCACCAAGTTCAGCATTAGGCTATCCTGGTTAGTCCAGGCTGTTAACATGTATGTCTAAAAAGAGTGGGAATTGCCTCACTGCACATTGTTATATGGAAAACCATACAGCAAACTTTTGTGAGTATAATCCCAAGTAATTAAAGAAATATGCTTAAAAAACTGCATAAATATAACCTGTAATTCTATATATATATCTATAATATATATATATTATAGATATAAAATATTCTATATTTATAATGATAACGTTCCTATATGGTTTAATTCAGCTCTTTTGGGGACATCTGCTCTGGGAGAAAAAGCTGTACCCAATCTAACACAAGCTACTCCAGCTGAGGCATACACTTCCTATAATATAAAGCATCTCTACAGGCAAGGATTTAATTTGGATTAGTAAAAGCACTGCCTTCTGCACTTTGAGTTTCATAATATGTCCTCATCTTACTTTTGGTCATTTGCACTGGAGCTCAAATCTCCATTGGGTGTCTGCTAGCAGCATAATGCTGAACCCACTGCATTTTTTTCGGAAAGCAAGACTTTCCTATTGCACACAAAAATAAATATATTTAATACTTATTGATGCAACTGATTATCAAATTTACATGTACTCCATGATCATTTGAATGATGGTTGATGCTGCATGGAATTGCTATAGATACAATTGCTGCAGGCTCCTCACTAACACTTATTATTTTCAGGCAACTAAAGGAACAGATGCTTTCTTTTTTATTGTATAAAGCTGTTTATTTTGCATATAACCTTTAATATATTTTATTTTCTTACTTCACACTGTATACAAAAAAAGAATAAACAATGTTTCTTTGCACCTCTTTAGTTTTGGAAACTAAAACTATTTAACACCAAAAGGAAGTGCTCCAAATTAAGAACTAGATCCTTATCCCATGCACTCACATTAAACAGCACTTCATTCCTAAGGAGCCATTGATTTTATTTAGATTATTCCACAGGATGCAGATCTGGATGCTGCTGGAACGTTAAGTGGCTGTTTAAAGTCTGTCCCACACAGAGGAGCATGCAAATTGATTCAGACTCGACAAACAGAAGAGATACTGTTCTGAACTAAAAACACAGTAATAGCCTTTCGTTCCATACCAGTGTAGCAGTGATAAAACAAAACCTTATAATCAAATTATTTAAAGATTCATTTAAACAGATTAGAATTTACTTTTACTGTAGCTACTTGTCTGTAAAATTTAATATTATTGTTCCTCAATTAAAAAAATTATTTTTATGCTTAAATGGTTTATTCTCTGACACATTCCATGTCAGTTGCTAAATGAAAACATTTGCAATGTAGAATTCAGGTAAAAGAAAGATAAATGTAGTCAGTTATCTCGAATAACAAAAGGAACAAAACAAAATCAACCAAACACAGTAAAACATAAACACAAAAAAACTACACCTAATAAATCAGGAATAAAACTGAGGCAAAATAGGAAGAAAAAAAAAAAGGAAGAATGTGGGACTTATGCAATTATAGTATACAATCAAGGTACATGATTCCAGATTATTCAAATCATCTGTGACAAAAGGACAGTTAAATGTCTGTGAAATGCCAATCATCCTTAGCTGGAATAAACCTACTGCTAAAAAACCCAGTCATAATCGCAAAGGAAATCAGTGTAAAGTGCTCAAAAGTCACTACTCTAACAGTAACACTTCCAGGAAACAAATGCCACATCAACACACTAATATCAGTCAGTTAATGAGTTATGCATTGAATATGCAAATAACATGGGGGAGTTTAACTCAGGAAGCAAATAATCCGTTATTTTCTACAGAGCCTTTGCAAAACTTAGGAGAGAAAAACTGTAAGTGAAAGCCTTGCTGTGAAAAGGGAAAAAAAATATTAATATGCTTTTCATGAAGATATTTAAATAACAAGTTCAGCAGGATATTACGGCAGAATAATGAAAGTCATATTTCTGAGTGATAAAATCTTTTAATAAATAATGTCAGAATGGTGTTGGTGGAATAATGGTGCCACAGTGTATGTTGCTAATTGAACGACTACAGCTTAAGCTTAAACTCATTACTTCTTTCTATCCTGGCTGCTGGATGTCCTGTCATTGAGGAACAGGAAAGTCTGGTAACAGGAACATTTATATTCCACATAAAAGATCCAGACCTGTATTAGCAAACTGCATTTGTTCAGCATGAGTCAGAAGCTAATGTCAGATTTGTCATGTAAATAAACCCAGACTCTATGGAGACTGTAGGCAACGCGTTCCAATTGTTTCAGATAAAAGCTCTGAAGAATTCACCTTGAGATATTCATAATCATGAGAAGGATAATTTGATACATTTTTTCATTAATCTTTCACACTCTTTGCACCACTAACATTCTACCAATTTATTTTTCATTTGTGCTTTGTATCTTTTTAATGTACTTGTATTTAAAGATGCAAGTATGTGGCAATAGCAGCAATTAAATAATGAAACAGACATAATAGCATTAACAAAACATTTGTATAAACAGATATCACACTACTATGCCTCAAGATTTAAATAAAATAATCATAGAATTTCATGTTAACTCAAAGGGAGACCAGAATGTTTAGGATCTTTCATATAAATCTTAACAATATCTCTACAAAATATAATTACAGGATCTATAAAAAGTCTATAGAAATGAATACTAAATGTTTTCTATTATTTTATTATCTCCTAATATTAAAAAAACCCCTGCATTACAATAGCTCTAAACCCTATCATATTATTCTATATAGAATTTTACAGATCTTCCAAATAATTGTAGTTTCTCATGCACAGAATTCAATTTTATGCTTAAATAAGGAATCTGACACATGTAAAAACAGTAATACATAAACCCCCTTATCCCACTGTTCCATCTTCGTTAAGATCATGCACTGCTAAAGCTAGTGACCCTCCCAGAATTCCCCAAGTCTAGTGCTGGGCTACCACAGGAAAGGACCCAAGCAGAGGATAAAAGGTAATTCCCCTACCAGCAGAGCCCTGCCTATAAGCACCTTATCAACTCCAAAGACAATACTCAGATACGTAAGTACATTGAGGTGTCTGTAATGCCTGCAAAAACCACTGCTCGTGTCAATCCTCCCACATCCAATGGCTCAAATACCCGAGGGAGAATGAAGAGAAACAGTACTGCAGTCATGCATATAACTCATTATCTTACTGCTGTTTCTTAGGTGAGTATTGCTAATATTTACAAAAGAAACATTAAAATACACTGAATGTTAACAGAATAAAATAAAATACCAATCCATAAGAGCAAATGCATACAGAGGTGTGTATGCACCTGCACACACATATACACAGCACTCTTCTTTGTAAAAAACATCTTAAAAAAGAAATAAAAACTACTTACACCAGAATAGAAAGGCTCACCAGACACACAGATCACATCCTGCTCCTGGATCATCAAAATATCTTTGGCTAAGTGCAGTCGCACTTTGAAAGGCTCCTGGTTACCATCCTGCAGCAAACAAACCCCTGTCTTTGTCTTCAAAGGAAAGAATAAAGAAAAAAAAAAAGGTATTTTCAGTTAGCACTTAGAATTGTTAGAAGTGGTATTTTGAATAAGAATACTTGATAGATAGGTACAGCCACCATAAATATGTTAACAAATACCCAAAACTATTTTCAGTGATTACTGTATTTACTGTGTTTATACAACAAGAGAACAACGTTACAGTAGTAAAAGCATATTTTGCAACAATAAGGTGCTATTTCACCCGCCATGATTTTGTGACACTCCTTCCAAATTGCTTCAAATCAGCTATTCAAATCAGTATTCTTATTTTCCATGTTTTCATTAAATGATGACAACCCATTTCGACACGAAATAAAAGCTGATGCTCCACATAGTACACCATTTTTGATACAGATACATGTACAATGACACATACAAACTAGCCAGATATGAGTACCAACAGCTCCATGAACCCAACTGTGGGCTTTTCTTGTCTGTGACAACAACATTGATTTAATTTTTTAGTGTTCCTATTCAAATGAGGATACTGAGATAAGAATAAGAGAAAATAAATCAAAGAATAAAATTCCCTCTAGTAACTCAGTTCTTCCTCCATTTCTGTATTTTACATTTATGGCTAAAGATCAGGAATTCTGTAGGATTCTTCATTATTTAATAAATTCTTTTCCAGGAATTTACAGTTCTATTGCAGTAGTACCCACTTGCACTATCTTTTGGGGCATTATACATAAGAGGGTGAGCACTGAAAAAGCTGGCACATGAAAGTACCATCAGTACTTAATTTTCCCTGAAGATTATGTTGAAAACAGCATGCTCTGTAGCACTTTGCCAATGGACAAAATATCTACTAGTAGAGTTTTTTTTATTATTATTATGAGAAATCTGCTTACAAATAATCTAAAGGCTTAGCCTTACAACTAACTAACCAGCATAAGTGTTTGTATAGATACATATATAGATATAGATGATATAGATAGATGTATACATATATGGATCTCAGAAGAAAATGCACATATAAAAAATATTGAAAACCTTCAACTTACCAGTTACTATAATAAAACCTGTACTATCTTCATAGATATCACATTTCAACCCACCAACTGTAAAAAGTTGGCTTAAGAGGAGATCAAGGAAAGAAAAGTATTTCTCTGAACTTAAAGTGCCAAGGTTGACCTAGCTGAATCTGAGGACTCTTCCTCAGAGAAGAGTTTAAAAGAGGATTTGGAAGATATCCCCATAATGTGCTCTTACATCCATAGCATGGAGAGAACAAACACAAATATGGAACTGACAGTAGGCCACTGGCAAAAGAGAAGTTTAAATCTCTCTCACAAGGCTTTAAAAGAGGTGGAAAGGTCGAGGACAATCTTTAAATAGCTCCATATAATATTCTCCACTGACAAACTGTTCTGTCACTTCTGCTCCATACTCAACATTCAAACTTTGGAAACTGTTTTTTCTTGGGTGCCAGGAGCAAACGTGTATAACTCAGCCATGACTTTGAAAGGGGCTCTGACATTGCTCTTAATCTTTTTAATCTATGTAAGAAAAAAAAAAATAAGACCTCCATGCACTGAACTCACAATGAGGTCAGTCAAACCTCTGGTTAACAGCTATCCTAATATTAAGGTGACTTTTTTTCTTCTTTGTGAACAGGATAAGAGAGAAACTAATTAACATATGCAGAAAAACTAAATGAATCACAGAAGGAGGTTTTCAGTACCACTGAAAAATTCTCTCTTATCATACATAAAATGTTACAATATTAAAATAAAGAGCAGCCATGTCCTTGGAACTTCTTTAAACAACAAGATGCCTCCTCGATCCTTGGAATTGTAAAGGAAGCAGTAAGTGACAATGGAAATTGAACAATGTGGATTGTAAATAATTATGTCAAACAAAAGGACTAACACTTCGAAAATGCCTTTCTTCTGCAGCAAAGTTTTCAACGTGCATTTCCTTCTCCCTGAATAACTAGCAGTAGAATAAATTCTGCCTCTCATACACTGGGTATAGTAACTCTGTCTTACTTGATTGCACCTGTCTGATTTGGTCAATAATCTCATAAAATCTCTAGAGTCTTCTGCAAAAGCTGAGGGGCTACTTTGCAGGAACTAGAGGCAACCACAGCAGGCAAAATTAGACATTAGAATAAAATTAAAATTCAAGTCAGTTTCTAAATGCATATGAGCTGAGCTTATTAAACCTGAACAAGCAAATCAAGCTTGGGAACAGCAAAATATTTTGGCCCTTGGAAAGATTGATCACACACACTCAGACCTTATTTACATCAGACATTCTAAAATGTAATGAGCCACTTTACTGTTGTTGGGTTTTATGAAAGCTAGTTTACAATACAGTTCAAAATTACATCTTCAATTATAGTACCTCCTTCCTTCTCCTACCTGACAGCTGCATTAACAACCATGTTAAGGAGAAGAATGTAGTTGAGTTGCATTAGCTAACTTCAAAAGAAGACCTTGAGAACAAAGACTGGAATTTAATTACTTCATTTTTGTCTGTTGAAGGCTCTTTCTTGCTGCTCTAACCAACCCCCTTCAAAATAATCCAAAAACTGAGTAAAATAAAGGTATGAGTTCCTGTTCCAGAGCTGGAAATTAGGGAAGACAACCTGTATATATACTTTTATGTAAACTGCTGTGCACATCAACATTTTTGTTCGTGTTCTGACCAGCTGTATATCTTATAGCCCTGCCCTCCCATATTTGAAGAGCTTAGACAGTGTGTGTGTGTACATGTGTGAGAGGTGTGGGAGTGCAGAGCTGTGGCTGATATTGGCTTTTGCTCCTGATACCAAGAGAATCCATGTGCTAAAGCTTTTCACTTCAAGCCTTTCCATGTCACTGGCAGAGGGCTGAGCCCTACTCCTGTCTTACAGCAGTAAGACACAAGCTGCACATCGGCTGAACCACTGGGCCACACGAGGCCAGTTTGAACCTTGTGCTCAAACGTGTGACACACTGCACCATCTCACAGCAAACATGCAGAGAGAAGCAGAGTTCAGCTGATAACAGGTTGTTAAGCCAATAAACCTTGACTGAGCCCAAATCACCAAGAACCTCACCTTATTTATAGAGTTGGGCTCCTATGCTGCAAAGATGGAAAGAAAAGAGTGTTTGAAGTTGCACATTTTTATGAAGTGGAGGAGGTGTGTTAAGGAATGCATATGGAAGCATTGTAAAGAGGTGAAAAAGAGTTTCCACATGAGAGAAGAGCCTGTGGCCTCAAGCAAAATCACTGATGAAGAAAGGTAGTGGTACCTAAGTAACAGATGCAGTAAATGTTGCACCCACACAAGGCTGCCTCTGTCATCTCAATCCACAAAGTTTTAAGCTGAGTTAGACAAGAACACTGATGTGGCAAGAGCTGATGCCCTGGGAACTGCTTACAGTTCCCGAACTAATATAATTGCAAGAGGGGCTGAAAACTGATCTCTCTTATCTTCATCATACCAGTCTGTAGTGAACTTTCTGCTTCAGGTCATGATCAGAGAACAGTTTAGGTGGGCAGAGCCCTTAAGGCAGACTGCTCTTCTAGAGAATATGATCACATTCTGGTAATTATTAGCAACAAGGCAATGAAAAAAGGCCACTTAAAAATTATACCCTAACTTTGTCCACAAGGGCTGTATGTAAAAGATGTGGCCTAAAGACTCCTTTTCTAAAAGGATTTTAGAAATTCTTATATGCCAAAACAAACATTCCATATTTGTTAATTGGCCTTCACAAATACTTAAGAATTAATTTTAGAGAAAATACACATGAAAGCTACAGTTTCTACATTTATATTAGCAGCAGAGTACCTACAAAACACATACCAAAATAAATACTGCAGGAAGAACATCATTAAGTTACCTGTTGATTAAGAAGTCAATTTCCTACAGAAATTCCATAATATTTTTTTAAATCTGGCCTATAAAAGTCTGCTGGCAGATTTCCTGTAGATTTTTTTTTTTTTATGTCTTTTTTTCTTGTCATTTATGACAAGAAAAAAAAAATTCTAAAACATTTCCTACATTTTGTTACCAAACAGTTTCTCAACCTTTCAGGAAATTTTAAATACTCACAATTAGCTTTAAAGACATGGCTATATGTTCTGCTTTATGCTACTTTATCTATGCCTTTGGCCCTACAGAAATAAAACAATTTATTTAGCTTTACTTCTCATAGTTTCATATCAGCAGGAAGACTTCAACAAATATCCTAGAATAGTTCAGACCATGAACAAGTGCAAGAAAGAAAGAGGGGGGAAAAAAAAAAATCTCAGCACATTTTCTATGCAAGGTGACCTGGATTTTTAGTTTCTCCTTCTTAGGTACATCCTAAAAGTAAGCCTCTGCAATTTGGTTTTAAGTCCTGAAATTTATTTCTACTATCAGGAACATGATAGCAGTAAGGAGAATGGGTTACAAAACTCCCCTAAATACGTACCTAGCTCTGTCAGATTAATATCTGCCCTTTTGGATGCTTATTTGAACTAAGGCTGACCTCTGAGTATCTGAAGATACGCCTGTCACTGCTTCATAATCGTAAGTATAATAATAAAAAGGAAATTGAATCAGAGGTTTAAGGAGGTAATGGCATTGGATTTAAGGAGGTAATAGCAATGGATTCAAGAGGCAGGAATACATGTCAGAACCACATATGGAATGTTTTTTAAACAGTCCAGCTACACATTCTGTAGAGGTATTGCTAGCTTAAGTGAAAAGCACTTATACTGTCAAAAACTGGAATGCAGCCCAGACACACAGGGATGTGTTCAGCTTGTCATTCAGAGCCTCTTCAATCAGATACCAACATTTTCCAATCCAAGGGACAGCAAGTTCATTCCTGCATATCAATTGTACATTCTAGTCTGAAAGAACTGCAGAAAAAACTCGGAATTCAGACTTGAACTTATTCTGATTTGTCAGGTATTTGCCAGGTAAGTATTTGCTGTGGTATTCTAAATGATTTTATTGAAAGAATGAATTCTTAGAGAGAAATCCCTTGTTTCATACAGTTTACAATACAAAACGTAAATTAAACAATCGGAAAAATATATATTTATATATATTTAGTATACATATAATTTATGAGTTTCTTACTAGGCTAAGGTACTTTTCTAGAGAAAAAATTTCTTTTCCTGACACTGTAAGGATGCCACTTTGATGTCTGAATTGCCAATGAGCTTACTATGACTATAGAGTTGAATCCAAGTGGTAATATAAAATGGAAGACTACTGTGAGAACCTATTTTTCTTCAAATTTACTTTACCTGTAACATGACATTCTAACAGATATTGCAAATTGCCAGTCATTTTCCATGTGATTTTCAGATTAAATCATGAGCTGAAGCTTAATTTAAGAAAAATCCCAGGAATCCACAGCAATAGAAATCCCAGTATTGCTATTTAACAGATTTATAAAAAAAAGGAAAACATCTTATTCTGAAACGTGCAAATCAGAAAATGGCATCAATGTGACTAGAAACAGATTATAAAAATATATGATAATATTTAGGGAAGAAATTAATGAGAAATTTAAATATGGCTTAAAATTTAAAACATGTTTTATTGCAAGAAAGCAACCCCCCTCAACAACTTGAATATGGAATGTTGAAATAGAGGTCACTACACCTTTGAATAACAGAACATATCAAATTTATAAAGCTTGTGAAGTCTAAAAGACTATTTATAGAATTCATAAAGCAGAGGAGAAACAGTTTACCAATTCAAATTAATCCTTCAAAGAAACAATGGACACTACTGTGAAAACAAATGAACAGTGTAAGCAGGAAGATGAACAGGGTATTTATTAACTTTAATAAGCCTGGTGTTATATTGGGGTGGGGGGGAAGCTAAGCCATTAGACATAAAGAATGAGATTTCAAAAAGTTAGAAAGCTCCTAATACAGCTTGTTCATAAAGTACATGGAAAACAGGAACTTAAAAAAAAACAAAAGACAGGGAAAGTGTTCTAATGCATTGCAATCATCCCAAGTCTTCAATTTCAACAGAAGGATACTTTGACTGCAGTGGACAGTATTATGTCAGAGACTGAGGTTATCTTCCAAGAGATAGTTTTCAGAATATAGAATAAGGTCAAGCGAGTACAGGAGACCACTCTAAGAGCCCAGTGACTCTGATTTATGCTCTTGTAAAGTTCAAATAGCTTGAGATAAAGGGTAAAAGAGGAGCTGGATAGTCTTATGGTTTAGAAATTGTTAAATAGAAGAACCAACAAAATGGATATATTTGCTGATCAGTGAGGGAAAAGAGCATGGAATACTGAAAAATGAAATATGAAACAGTAAAAAAATCCCCAGAAACAGCAAGCAGAGAAGCCACACACACACACACAAAAAAAAAAAAAAAAAAAAAAAAAATTTAAAATCACCTCTTCAGATACCAGGTAATTTCCCTTAATGTGTGTAAGATCTCTTTTTGAAGTACCATTTGAATTGTCTAGCATGGAAGTTATTTTCTTCCAGAATAAAACTACTTTAAGCTGCCTGGAAAGGCAGCACAGCCTAAAGATAAGATGCCTGGGGGAGAAAATAATCATTAGGATCCCAGAAATCACTTTGGGATTGAAAACAAACTCTACCTGTCTACATATCTGTGTTTAATCCCTCATTATAATAACCTTAACTGATCAGATCTGCTGTAGTAACTTAGACAAAAAGGGAACATACAGGTACCTAAAAGGCGACAAGACCATTTCAGTGTCCAAATCTCAAACCAAATCTCACTAGAGGACACTACAAGAAATTAGGGATTCATGGAAGCATCAGTACTCTGGAAGAACTAAGGTTCTCTCAGAGACCTCCAGTGCACTACAGCAGCAGTTAAATAGAATGAAAAGTCATTTGAGGAAAAAAAAAAATAAAAGAAAGTATGTCATGGACACCATGAAAAACATGCTTTAGCCTCAGTGCATCTATGTAGAAAATTTTGGTTTTGTGCTGAATGAAACTCAGCTCAAACCATTTACTGCCATTACTAAGGATGGAAGTACCAACAAGAATCTGAGCTGTGTTCAGCAGTTTGGGAGAGCAATCTCAGTTCTTCTGCTGTGTAGTGGCTAGAGCAGCAGGATATGCAGATGAAAGGAAAAAAAGGGGAAGAGGAAAATCAAATCAAGATGCTTCACAAAAGCTTTTATTGCTATTAACAAAAACTTCTTAGTAACTATTCTGGCACAGAAGATGCCAGAAATTTTTTCCCCACATATATAGTATGATTGATAATTTGATACAACAGGGGATGGAGGGGATAGAAGCCTGAAAGTTTAAAATGCACTGAATATAGAACCAATTAAGAAAAAAAAACCCCAAACAACCTGGAGCTAAGTCTACAGCTATTCTACCTTTCATGTCAGCAGTTGAAATAAATAAAGTATCAGCAAAATATTTGTGGCTTGAAGTGACTAAACTAGTCCAAAGATGTGCCAAGAATGAATAGAACCACAAGCTAATTAAGGGTACAGTGCCACAATGGTCTTTTTCTTAGCCACTATTATCATCTTTATAAGAAGCTCAATTACCAGATGAAGTTTTGGTGACAAATACAGCAAATTTTAAGGTTGAAGAAAATTTTATTAAAAAGAATAGCTGAAAGATATATACTGGGACTTGAAATACCTCACAGAATGGATTATTGCACATCATACTGACATCAAGTAAAACATTTCATTAAGTAATTAATACTCGGATGGATCACATTTAAAGTCTAAGTAACACCCTGCCCAGTTCCAACAGCCTACTGAAAGTCTATTACCACAAGTTCAAAGGACTACAGGACCACAACAGCATGTGGGAACCCAAATTAGATTCTCAAACGGACACTCAGTCTGAGTCCCTTGCCAGGACTGTCCTAGAGCATCTTCAGCTCCAGTGTCTGAGTGGGAAACCCATTAAGGTAAGAAAATGCCATAGCACCTCTCCTCTGGGAGCCTGGGACACACAACAGAATGCAGTTTTGGATTGCACAGGACCTGCTATGGGATGTTCAGGTGAGGAGCCAAAGACAAGGGAGGGGATTCAGTGTTTTGTTGGGGGTAATGAGTACCTGAAAATAGAGAGTTAAGTTGGAAAAAAGGGACATGTCACATGCAGTTTCCTAGTCAGTGTGTTTGGCCATGACCCAAGCCTATCTTAGACTGGGAGATTGGAGACTGGGATTTAGGGAGAGCTGCTGGGCAGACTGGGCAAGCCATCTAAGCCCCACTGCTGGAGGCACCCACATCACAGATATATACATATACTCTAATAAGTGGACCTCAATCCTGCTCAGCCAGACAGAGGAACAGGATGAGAGTGTTGGTGCTGTCTGCAAGTGCTCTGTGTGTTGCTATTGGATCTGTGTGGCCCATTATGTACATAAAAATATATATATATATTCATATGGTGTATATGTGTGCCCAGTCTCCATATGCCTACTGGAGATTCATCTTCACCCTCGTGACTTTTCTGGACCTGGACATATGGAGCTGCAGCAGCCGCCACTCTCTTGGGCTTTCAGATCTAGTTCACTGTATTTCCTCTCAAACAAAAATAAAAGCAGATGAGTTACAAAGATAGTGCTAAGGTTATAGTTTAAAACTACACTATGTGCAAGCACAAGGCTGCTGATTATTTAGACAGGCATTTGATGAAAGTAGATTGAAAATCTGGTTTTTTAAGTTCATTTTGGGAGGAAAGAGACCATCGTCTCAGAAGTGACACCACTGATCCTGTGGAACAAGCTCCATTTTACACAAAACACAAACTGGGGTTGAATCTACCTTATTTAATTTTATTTAAATGCTAGTTAAAGGATGATCTTTGTGGTCTCCAGATTATGGAGACTTTTTAGGGTAGCTGGAATCATCTTCTCCTTCCCTTGTCCAGTATGGAAGCTCCACAAATCAGCTGATTTTTAAAGAGTTAAACTTGAAATCAATGCCCCATCTAGAAACTAGATAGAGAATGAAACAAATCTGTCAGTGTACTTAGCAGTGTAAAGGCTAAGTTAGGACTCATATGCCAAGTTGTCTTTCTGGCTGCTCTTGTCATTATGTCTCCTGGACACAGATTGAAGTTAATTGCTACTAAATAGTCCATAGAGTTTAAAGAACGACAACATAAAAAGCTATGAAAATAATACTTATCTTATTTAGCTGAATAAGTGTATTCAAAAAGAAACAATAATAAAACCAAAAGACCCCAACTTTTACTCTTGGTCAGCCATGAAGCACGATCAGTGATCATTGCAGGCTCCTTCCAACTGAAAATATTATATTTGAAAAGCCTAAACTCAAGATGAATAAGAATGCCTCCTTCCATGCAAATAATCTGGGATTCACTCTACAAAACTTGCACCCTGCATGCATCTTCTGAGGTACTAAAGCCTGATATATACCATCCTGGAAATCATCACAGTAGTCTTTCCCAAAGGCAAGATTCATTTTAATATTACTTTTTGAACCTAGTACTCCTTTTAGAATGCTGGAACAATTTAGTGTTTTTTATTTTGTTTGTTTTGTCTTCTCCCCTAATTTATTCCAACTGGTTCTCAAATTGCAATTTGTTTTAGTTGCAGTTCTTGATTTTAGTGCTGTTCCAATCCCTGCCCTTTTTTTCACAGGATCATGGTCACACTTAAAGTTCTAGTTTTCTTGTTTCCAGCCTTACCTTCCTAGATGCTGTTTGTGGTTTTCAGTGTACAGGTAACTGTCATGATTTTTTTATTATAATAATGCATTAAAATCATTACATAATTTGCTGTAAATGGTTCTCACTGTGTCTCAATTGCTGAAGTCATTAAAATCACATTAAAACAATTGTTCATAGACAATCACTGAGTAAATAAGGTGCCCTTGCTAATGTCTGCAAATACATTTTATTTGCTTTCTTTAAGGCAAATTAATATGAACACAGAAAGCACTCCCCTCATGTCTAGTGGAGGGGGAAGTTGCATTGACGTCATTAAACTAATTCTAGGCAAAAATTGCTCTTATCAAAGTAAACTTGAATGGAATTGTTTTTCATTTTGGTCATCTTCACAGCTTCCCTTCCCTCACCCACCTTTCTCCCATACATCTACACTTCCCCCTCAATTCTGCTGAGCACACCAGACAGATTTCCTGACTCATTGACATTTTTCTTCATGTATAGGCTTTCAGAAATAAATAATTCAAGAAGAGCAAAACTCACACAAAACGTAGCTGCCTGCACCTACATTGTGCCTAAAGAGGTAAATGAGAACAGAGGTGAGGTCTAGTGATGAATACACTTGAGCAAATTCTTTCATCTTCTATTGCAAAGTCCATTGGCCACCATGAACTGATCAGCAGAATAACTTATAGTTGACTATGTAATTCCTAAAACTTCAAGGGAAGAAAAAAAAAAGGGGGGGAGGGGAAGTATCTTGAATATAAAAAAAGATTAAAAGTTCACTGATTCTTATTCTACCATTTGAAAAAAAAAAATGATCTTACCTCTTCACAGGTGGTCCTGAAATCCATGTGCTATGACACAGCAAGTGATATTTGTCTAAAATGGAGAAAAAGATTTCATTAGAAACAAAAAGATATAGCAAAACATAAAAGTTATCTGAAATGAGCAATTTAATGTCTTTGCTAGGTCCAGTTACATCCATTTCTTGAAAGCAGAAATGATCAAAGTTGCAACAGGATTAGGAAGATGATAGAAATTGTCCCTGCTCTTATAAAGTACACAACCTGGTTTCACTGAATGCAACTAAAGGAATGTCTGCGTTCCCACCACCTCCTCCCTTTCACAGGACATTCAAACATACTTTTCTTACTGTGGGTGTAAATTTCCTTTTTGTGTTTAATTTCTGTTTCATAAGAGTATATTCTAAAGTAACAAAAATACAGGCAATTAAGTGTTGCTCTTCAGAACACCCCCACCTCTTTTAAAAAAGATTTTTTTTTCTTTTCTCCCCTAATTAAAAACCATCACTCACCAGTATCTTTGGCTCACATTTTATTAACGTACCTAATCTCTCCACAGAAACCACTGTCATTTAACAGTGGGCTTACTTTGCAGAAATATTTATGAGTTGAAAAACAAATGTTAGAAAAGTCAAGAATACAAGTGAGTGCTGGCAAAATGTCACACCAAATCCTGCGATTATTACTTTGCCTGGCCTTTACCTAAAGTGTATTCATGGCCATGCACACTTATGCATTCATTTATTTATGTGATAAAGGCAGTGGAACAGGATGCTAGCAGAGGCTGCTAACAGTGTCCTGCTGCTGGGTCCGCAATAGAAACACTCATGCATCAGTCAGTAACATTTTCAGGAAACACAAACAATCCCAGGCAAAACAGCAGTTTCGTTCAATGTTTAGAAAAAAAAAAAAAATCCTGTAACAAAATTCTCTTGATGAAGTATTTTATTGCTATTTTGTATTAGTAAAGTACCTGCCTTTATTTGTATAAGTATAGTACTTAAAGTTCCAATAAAATTTGCACCATTAGCCTAAGCTTAAAATAAAATTCTAAATTCCTCACATAGTACAAAAATTTAAGTCTTAATACTGACAATTAAACCTCCTAAAAATAATAAAATCTTATTAAGTCTCTTGATTTATTTTGCTGCCCTCAATGCAGTTTTATTGAACAGCACACATATGAGGTTAATGTTCTCTATTTATTAAGCTGTGCCTGGTTCACAGCCTGGGCTCTAGACTAATTTCTAGCAGAGATAGCCTAGGTTGGCTAGGTTACAATTCAGAAATTTAAGAAGGACCCATCATCATTCCTTCCTTATCAGCTTTACACGAGCACCAAGATCCAATAACAAACTGTATCTGTAATTCTGCTATCAAAAATGCTCATAAAATTAAGGCCACTATTACTGTTTCAAAGATTTTTCTCTCTGGTGGGTCAGTCATTGTGTTGCAAAGTATGTTTGCTTGTAATCTTTATGAACTCTTTTCTCAGTTGAGTAAACTGAAGTCGAAAAAAGGCTTTACTCACTTCAGCCAAATATTCTAAGGACTAACACCCTTCTGGAACTATAAGAGCATGCATCTTTGAAAAACTAAACTGAAGTAATGCATAGTGCTCTCCTTTCTTGGAGCCCTGGATATAGCAGGTCACTAATTCTTACTGCAGTCAAAAGTCTATTCTCTTGTGTTATGTTCTGCCTTATTAATGAAAGTTTTGTAAAGTTTGTGGTTGGGCAAATTTGGTTCCACAGGCAACAATTCCACTTTCATTCTCTTTTAGCAATTCTTTGATCTAAAGCTTTTCTAATCCTGTTAATTTCTTTAACTCAGTAAGACTCCTTTTCTATTCTTGGCTTTTAGGTATAATGCATTTATTTACTTATTTCAGATACATTTGTATTATCACAGAGAAAAATGGAATTGTTACTAGCAAAATATTGTCCAAAATGTAAAGCTGGAGCTACAAAATTCTCAACACAAAAGAAAACTCCTTGCAGAGTTTGTGCGTTTCTCAGGCAGGCAACATCTCTAACATTACTAATCTTTGCAATCCAGCTGCCACTGCTTCTGTTCCCTCTGTTTCCTACTGATTCTGCAGCTGCAGCTGCACAGAGAATGTAAGCCCATTATCAATGTTCTTTTTCCGACTATCAGCAATTTTATAACACTTGATATTTTACAAACAGCCCACAGAAGGTTTGATTACAAAGTGCAGTACCTCATAAATCATCTCAGAAATGTCATTGTTTCCCGCATTTATACCCCAAATAAACACTCCAGATAATTAAATTACAGTAATACATATCATGCATCATGCAGAAATGTTACATTTTATGATGGTAAAATCCCCAATGATTAGTAATTGTCTCCTCTTGTAATACATGAAAGAAAGCACAAAATATAAACCTAAGTAATTGCAAAAATACAACATTTGCAAAATCATAAACTATGAAACCCACTGCTTACAGATACCGTGATAAACTTCTGGCTAATCTCTGCAACCCCATCTCCAAATCACAGTCACTTTCACCTGAGCAACTTTCCAGGTCTCATGGGAGCTTCCTCCAGCCTGAATATTTGATTTTTTTTTTTTTTTGCCCCTCCCCACCATTAGGTTTCTCTGGGACAAACTGTGCTTCAGAATGTGAGAAAGGAGCTGCCTATGGCTTTGAATTGAGGAGGTACAGAGGAAACAGCTCCAGGACAGAGCCAGGCTTTGGTTTGCAGGCACAGAGGGAGGCATGAACAGCATGTATTGCTCAAAGAGAAGCGAAGGCTCGAAAGTAGTGTGCCTTTCTCTAAAGGGGCTGGGAACCACTGCAATCAAAGATACATAAACAAGTAAGATTTGAAAAGTTACTTTCCTTCCTTTCAACTTGACTTGCAAATCTGCATCTCCTCCAAAACTGAGTTATCAGACCTATTTAGCTCGCCTCTGCTGATGCATGTAAAAGGAACAGTGTGACAGACAGGTTAGGAAGAGACTTTGACACTCCCTTGGCAGAAAGGGAAGTTATTCAATACTGACAAAACATTTACCAAGCAGTATTTTTATGGCATTTGCGTTCTAAAGGGAAATAATTGGCTAAAACATAATGGCAAAGATGAAGGCTATGGCAGCCCTCAGAGACAAAGCTTCATTTAGGATAATGCACTGAGCACTTGAGCTATGCTCTGATCTTCTTATAATAAATCAGGTCATATTCCAGTGCCATAATAGATGTAATTTCACAAAGTACTTCCATGACTGGAATACTCCAGTACACAATAATGAAGCAAGATAGCAAACAAAAAGAAAATTTCTTGTGTGGACAACATCAGGAAAAGACACTTTGTGAAGTGTAGGAAATACCACAAACCAAATGAAATACTACTGATAGTAGGAAACACTTCATTCTTAAGGTTACTGGTGCAAAGCAAGAATACAATACTGTATGCACAAATAAGTGAATGGAGAAATTATGCATTATCAAATGTAGTTTCATTTAGCATATGGTTTCACTGCATATCACTTGTATATGTCCTACTTAGTGGAGAAAAAACACAAATTCTTATTGACTGAGAAATGTCTGAACTGCTAATGGGGAAAAAGACTAAAGCCATATTTCAAAGGCAAAAATCATAGATCAGCAACTACTTATGAAAATAGCTACTACTAATGTTTGCCTTTTGATGTTCTTCTGCCTCTATTCTTGCCAAAATATTTTGGATTCTACATTGTAAAAATGCATGAAGAAAATAATACCTAGAGTTTTTTTGTATGTGTTAGGAATTAAGCATACATACATTTGTAACTCTGCAAGTTAAAAATCACAATAATTAAAACTAAACCCCAAACCTTCGCTATTATAAATACAGAAAGTAGATTTAGAAGCTATCCTTACATATGGCATAGCTAGTCCTTTGTGCTTTACAGGAAAAATATTCTGGAAAAAGAGAAAAATTACTTCAAATCCAAATTCCATGAATGCATATTCATTCCACACAGCTTGCCACAAAGTGTTTGGTACTGGAAGAGTAGTCAGAGGTGTGCAGACACCACAGTAAATCAAAGGAGCAGTTGAGTAACTGCAGATTAATAAACCCTCATTCAGTTATTGCTTTCCAGCACACTTGAATTATATTTTGTTTGACCACTGAGTTACTTGTGTTCAATTAACATAATGATTTTTGGTAATTTACATATTTGACTCATTTGCTGAAAAATTTCTCAGCGAGTTGGCAACAGACAGTCTCTAGATTGAGGCACTTACTCCTCATTCCTCTTCACAAAGTTCAGTGCATGAAGAGGGATCTGTATATTCATGGCACAGAATTACTGTTTTAATAAATTAATGTAAGAAGAAGGATGCTCACAAACCTGGAGGGTCCTAAGCAGTATGCACCTCAATCTACCTGATAGTGCAAGGACTGAGATGAACTTTAGAATCAGCAAACCTGTGCAGTTCTTTGGCAGGGAGGAAAATAATTACCTGACAAAGCTTCTTAACAAAACATCCAGCTCATAGCAAAGCTCTTGCTTCAAAAGAATTGAAGTTGGCAATTAGTAGCTAACGTGGTTTTTAATGTTTTGTTCATTTTACCTTGGTTAAAACAAGTATGGTATTTATCTGCCAGTCATAACTTATTATTTTAGCAGCAAGCCTATTCAATACACAAGCCAAATTAATGATTCACTCTATAAAACACAATTTTTCCATAGTCAGTTATCCAGAAGGCAGTATTAACTGAATTAATGCATCTTGCGCTTCTGTTTGTTTATTCAGTGCTGTTTGCATTAACAATTATTCAGTGTCCCCCAGAAAAACACCCACAAAATGACCTAACGTGTTGCTCAGTCTGTTCTGGCTTGGCAAAAAAAAATACTGCAAATGGCAAAATAAAATTAAAAAAAAAATAAACAGAACAACACAACACACAATGTTCCAGAAAGAAAAGCAGTATTAGAGGAGAATAATCTGAAAACAGCCATATTAAATGGCAATAGGCTGTCACTGCACATCTTCATGTGAAACTCACTGTGGAAAACTGAAGCATGAAAGTTTGGCTCTGGGTCAAAGCCTGGAACGCTGTTAGGGAAAAAAAAAAAAAAAAAAAAAAAAAGCTTTTGTCTGGTTTCTCACTTTCCAATGTTACTCTTTGGTGATTCAGTAGATGTGACTAAATATAATTATGTATGTGATTTCAAAGGGGATAGTGCACATGTCAGAGCCCAAGCTTGTACTAAATGTCTCCTTATTCCTCAATGCTCTGGAGGCTGCATTAACTGTGACAATTCAGATAATTTCTCAGTTTTGCCTAAAAAAACGTGCCTTTTGTCAGAGATAAAGAAGTTTTGACTATTTGGCACTGCACTGGATTTTCCCTCCATTATCTCAACACAAAGTTTTCATATGGAAGACATACCGGCACTCCTCTGCCAAGGCAATTGTTCCACACTCAAATGTAAATTCCATGCCCCTGGCACTATGCCTAATGCCAAAAGTTCAGAGAGACTTCCCACATTATACTGCATCTTTTGATTTAAGTTAAGTTAAAGGAAACAAGCCAAAAACATTGTATCAGTGCCCCAAAGGAGGTTAGAAAAAAAATAGTGGTTTTAAATACTGGAGAAGTATTTGAGATTTTTAGATCCTTTATAAACACCTGGCAAATATACTTATACCTGCATATATGTCCAGAATTAATTGCAGTTCTTAAATTCAGTGAAATATTAAAAATCTGTATATCCTGCTTAATAAAAATCAAAATAATATTCAATGAATAATGAAAATTGAAACCAGATTAAATGAATAAAGGACATGATTTCAGACTTATTACAGATTATTGAATTAAAATAGTATGAATTTGTCTTATGCCCAGTTAAGAGGAGTATAAAGAAGCACATATTGTCATTTTTTCAATTAACTAAAGTTTTCCCCATATATCATGAAAAATGCAAACCAGGATATGGATGTAGTTCAGAAATTTGCCAACCCAGAAGTGTGAGCCTGCAGCAGCCCCGAGTCGAGGCGAAGCTCACCCAGCTCCGAGCTGAGTCAGTAAACCCTGTGATCCCGCGATTCTGTTACTAATTGGCAACTTTGTGAAAGTTGTACACGGATCCTCACTGTGAACGAAAGTGTGGCTTATAATCCAATTATTTACATATGGACAAAGAACAAAAAGTTGCTGACACCCAGAAGTGCTGTTTATAATCAGGTGCAACTTATAATCATGAAATTGCTGTACTATGGTATCAGAATCACCTAGGTAAAACACCAGAGGACAAAAACCCCCCTGGACATTTTAAGAGCAAGACCACAGATTTCCTATTTAAAAGTGGACTAAGGCATCTCTGTGTTGCACTGCTGCTTAAACAAACTGTTGTTGTTTACTGTATCAGGTCATTGATCCTTGAATGCTGCTGATTTTCTTCACTGCCTTCCCCCCCACTTCTTATATTCTATAAAATATGAACAGAGATTTCCCATAAATAATCAAGTCACTAACAAAAAAAGCAATTCATATTTAAATCAATGTATTTAACCAACCACTTGATGGATTTAGAATTAAGTCTGAACTGCAACTTAGCTTCTAGTACCAGGTCCTGTAATCAACAGCAGTATTCCTGTCTGAAATTCCTACTACAACATGAATGCATGCCATTCCAATGGCCACCAATAAAAACTATGCATTTGTTTTGTCATCTGAGACAGCATAGCTACATAGAGACCAAGGTTTATTGCAGTTGCTGTTACAGTTTTGCTTTATCTGAAAAGTCACTTATAAAGGCTACCAGTAAACAAAACACTTGCTCAGTTAAGGCCAAGTAGAAAAAAAAGCAAAAGCAAAAAAAAAAACCCCAAAAACCACCACAATCCCCAACAGTAACCTATTTCAAAGACTTGCCAGCAAAGGAAGGAGGAATAATGCTGTGCATGAACTAGAAAATTATAGCCAATAGAGATACCATGATCATTGTTTGCATAGTCTTCACCACCTTCCCTTTTTGTTTTTTTTTTTTGGGGGGTTGGGGGAGATGTTTCTATATAAATGAATTCAGTACTTATAGAAAACACCATCAACTTGGCTCAAAATTATTCAACATAATTAAATCTTCCACTTGAGTTTTTATATGATTGCAGCAAAAGCCTCTTTTACTACTCTGGAATCCAGAAAGCAGGAATTTGTAGCAATGCTGTTGTAATATCATCAAGTCAAGTTTATTTACTATCAAACTATTCCTGCAGTAGTACATTGTCAAAATGTATAAAAAGGGAACTTTAAATATGCAAAATATGCCATACAGATAAACACAGCTCTTAAAACTGTATAATTAAAACAAACAAATTAAAGTAGCCAGAGAGAAATACTTTACAGCTAATTAGAAAACATCCCTGTGACAGCAGCACCTCTCACTGAAAATCCTTTTTTATGGAGGTGGATTGAAGTGGAATTGTGAAATGGTCATCCCAGCTATTCACACATCCCTATCCTGCAGGGTGCTAATCCTGCAATAAGGCTGTCACAGTAAGTCAGAGGAAAACAACAGTGTGCTCCACTTTTAGAAACAGAGGTTGATTCAGACAAACACTGGCTAGTGGTAAACTCTGCTGATCCAGGAACTGAGTTTCCACACAATGAAACCTGTGTGCAGGGCACACATGGGTGGATAGCTGAAAGGAGTGTCCCTATTAAATCAGTCACATTGTGGGAAATACTCATTTTGGTTATCACATTTTCTATATAATTAACTACAGTTCAGGTTAGATCTTAATGTATTCTTGGTCTCACTGATAGTCAAGATGGCAAATATTGAAAGTCAAAGATTTTTCTTTGTAAAATCCCAGACACATTCATGATGCAAGGTAATTGCAATAAAGGTGGGACTAACATCACTAATTTCATCTATGTTTGTCTTTTGCATACCAATAAATGTAGATGAAGAAAGAAAATGACAATGTGAACAGGCAGACTGGAAGATACTGAAATAATGATTAAAAAGTTTTACCAGGAATAAAGTGAAAAGAATGGAGAAGGGAATCTATAACCTTGCAGGTCAGAGTTAAGAGTTAGGGCACACCAAACTGAGGAAGCTTTTGCTTCCTTTGGAATTTTGGGAGATAAGGAAGAAGACAACCTTCAAGACAGTGAATGTGAAGGTTTGTAGCCACCATAGAAAACCCGATTCTAGGGAAATGGACCCAAAATCAGACCAAAATTCCACAGGCATGGTAATGTTACAAGAGTTTTTCTGTACAGAATACAAAAATGAAGCAATGCCAGCAAATGCATTGTCCCTGTTCTTAAGCTTCTAGTACGGACTCTTATATGGATTTAGTCCATGACAAGTAATACTCTCCAAAACAACAGGCTACATGACTTAAGAATTAGTAAAAGGGTGACTTCTAATAGACAATTTTTTCACAGCCACCCTACTGCATAGGAAAAAACAGTTAAAATATGGATGTAGGCTATTTTATGCTATTACCTCTGCCAGAAGCCAGCTCTACTGCTAATGATAAACACGACCTAGGAACTTTGCATTATGGAAACTCACATAAAGTGGCAGAATGGAACAGTCAGTAAACTAGCTCAAATGACAGCTCTGAAGTATCTACCCCTGAGCATAGCAGAAGATCTCATTATAGGTTACTTTTTACATGAACTTTTCTTTAGAAGCAAGTTGCAGTGGAAAAATTAGATTGTGAATATGTAACCTGAAACTGAGTCACACTGCATAAAACAGAGATGACTTAAATTTGTACAGCTTTATTTAATTCAAGTACTTTCCAATGTTTAACCTATCTGAAATACTTTAAGCATAAAAGTCTTTAAATCAAACAGGACTAAAATTCCAAAAATTCCAATTATATACCAAAATTCACTAGAATAGTAGATGAATATCTATATTGGTGCACTAAACTGTACCACTTCAGAAATAGTCACTGAAGCAAAGCAGGAGTTTTGCTCTTCCTTTTTATTTTCCAAGTCTTTCAGGCAAGAGACTAGGGAGAGGACAGACTTTAGGTCACAATTTCTTTATTCACTTTAAAATCTATTTCAGGGAATGGAAAAGTTGTAGTTTAAAGACTACATCCCCTCATCCTGTGGGGAACTAGAGAAAAGCTATAGGGTTCTTTTACAGCATACATTTTCCCCCATAGTAATGGAAGTAGGAACAAAACTTGAGAGAAAGAGTGAGATTTGGTTAATAAAAGTAACACAGCAACACAATGCCAGTCCAACAAGATTGATGAAAGAAAAAGCATTAAACAGGAAGAGAAAAACAAGATAGAAGAGGGAAGAGATAGCTAATAAGAAGACCAAGGAAAGAAAAAATGTGAAGGAAGAAATGGAAACACTTTAAAACTTTTTCCCCCATTACACATTATTATTATTTGCTAAGATAAATTTTATTAATTTTTAATCAATAGTATTCCATATGCTAAATATGACTGGTAAGCTGAAAGAAAGTACTTTACGCATACAGAATAACCTTTCTTTGCAAACTGTTTTCTTTTCTCCCTCTCTCCTTCCTCCTAGCGGACGTAGGTAAAAAAAAAAAAAAAAAAAAAAAAAAAAAACCACAAGATAGAAACTGGAAAAAGAAGCATATGTAAATCTTAGGGATAAGCTGACTATAAGCAATAATATTGAGGAAAGAGGGTMAGAGATGCATTAAGAAACAATTCCCCTGCATTTATAGTCACAAAGCTATGGTAACTGGGCATTATTTTAGAAATTACCAAGATTACAGGATTTATCAAAGTTCATTGCTTGTGACATACCTACTGGAAACAAATTACTTCAGTGCAGGTTTGGGTTCCATCTAAGTCACGACTGCTTAAAAGCATCCTTTATCATTTTAGAAATGTTAAAGTGAAAGAGATACGTATAGAGAACAAGCTCCACACAAAAGTCCAGTGACACACTGAATTAAGGCAAATTAAGTCAATGTTAGCACAAGACACTGATGCAGGAAATGAGTGTGGTGTTGTGGGGCTGTGCTGCACATTTGAAAATCTGAGATTTGGCAAACTTGTCACAAAGGAATTAAGGATTAAGACAGGAAGTTCAGCTAAATTAAGATCATGCAGTAGAACAAAATACTATTTTTAGAATCTGTTGACGACCACATAGCCCAGGGAAAAGACTAACTTCTTGCTTTCAGGGTAAGTGACAGCAATGCCATCAGGGCAAACTACAAGGACGTACTGAGAGTAAACAGCAGACAAGTTAAATCTGAGACATATACATGACAATGAGAAATGATGGCTTAGCAGAAGTTCTGTAAACTTAATTTCAAGGACCCTGCTTCTCAGAGAACCCAAAATGTGTATTCTTTTGCCACTTAATAAACACATACAAATAAAGTTTGGTCTTAGAAATCTTGGCATCATGCCACTTTATGTGAGCTTGAAATTTTATCAGGAAAAGAAATTGTGACATACAATATACTGACATTGAGAGGAAATTTTTGCTGATGGTTCTAGTTTCAAAAGTGATCTCTAATGCTTGCCTGTGATATGTGACCATATTTTAAAATAATTCTTCATAAAGTATAGCTAACTGAACCTGATTTAAAAGTGAAAACTAGAATGTTACAGAAGATATTAGGGTGTTTCACTCTTAAGGAAATGTTTCTCTTTTGAAAATTAGGATTTTTTTTGTGTGTGTTGCCAATATTATCTCTCCTAGCAACAGCACAACTTCCAGGTTGTTGCACTTCTTCATGGATTAACAGCCATCAAATCCTGCTTAAAACAGTGGCTCTCTCCATGAGAAATATTTCATCTTCCTGCTGTTTAAACTAGTCAAGTTCCTTTTCTTTTATTCTTCTTTGGAATACTAAATGCTTTCTGTAAAAATAGTAGCAGTTTTCAAGCAGCAGTTTTAAAAATCATTACAAGTGAGCTTATAAAATATCATGAGAGTCTGAAAGTACTGCTGTGGGAATTTGTAATCTACCACTTGAACATGAGCATGATTTGATTTGAGAAAGATAAGGATTGACAAATAGCAAATATCCATCAAGGTTCACAGTTAGTTTGGATTCTTACAACGTGGTAGAAGAAACTATAAAAAGGTCACATCAGTTAAAAACATGGGAGAAAACTTTAATGGTTAGTGTTCAATAGTTCAAAAGAAAAAACAAATGTCCTTAAGATACGCAGTCTCATGGTCTCCTACTTGCTCCTCTGACTTTTAAAAGTGACTCTCAGAGGAAATCCAACTGATAAACAATCTGCTGCCACAATTTTGGCACAATATTTGAGAACACAGTATGTGCTACCTTCTTGATCTTGGTATACATAAACTTACTGAAAGAGTTTCCTTCACGTTCAAAAACAAACCCCTCACTATGTGATTGGGTCGTGAACCTGATCATGTCCATGCCTACAGGGATTGGAATAACGGTCTTCACAAAGACTGGAACAGCCAAGTACCCAAGCTTTTTTTCCTTTCCAGCACTGTGGGATTTTTTCAATCTCTTTCAGTGTATTTGACAACATTCAGCTGCCTTAGTAAATCCTTTGTCCCTGAACTACTTGCCTGTAAAACTCCAAGATACCAATATGGTAGTAGTCACTGCAAAAACCACATTATACTGTCCAGCTAATCCGATCAACTACACTGCCTATGTGTATCTTCTACCACTCCGTCTAGAAGTCTGCTCTGATATGGCTTTAGAGCATCTTTCCCATTTCCTGGGGAAGCAGATGTGTTCACCCAACTCCACTTCTGCACAAAAATAATTCAGGTAGGTCTTGATTGAACAGAAACACAGGATGAAAAGAAATACAGTAATTTCATGACTATAAGGTGCACCCTTTTGACTAAAATTTTCCCCCAGACCCGGAAGTGCGCCTTATAGTCCGGTATGCCTTATATAATGGACAAAGTTCGGAAATTTACAAACCTAGAAGTGTAAGCTACGAGCCACATTGGGAGCCGGCAGGGTCACGGCTGCCAGGTGGAGGCGGGGTTGCGGCTGCTGGGTGCAGGGGGGCCTAGGGGCCCACGGCGCCCTGGCAGGTATGCCCTGGCCCTGGGGAGGTGGGGTGGAGCGGCGGCGGGCATGCCCCAGCCCCGCCGGGTCCAGGCCCAGGGGCCCATGGCTTTCGGGTTGAGGCGGGGCCTTGGCCAGCAACCGCACAGGGGAAGCTGGGGGTGGAGCCTCGCTGCAAATAAAAAGTGCGCCCTATAGTCCAGTGCGCCTTATATAATGTGCAAAGTTGGGAAATTTGCTGACTCCCAGGGGTGCGCCTTATGGTCCAGTACGCCTTATGGTCGTGAAATTACTATAACTTATATTGTGAGAGCTTTTTAAGTGTAAAATAACTCCTGGTGCTTTTAAGACAAGAATTTAGCAAAGGTTTTTTCCCCTCCTTCCTGGAATCCTCTTTCCTTCTAGCTTTGTGAAGCTACCCTTAAAAATTTGTTCCTAACTTTAAAAATGAGAATTTCTATCTTGCTAAACTGAGTCTTTGCATCTACTAAGACTGAAGTTGAATTTTGTTCTTACTATATATTTTAAAAAAATAGGATTCTAGAATTATTTTGCAATTATCTAACTTCCAGAAGTAACAGAGTCAATAAGGCTTCTTGAACTAACAGTAATAGTTAATTTGCATTTTTACATACAGTACAGTAAGAAAGAAATATTACCAATGTGTAATATAAAGATATCAGATAGCATCTTTGTAGGATAACAAGAAACCCTTGAAATTTAAGTCATATGAAATAGTCCACATCAACAACATCAAATAAAACCCCTGACATACACTATTACACCCATAGCTGAGAAATGTCAGGGAAGAAACTTTCATATTTACAAGTCCACACAGTATAACTCAGTTATGCTTGAGCCACACTGATATGAAAAAAAATTCTATTTCACGATCTAATATTTAACTTCAAAAAAAAAATGCTTATCTAGACACTACTATTTATATTTTCTTCTGTTGCTGTTTTGTAGTCTTTTTAGCCTTTAAGAAATATGGATGACAAAAAAAAATAAAAAGGTGAATTCCAGGTCAGAGATGCTTTACTAGCCTCTGCTGCTGGGGTGAGATTATTTGTAGTGACTGCAGGAATCTTCGGTCTTTTGTAAAAGACCATATGCTTCAAACTGCAATTCCTTTGGACTTCAATTACGTTTATCATGTGGCATGTCCTTTATGATCCCCTTTACTTAGCTTCCATTTTCAGCAGAAGCCATCTGAAAAAAAAACCCTACACAAAAAGAACAAAAATTGAACATGCTACTTGAATTTTTTTTCACCCAATATATGTGGACCATGATGAAGTTGCAACTAATCTGTATGTTAACTGAAAATGAACATTTTGCACATGATATTTGACTTTTACTTCGGTGGGGGAAGCAATCATGAATTTCACTGAATTGCATAGAGCTGAGAATACCAAGAAGTTGATAATTAATAATAAATATATAAAATATCTGCACTCATTTATCATTTTCACTTCTAATCTTTTGCTTGTGACATCTTATCTTCACAACCCAATTATTATCCTTATTAGTATTTTTAAATTTTTATGTCTTGTTACAAACTATATTAGGCCTTGGTTTTAATTTCTGCTGGAATTCCTCCCAAACTCAATTTCCTTTTATTTATATCTGAAAATTATGTAAGAAAGCTGAATGTTGCATACTTGGTAAGGTTCAACAGCATCCATTCTTAGATTACACTATTAGAAATGTCCTAGTGTATGTACACAAATATTCAAAAACTTGGACTCTAAAGAATTTGCTGTAAGATTCTAGTTTCAAGTCCCATAGCTTTCTCCTTTCTAAATTCTAAAGAGGGGGCATCACCTTTATATCTTGGAGAATTGAAGGTCATGTAAACTAGTATTCCCAAAGACCTGCCTGAATATTTTTTTATTCCTCTTAATATTCCAAATAATCATTTTCCAACAAAAGCCAGTTCAAAACCAGAAAACAAAGTGACACTGCAATAATACTGCAGAGTACCTTTCCCAAATCCTAAAGAAAGAAATGGAAAAAAAAAAAAAAACCAAAAACACCACCTATATTTATGTACTTACAGAGCAATTCAAACTAACTTGGACCAAATATAAGTGGGAAGAATTTTGAAAACTTCCCTGTAAAATGCTGAAAAGTTCTGCTACAGAAAAAGGAAAATCCACAAAAGTTTAAGTGATACATCCTAGTCTGCTTTGTCTTAAAGAACATGTTTCTCAATATGCAGCTAATTTGATAGATGAGCTGTGTCCAGGATGAAACCTACTGCTCATAGATTTTTTTTTAACATGACGCAACTTCTTAAATTAATGCACACTTGACATATTAGTGCTATTTGAATTTAGGCAATTCTCCAAATTCTTCATTTTCTAAAATCTTTTTTTGAATAGAATGCAGGTAATTCCCAGCAGCTGACCTCTTACTCTGGCAAATCATGCAGAAAGCTGACTGTGATTTAAACAATGCAGCAGGTTTGAGAAATTGTTCTCACACTTTTTAAGTCAGGAACACAGTGATACTTCAACCCCACTATACTCTGTGTTCTGCAATCTCCCAGGTAGTTCCATTTAGAGACACTGCTCTAAAACAGAGAAAAGGATCTATGAAATGTGTCCTACTTTGAGATTAAAATTCAGGGGGCCATTAAATTAAAGCATTGACTAATACTCCTTTTTCTCTCTACTGCCTCTCCTTTCACATTTCATGAAACCATGTCAGGACTAGCCTACTGAAGCAGAATTAGAATTCCTGGGAGAAGATCTGAACCATAGAAATGTTAAACATGTAAGTGTGTGAGAGATCCACACTTCTGCTCTACAGCAATAAGTAGTACAAGGTCTGTCTCTTCTCGATCCTCAGGTGAAAAGAACAATTGATGTCAGTCACATTCAGCAGGCACCTACTTACTGTATCTTACCCTGACAATCCACACAGAAATTAGGTGCTGCAAGACTATTCATAGTCTCTGAAACTGCAAAGATAGGTATAATACAAAAATTGAATGAAATATATACAGCCCTCACATATTAAAAGCCTTCTGAAAAAGTCATTCAGAGATATCATGGAGTTTTCTTCAGAATTCTCTTGATAATAAAGCCAGTTATGGAAAAAATTAGAGAAAAGGCCAACATATACAATTTAACACTGAAATTATTCTATTATTTCAAACATTTTTGCAGTGGCTATTTTGGAGTTCAGTCAATGAGCTCTTATACCAGTTAATGTGCAGTAAAGACTATCTTCCTTTTTCTGTTCATTCTTCCTTCACTAAATAAATTCCAAATCATTAAATAGAAACACCTATCTGCATGTAATAGTTTCAAAATCCCAGTTTCTAAAGGCATGAATGGCTGTTGCAGAAGTATCTCAGGACATAGTTGCACTGAAGAACATTAGAACGAACAATGCATTTTGATGCATATCAGAAACAAATAATGTCGATAATTTGCTGCTTCTTTCAATGGCCTAATGTTAACTCACAGTCATCTAACCAAAAGCAAAAGGCCAGCAGCTCTGCCACTGTCAGACAAATAGCTCATTTAAGATTAGCAATAATTTATTTGCTTTCATCTGTTGTAGATAAAAGGAGATCAGTAAAGAAAATTAAACACAGCAGGATTTAATTCAGGTTCAGCCCACCTTTTCACCAAAGAAAAATCATTAATTCAGCTGAGTTTTAGTAAAAACCTTGGGGTAGATCACAAGACACAGATGTGTTGGCCCTCCTTTGGCTCTCGCTGTCCCCTAACTCCTTAGCACATGGACAACAGAGCAGGTGATCCAGAGCTTGAAACAAAGCTGTGAAACCACAACCAACATCCCCTTTTGACACTCTCACATTCATACAGAGGATGCTCAAAGTCATAATACAAACGCTGCATAATAATTCCATTTCCCATCCAAATGTTCACTCAGATTAGTCTACACGAGCACATTGCCCTTTTCCTCACATTCCAGACTCACAGTCACCCTTGAGTGATAGATAATCACTTTTTACACTTAGCTTTGTGCAACTGATTGGGGTGAGACTTCCTTATTGAGAAGCAATGATTGTGCTAACAACTTGTTGCACAAGTGACTGGATGACAAGTTGTTTCTATGAAAACGTTGACTTCTATGACCACTGTTACAAAATCTTTGCATCAGCAACATGAAGAAAAATGGTTTCACAAATGAAAACTTACATGAAGCAACTACAATATGCTGACCAATTTCACTGGGTAAGGGAAAATAATGACTGAGCATAGTAAAACTAAACCTCAGTGGAATACTGTTTTGTAGATATATGCTATATAATAAAGTTTTTTATTAAATACAGCAGTAAATATGAAAAAAAAGCCATTGTCTTTATAGCAATGTAGCTGAACACATGGCCTGTTTTAAAGTTTTACACTGCAATGTCTAACACCAACTTTCAAAGGAGTCGGCAGATATTTATTTTTATATTTAAATCTTCAAAAGCAATAAGATTTACTCTAAATGTGAAAGGGATTAGATCTATCTTGAGTATTAAAGGCTGTTCAATGCTTTGAAATAATATTATTCTGGTAATAACTACATTTCATAATTTTCTGTCCATTTAATGAAATCAGATTAAGTTAAATAATGAAGACAAAACCTGTAACCAAGTTGTCATATAAATATATGAGAAAACCTACATAATTTACAAATGGAAACCTAACTTGTCCTTGTTTATCGTTTTTGTCTTTTGATTAATTCTGCACAACTCTAACCAATTCCAAGAATCTTTCACTATAACTAACTACACTTTATTTGTTCACAGTTTTGAAGATGATATTTTGCCTCTGATGACTTGAGTAGAAATTTTTTGCCATTATCTTCAAGGTCACTAAGAATTTCAGGTTTCTAATCAGATTTTTCTTGATTAAGAAGGTGTTGAGTCTAACAATAATTTCACACTAAAGCCATAGCAACTGATAGCACTAAGAAATCACCCCAGAAGACTTTGTTCTGTAAAGACAGATCAGTGTTTTATACAATGGTACAGTCATGATATTGAAGCTCACACCTATAACAATGCTATAAGAACATGTTACAAGAACCATTGTTGTGAGAAGAACCTTCTGCATTTGTCCTTCACTGGGTGACCAACAATCCGCCAGCACCAAAATCTACCTTCACAGAAAGCATACAAATGTAACTAATGTCTTCACTTAATTGCCAGTCATGACACTTCTTGCCACAGTAATTGATCTGGCACCTGTTACAATCCATGAAAATAACCCTGCCCACCAAAATGCTTAAGCAGAAAGACTAAGTTCATTATGATCCATGTAATGATGAAATGTAACAGTATTAAAACAAAATGCTTTAAAATTATACATGTTTTAAATATACACAAATTAAACAAAGAAATAGCAGAAAATAAATTCTCACGTGAAGAAATAATATTTTGCATTTTTATGGCCCTTAATGATTATTCAACTTCCTAAAAAAATGTTGTTTCTAAGGGTTTATTTTAATTTATAGGCTGACGTATGCTTCTCTTTGAAGCCTGAATTATTTGTACTTGGTTTTGAAATTCTTAGAGTCTGCTTTAGTCCAAAATTTAGCATAAACTGAACTCATTAAAAGATCATCCCCATTTTTAAAAAATAAATCCAAATTGAAAAAAATATTCATGTGACCCTTACAAATTATGTTTTTTCATCTGCACTATAACATTCATTCTCGGACCAAAACAAGGGAAATCTGTCAGACACCTTTGAACTATGTTTGTATGTTAAAAGAAAAAACTATTTCTCCCTGTCTTTCCATTTCAGTCTCAGACGCCAAACAGTTACGTTAGTTCAAGCAAATTTCGGATAAGCAAACAATTCTTTAGAACTAACTCTCAAACTTTTGCCATATTTTTATCTTTGCTGCTGTCTTTACTTCAGTAATTAGTAACAAAATCATTAGGGGAGAAATTTATAGAAGCAATCAGAATACCTCAATCATAGCAGATAAAAAAGAAATCTGTGGAGGACTGATACGGAAAATGCTAGAAGTCTTAAAAGGAAATAAGTAATTGTCTCATATTCCATCAGTCACATGATGATTATCCCAAGTTACAATCACCTTACATCACCATCCAAAGGCACCTTTTCTTTTCACTTTTGGGCCATCTGCTTTATCTGATTGTATGAGGGCCTCTCCTGTTCACCATATTTGCAAAGCCCTTCTATGAGTCACTACAGGCACTTTGATGACAACAGCTGCTTAATGGTTTGGTGTATAAAGTGAATATGTTCTGGTCCTACCCCCAGAGAGTCTCTTGTTCACAGAAAGGTTCTTAGGTGAAACCACATTCTTCCCAAATTTACCAGAAAGTTCCTAAACTTTTTTTTTCTGCTAAGCATCCTTTTCAAAAGCTCTTTAGGACTTTTTGTTATTTTAGTTTCCAGTAAGGAACAGACTGCACCTCAGGTGTGGGTTTGTAGCTGTCAAGATGGACACAACTGGCACCATCACCAAGCCTTTATTAAAAACTTTTCATGCCTTCTCTCAGGCAGCCCCACACAGCACTGACACCTTCCTCCTTCTACATAACTGGGAAACCCCAAGCTGTCCCTTACCCAGCTGCCTAACCCTGCCTGTCCCTCACGCAGCACCTTACCTCATCTTGCACTACTGCAGGTCCCCAGCACAGCCAGCAGACTCCATCCTAAACACCAACCTACTCCAGCCCAGCTAATCCACTCTCTATAACCTCCCATCCTCATTGCGCAGGCAAGGCTGTTTCCACTCCTCAGTAATCAGTATAGCTGCAATTCATTGAGGAAAATTGCCTTCTGCACTATCCCTACAAACCATCTTCCCACATGTGTTGATTTTTATTTTTTTTTCTTTTTCAGTAAAGTATTAGTTAAGGCACAACCATAGCTACTTACAAATAAAATGGTTATTAATTTCCTTTTGATCTCCCCAGAGAGCACCATTTTCTATAGCATAAGGAAAAGTTCATGACTGAATCTGTATTTTCTAAATTTCTTAGTATGTGAGCAACACCTGACACCTCTTCACATTACAGTTTTGCAACCACTTTTGATGGAGAAAGCTTTAACCAGGGCAAAAGCTCCAAAATATAAACATGATAAGTGTATCAACATTATTTTATTATAATAACTTTTTAGCAGACATAAAAATAATCAGGCAAGAGATGTTCAATCCCATTCACTTCATTCTAATTTCAGCAGAATTCATTGCGGTCTTCCTCAGTGAATAAAGACCACAACATAATAGTCTTGATATGTATTTCTTATGCAGAATTTAATTTCCTGTCAGCCTTTTGTTTTTGCAAAATGCTTCACACCTGATTCACACTATATAAAACAAGCCGCTTTTGATAAGACTTATGAAATACTAGCATTATTCTAATATTAATTTTTACTTTCAAACAATTCCCTGGAACTTTTAAAGCTCTGAACTAAAAATGAAATTAATTTTTTGTTTTGTTTTATCTATACCCACAGGTGTTTCAGTTTTTGAACACAGCTCTCTGCCACTGCACGGAATACATATTAATGTCATCACTACCAAGCAGAGGATGGTAATTCTGAGCCTTAGAACAGAACACAGATACCAGGTTACCCACTGTACAAAAAAAAGTCACACGGAAAAAGCATGAGAATATGAAAGCAAATTTTAAAAGGCAGGTTTAGTCTTTAAATGAAAATAAGTGCAACAGGATTAACTTCAGTAATATCTCTATCTCATCTCTAATGTATTATCAAGGTAGTCCTTGCCATGAGGAGGTAGAACACCCTCAGTACTGATCAATATTTGATAGGCTGCTGTGTCTGAATGGTGTCCCACCAAAATCAGTGCAGTATCAAACAGGAACAGCAATCTGACAACATGTAAGGAACTGCTAAATCAGTGCCTGAAAGACAGACATGGAAGATGAGATATTCTGCAGAAAGTGAGAGAGAACACAGCTCACTTTTTTTTTTTTCCCTTTTTTTTTTTTTTTCCCATTTTTTTTTTTTCCCAGGAGTAAGCTTTTAAAGATTTTAGAGACTTGCTGAAAACACTACCTGCTTTATATGATTATATGTGCCTATTTTGGAATACATTTATATATACAAATACTCATAAAACCAATCCAGTTTTTTCAATAAGTTTGAAATGTCAAACAGAAGGGATCTTTGCAGCTTAACATAGAGGTCTGTGTTTCTAAATTCAAAAATATCAGAGCAACAGACTCAAAACTCTGGACTTAAATTTAACATCACTGAAAATCTCATAATATTTGCATATTTCTCAATTATATTATTTTTCTTTGAGAAATATTAAAGGAATTTACCAAAAATATATTTGCCCTTACAGCAGAGTATGTTTGTCCATATGAGAAAGCACACCAAAGAAACAAAACTGTAAGGTAAAGGGAGAAGCATTTTGTGCATTAAAAGTTACTGAGGATGCACCCCAACTCACACACTCACATCCATGATTAAGCAATCCATTCCCTGAAAGAAGACGAAATACCCCTTATTGTTCCATGTATCCATATATCAGTAAATAGACAGTACCAAACACAATGGTGCACTGACCCTAAGAGAGTAGGATGTTTCAGGAGCTGCCTTACTTTGTGTCCTACCTTCAAAAGAATCTCGCTGTATTTTTCACTTACTAATTTGTGAGAACATATGAAGAACAAGCTTGGCCAGATCAGTACAGTGGCTTTGTGAACACACAGACATGCACACACACACAAAGTGTACTGTACAAACACAGCTGTCCCTGCACTGTTGTGGGTTGGAGGTTTGGGGTGGAGTGGAGGGTGTTGAAGTTGTGACCTTCAGAGTGGTGCAATACCTGAAATGTCATTAACAGTAATATCAGTTACTGTGCACAGATTATCCTTACTTCATAAACTGATGGGTAGTTCTGTCCCTCAATACAAGCTACTAGTAGAGGTTTCATTTTAATTTCAGAACAAGACTCCTGGAACAGTTGAAATAAAGTATATCTAGCTCACATTGCCAATGGATGATGGCTTGAGATAACTACAATAAAGGAGCATTTGTTCCATCCAATCTGTTCAAGCACTACAAAAGCCTCCAGTGGACTACTGTTTATAGTTGGGTAGAATATATCAAGGAAACAAACATGGAGCAGATGGAGACAGTTCAGGGGATGGCAATAAGAATGATCAAACACACAAAATATGACCTATAGAATGTGAGAATTTAAGTCCACATACCCAGAACAGAGTAAAGGCAGCACATGCAGACATTTGCTTTAAATACACACACATAAATCCATATATGTACACAAACATGTAGAACTAATTCAGAGTGAGGATGACTTGAGTTACACATAAGGAAGAATTTTCCAGAAGTAGAAACCATCGAGCAGTTCACAGAAATCAACTAAGGAAGCTGTGAACTTCTGCTCTAAGAACCCGTTAAGTAAAAGTATTCTAGTATTGATTCACACAGAGCTGATTTCATGCTCTAGGGAAGGATTGTATAGGACAATCTCTCAAAGTTCATGCTGACATATTTGCCTAAATTACCATTTCTAAAAGTTATTTTTCATGTAAATTAAACTTCACCTTATATGTTTTTTATCTGCAGAAACAAAAACCAAATATAGAATTATATTCATAAAAATATTTCTATGGCTACATTAATTACATGTCAAATATTAATGCACTCTGTTTACAGATTGTGCATCCAGATTTAACATTTAACTAGAACTGCACAAGGGAAAAAAAAAATCAATTGTCCTCCAAAATGTTGCTTTTATATAGAAATGTAGAAGAAAAAATGAACTAGGAAGGTACAGAATATTTTGAAAAGGAATTTAAAAATATTAATGCTTCAGACATTAAAGCTACTGAAACTGGGCACACCCCAGACACCAGCTTCAAAACAGTTTCATTTACTATAAGCAAACACTCAGATGTATGAAAAGGACAAATTCAAGCTTTAATTTGTATTCAGGTCATTTGGACTCATTTGTTTAGGTTATTTATTTCTACCAGTGTTATGGACAATATTGAAAGTTGCCACTGACCACCTCTTTAAAGAAAACATAAAATTACTTGTATTGAACATCAGAACTTTAGTATGTGTTTAGTATTTCTTCTTAGCAGGGATTCATTGATTTTTTGTTCCATTTGTGTCCATTTTGTCCATTATGACAAAGAACAGGAAAATGCAGAGCAGTGATGAATGAATATGATGTGTGATTTCTAAATGATGATGGTTAAATTTTCGTTGTTTCATTCATATAAATAGGGGGAGATAGCTGTAAAAAACAAGACTTAAATATATATGTAAGGTGCTGCTCTCTTTGTAGGATATTTTTTAAAATTATTTTTCTTTCAATTATAAACTATTTTATTAAACCTCTGCCTGTTCTCTTTCGCTTAAGTGGTATTATAAAATGTACATTTAGCAAAAACCTTACTTTTCATAAAATTGGCAGGCTTCCACCAGTTTCATGATTTGGATGCACAAGGGTACTCAAGTACAAGTAGCTTGCTAGCTGCAAGATGTAAATGTTATCCAAAAGACTAAAATTCACCCTTGAAACAGGACTCACAGGGCATAGACATTGTGCTGACAGAATTTATCAGGGCTGAACTCCAGCAGAGATAATTCTTACTGTGATTCAGAAAAAATTCCATTACTGGAGCTGCAGAAGTTTTGCTGAGGAGCTGGCAATCACTGGTGAAAAAAAAGTGCTGGAGAGAAAACATGCATTATGTCAGAAAAAAGCCAGCTTCATGTGACATTCCAAATGTACATAATGTTTGTTTTCTCACCAGTGTTTCATTACTGATGATGATGACACATTTTTTGTTAAGATATACAGGAATCTCAATTCATATTTCCCATCATAAATAGCTTTAATTTACTGATTTAGACAGAAAGTCCCTATAGCCTTGAACAGACCAAAATGCTCAAAGGGAAAATAAATCAAACCATAAAATTATGAAACTGGTATCTCTAATTATGATCTCCCCCGAAAACATTTAACCTTCACAACCAGCATGCCTGCATTATTTCCACTCATGATCTTTCCTTAGGAAATTTCATCTATAGAAAAAGATAATGATAAATAACACATTTGCTCTGTTAAAAAATAAACCTTTTCTTCCCTAAATGCCTGGGAAAAGACCAGTAAGAAAAACTCTATAATCATTGGCCAAATGATAAAAGCTACATTAAATGTTGTCCTCTGAAGACAATCTTTTAATTGAGAAAACTGGAGTGTAGAATTCTCTGATGCACCATGAGCATCATAAGAGGGTTTTTTATATGCATCAAGCCGAGCACTATAATATAGTTGGCCAGTATGATAGATGAAGTGCTTCAAAGCTGCAGAAGTCTAGAAGTCTCAGGGATCTGATATTATAATAAAACAACTCTCAAGATATGAAAGAAAAACTTAGGGCTGACATTTTAAAAGACTGAAAATACAGGACCCATGCTGCAGAAGTTTAAAGAGCAATGCAGCATGATGTGTGGCTCCATCTGTACATTTATAAATTAGTCCCATTCCTCACAGGCCATGTCCAAAGTACACTTCTTCTGTCATTGACAAAAATGTAAAGTTTTTGCAACCAGGACCAAAATTTCATGGGTTTTTGCATGCTTCAGATGAAAATAATTTCTAGTTATTCTCCTAATCACATAAGAAAGCAATAGAGAAAACACCAGCTAAAAAGTTAAAAATACTTCTAATATTGATAATGACCTAGTTTGCTACAATTCTCCATCTATTGGGGAAAATCATAATAATTAAAAAAAAAAAAAAAAAAAAAAAAAA
>PYHW01009485.1:9500175-9524301 GCA_013186435.1 Turdus rufiventris
AAAAAAAAAAAAAAAAAAAAGAAAAAAGTAACCACTTTCTGTTTGTTTCCTACAGCAAAATAGATGACAAAACCGACAAAAAATATTTTAGAGGAAGCAATTACTGGAGATGGTATATAGTTACCTAAGAAGTTTTAGTTGATTCAAATGTCCAAAACTGCCATCTTTCCTTACAGAGAATCATATGCAAATACATTGAGCAACAGCTGGATTACATAAATTCAAGATTTTTGGGGGTTTTTTTTCATATGTTAAATTCAGTTCCTCTGAATTCAGTGTCTCTGTGATATATTTAATACATCCAGCAACTGAATCATCTGAAAGCCTCAAAGTCAGCAGCACCTGTGCATGCACTTCTGATATCTCCTTGTCGTGCAAGTCTGTGCCTCTTTCAAATGTCCATCATGCTGCCTTGAACACTGCAACTGGGCAGTGCAAGCCTTGGGAACATGCAGTGCAGGAATCACTGCAATCTCCTGACACTCAGGGCAGTCCTTCAACTAGTAATACAGAACAGGCCTCAGGAGTTGGGATCTGCCAGACTCAGAGAGGCTCCTCAGATGTTGCAAGGGGGATGAGAAGTCTCCCAAGTATTTTAGCCAGAATACATTTAGTCTTTAAAGCATGAAAACACTTAGTTTATCTTTCTGTAAGAAGGCAAACATGAAACACTGGTAAATGTGTCTCTCTAATGCTGTTGCACTCCTATCCTTCTGTTTAAGAAGACCTGGTTGTCCTATTAGGGAGTGAAACTATAAAAGAATGCTTATCCCCCCTTTGAGCATGGAAATTCTTCAGAAGCAGTTGCACCACCTCTGACTGTGAAGGATGAAAACTGCTAGAGCACAATGGAAGTAATAATGAGTTCTCTGAAGTCAGACATGTCATGGTCACAGACACAGGCTCTGCAATCTAATAAAAAAAGAAATTAATCTAGACAGAAGATTCCTGTTGAATTTTTCCACTGTCACCAGCTGTTTATTGTCATGCTACATTATGAATAAGTGAAGGATTTAAAAAGCTTCAGCATTTATTAAATTCCTAATTGGAATCACAGATACTGAGATCTGAGAATACTTCAAGTCATTTTCCCTGATAAGCAAGCTCATCATAACATCCACAAAGAAGCTAGTCAATAAATATGTATAAGCATTTGCTGAAGCAGAAAGCTGTTTCTCTCCACTCCATAGGAGTAAAAAGTTTTGGGTAGTTTCTTCAGTCCTAATTGTAGCTAAATCAGTAGAGTCAGAAGTAAGATGTCTGATCTGAGCCTGTACTGATAGGCAGAGACAGATGTAAAAGAAAGAAATATGAAGTAGGAAATTACCCTGAAGGAGGCATGTTTCACAAACTTGAGGAAATGGAGAAGTTAGAACTATTTTCAACTTAGCATGTATAAAAAAATCCCTCAAATGTCTCTGTCCAGCACATGCAGTAACTCATACACAAATAGAATCACATAATAAGCTGAGTTGGAATGGATCCATAAAGATCATCAAGTCCTGGTCCTTCACAGGACAGCCCCATGAATCAAATCTGAGAGTGTGTCCGCGAGTATTGTCTAAGCGCACTTAGACAGGCTTGGTGCTGTGATCACTTTTCTGGGTAGCCTGTTTCAGTGCCCAGATACCCTCTGGGTGTAAACTTTTTTCCTGATATCCAACCTAAACCTTCCCTGAAGCAGCTTCAGGCTCTTTCTGAGAGAAAAGAGATTGGTACTTGCCTCTCCGCTTTCTCTCATGAGGATGTTGAAGACCACAATGAGGTGTCCCCAGCAGAAACTGCACAGAAATTTTCTTGACAGAGAAGGAAATAAAGGTGTATATTCCTGACTGAGAGCTTACAAAATACAGCAAAGTGATTTAGATATGCAAGCTCCATTGGACTGTACTGTAACTAGGACTCTGACCAACAGTCTTCCTTACATCTTTCAAAAAGCAACTATAATCTTTTATAGTGCCCTACATACATTCTATACCAACATCCAGTGTTATCACACCTGTGACAAGCTCTATGTATTCACATAGGTGAATACCCTTACAGTACAAAAATAATTACTGACATTTAAAACCATGTTTTGCTATTCATTAATGAGTCATTATTTTGTTGTCAAGCAGCACTTTTGGAAGCAGTATCTGCTAAGTGTCTCCCACTGTGATGACCACCAATTTATTTTACTACTCTACCACTCATGCACAGACTTCCTTCTTTGAACTCAACCAACTCTCCACATGATCTCCCTTTCTTAAGTACAGCTCAGACAATCAAAAGCGGGATTGAGAAAAGGAAATAAAGAAGAAAACGAATCCGGTGCTGTTTCAGGATGACCTTTTTTCAGCAGCTGCCTGGATCTGAGATTCCATGTTCAGAAGCTGAAGGGTGAACAGAATTTTTGGAGGCAAGGCAGAAAAAAAATGGTGATCACTCTTCCAGGACATGAGGCAAATTCATACCAGTGAAGTAAAGAACAAAATGCTGCAGGTAAAATAAATGGTAAATTCTGAGTTTCTTGATCTAGATAGCAACCTAGAGGCAAACCAGTGTGATTTGTTAGTAGAAAACACAGACTCATCTACAAGGAATCTTCTTATCTTACATGTAATTTTCAAGCTGTCATACTTAAGCTTATGATTTTATTGCCCTTAGAGCTGAAAATATCCTCAGGGAAAACATTAGTCTGAAAGCAAATTGAATTGCAAGTATTTTAATATAAATCTGCTTCATTCAGTATGGTTCCCCATTCAAATGACTCTTGGTTGATGCAAAGCAATTCTGCTGTTGACTCTAAAGAAAAACAACAGGGCACTTAATCCCACTACCATAGAATCCCAATAATCATAAAATCCCTGGGGACACAAACCAATATACCTAAATCATACCAGTCTTCACTTTGCATACAGTTAATAGAGCTTAATTCTGATAGTCAGTCCAACTAAAGCAAACTAGATGATTTTCTGTGATTTTCAGAGTTATCTGCTTTTTCCTTCTGTTGTCTCCATGCAATGGGAAGCTTTGGCTTATCCTTTATAACTAGGAATTTCCATACATTTAAAAAGAGAAAAAGAAAACATCATGCACAGGAAAATAAAGAGGAACACTCTCTCCCTCTGTTATGCTGAATAGTAGAGATACCTTAGATATGTAGCTGAATAACAACACTAATAATAATTACTATTAGTAGTGCTATTAGTATTAATTATTACATGTACAGAAGTCAATTTAGACTTAGAAGGTAAACCTTTTTCTTTTTCACTGCAGCAGTTAAAGAGAAGAAGCCTATTTGCTTAAGAATCTTGCAGGTAGGCATTCAAAAGTATACAAAAAGGAGACTGGGATGGCAGCATTTCTATGGGGATATGAAAAAGAATCTGTTTATTGTCTTCCTGTAGTATAAACTGGATAAAATGAGCAGCCCATCTATTTTTTCCTGAAGTAGAGATGGAGAGAGAAGTAGTGTTAAAGAGGAACTGATGTGGTGACAGTGAAGCTCCATCAATCTTTAAAGAACCAAGTACGTCTAAGTAAATTGAAGATATATATTATCCCATAGTGGAACAAATAGCACTGAATGGTTTACCTGGTCCAACAGTGGTGCTTTTCCCTCTGTTTCTCTCTCTGTAAAACTCTCAGCATTGTTTAGACATTGGTGAGGCAGCACGAGTATTAAGTCACAGTTTCAGTGTAGATGTATGGACCATCACTTGCAATAGTGATAAAAGTGTTTCTTTGTATTAATACACTATATCCGGGTCTTTCTAGACATTTAATGTCAGGAAACAGTGAGATGAAAAGCATGTGTGTTTTTATAGAAACATTTAAAGACAAACACCACCAGCATCAATTAAAGTCATGGAATCATAAAATCATTTGGGTTGGAAAAGACTTCTAAGGTCATCATTAACACAGTACTACCAAGTCTACTCATAATCCATGTCCCTAAGTGCCCCTGGAAAGGATCTTAGCATCTTAGGATATGTCTGTTTGTGGGGTTGTGTCAGCAATTTGCCAGTACCGGATAGCAGAGAATCTAAGGCAAACATGGCCCAGCTACAGACAGGTCTTGTGTCTGTGTTTTGCAGCACATCATGAGCAGAGCTATAGAATTCCCTGTCTTAAGAAGGCTCATGCCAGTCAATTTTTCAGTATTAAACTGACTCTCTATGAAAAATATCATAAGGACATGCTTTTGTCCACCATTTATGTTGTTTGATTATCTATTTTTATTCCACAAATAAGTAAAATAAAAAAGACAGGAAAAGACAGGTTATTGGGTTACAGGGTTCAGAATTTGGATTCAGTTTCCTCTTCAATGAAAGTTTTTTGTTTTTTTTTTACTCTGCCAGCAGAAGCAGGTAGAAGATACAAAACCTTCTGTCTAGGCAATTCCTTCAGCGCCTGTGTTTGGCCAGGTTTTACATTCAGGTATCCCTACTTCAACCAGGATGAGCAAACATCCCAAGTTCATATCCATGACCTTTTCAGATCCAGCAAGCTGAGTTGCTTGCAAGACACAGTCAGACAGAATTTCTCAGAAAACAGCAACCTGTGCAGACTCCACAGGTCAGGCAGTACTACCTACACAGACAGGGTTTTTGTGACACAGGTGAAAAATCCAGCCTCTATTGTGCAAAGGTCTTTTTCTTTTACTCACAAAAAGCAGACTATTATATAAATCTATCGCCATTTCCAAACCATAACATATTTCACTGGCAGAAAAAAATGATGATGTTTATTGCAAATTTTGGAGAATTCAGGCTAAGCGAGGTGCCCTTGAACTTGATTTATATGGACAGAATGAAGTTTTAGAATACTTACAATGGATTTTAGCTGAGCCTTAATACTCTTAGTTTTGCCTTTGCTAAAGAAATCTTGTAGGAAAAGTTTAAAATGACTGTGGACATTGAAAAATCTGAAAAGAAAGACACATTAGGTGTCAGTAAAAAAAGTTGATAAGAGATAAAAAAACCCATCCAGGCTAGAAAAATATTTTCTGATGTGATCAGCTGAAGGACAATGGACATTCATGAGAAGAATAATAACTTTTAAAATAAAACCCATCAGAATAAGAATATAAAGGCAGTTTTAAAGCATCATGACAGTTGCATGGTAACAAGACAGATTAAATGAGATCTGAATACTGTGGGGCACAGGTAATTTAGAAAAATTAGAAAGAACAAATCATGAAAATCATGCTACTATCTTGAAAAAAAGTAATAGAGAATGTGAAAGAAACACAAATAATGGAGAATTATAATAGCTTGATAATCAAGAAAAAAGATAATGGTAAACTATTACGGGAGATCCGAATAATTAGTAAATAACAGATTATGAAAAATTAATTTCAAACTGGAATATACTTATTTGTATTAAATATAAATCAGAGAAGAATATCAGGTAATGTAATTAAAAAATGCAGTACAAGAGAGTCTAAATAATGTAACATACTAAGAAAAAGACCAAAAAACAAACAAACAAAAAAACCCCCCCTTGAGTAAATTTTTCAGTGGAAAAGTTTACAACTGAGATCTGAAATGAAGAGCTGCAAAATCAACTAACATGACCTACTTGGACATATGAGGCCGTTTGGCGAAAATAAAACAACTTTAGGAAACAAGAAGTGCTAAACTACAGCCCAATAGGTTTAGGAAACATGCCTGAAATAGCCATTATCATGTAGCATGTGGTTCTGAAGGAAAACAGGAATGTACAAATTAATTTTTCAGTGTAGTTTAAATGCAAATTCTTGGCAAAACATGCTTGGCTTCAGTATCTCTAATTTTCTATTTGTACATAATCATGGTAGGCTCAACTTCCTCTATGGTCAACAAAAACAACAGCAGTAGGCAGTTCCCTCAGATCGTCTGAAATACCTCTAGAGATGTTTCTTCCACCATCAGGGACACAGCTGTTTATTAATGGAGGCACATTTACTGGGTAAATAAAATATTGCAAATAAAACAGCTGAATAGGCAAAACAAGATAATCAAATTACATCTACTTACTTGCATTTGGAAAAGCAGGAAAGAAAAAACACACTAATGATGCACAAGTGTTTTCAATATGTCTCTCCAAGAACTTGAGGTACCATCGTGTCTAGAACCATTATCAGTTTGAAAACAGTATTTGTGAGACACTGTGGGGAATCTGTACATCTCTGAAGATGTGTATGGGGAATCTATGAGTGTGTAAGTATGTCTAAGATGAGAGAATGCTTTCCTTGCTTTGAAAATTATTCTCTCCCCCAGAAGTCAGTAGCAATTTGATAGAAATTAAGTAATCCCTTTGCAAATAAATAACAGGAATAGCAAGTAAATAATGAGATTACTTAATAGTAAACATCACTAGATATGAACTTCCAAGAAACTTCCAACAAATGTGTGAGCAGAGATATATCCTGTGCAAGTACAGTAGGTATAATAACTTTTAAAACTTAATAAATTATTTTATATTGCAAAAGTAGTAAATACTGGTAGAAAAAAATCTGAAACTGATTATGAATTAATTACATTACAAAGATGAACTACAGCAAAACACTATTGTGATTAAATCCTCCTATATTCTATCTCACAGATATTGACACTCATACTTTAAAGAGGATTATCTGTGTTGCTTTGAAACACCACACTGGATCTTCACATTTCATAGTGAAAAAGGCTAATATAGGTAGGAAGCAGTACAGAAGAAGGTCATTAGCATGGTGAAGAAAGTTAAAGATCTTGGCTCCTGATAATAGTTACAGAAAATATTCTTACTTCTAGCTGAGGAAATCTCTGCTAATATGAAAACGATGAAGAACAGAATGAAGTGACAGAAATGTCTGATTTGTAATGAATACAGGCTCAGATGTTTAGAAATCCAGAATGAAACATGAAAACATAATTAAGTGGACACAGGATTCTATTACCCTGCAGTATGAGAGGAGGTATAGAGGATACCTTATGTTAAAAAATTAACTTGACTCAAGTAAACACACACCTTAGAATTTACATTCCTTTTTATATATTCCAAATATATATGGCCAAAGTAATAAGTACTTAAAAATATTCCTGCCTCAAACTACAAGGATAGACTAAATTATTTACAAATACCTTCTAGAAAATTATTGGAGCAGTACTCTGGCAACAAAGGCATCAAAATTGAAAAGAAGAACGTAAATTTAAGCAGAATAGTTCTTAAGTCAGAATAGTCATTGTCTTGCTTTTTGTCTGTTTTTATTCAAGGAAGATAAATGTTTGCTAAAGTTAACCAGACTAAGAAAGACTTTTGTTTTCAACTACTAAAAATTCCTCATAATGGAATATTACTATGGGCCACCTAGTTGCAGGTATGCATTTTAGGATGCTTGACACTAAAGATGTATGATGTATGTACCTACCTCTTCAGCATCAGTGGTGACCATCAACTTAATATTGCACTAAATCTGGATTCTCATCAGTTGGCCTCTTCTTCCCCTTGTTTATAATGTGATAGGATGGCAACAAGTTCTCCTGCTTGAGATTTCACAGCCAGTGATCCCAGACAGGCATCCTGACCAGCTTTCAGCTCATCAAGAAAGGTAGATGGTCCTTTCCTTCCCACTTTGCCCTTCACTCTGAACCTCTATTTCCATGAGAAGAACTGTATGGGCATCTAGGGAGGAGCTACTAGGCAGGGACTGGAGGGACAAGGTACAGTACACATCAAATGGCAATACAGTTCACATCAAAAGGCAACTTGAAAAGAGGTCTCAGATACCAACTGAACTGATAGTGGAATTCAGCTGGTTCCCTGTGTTCAAAATCTTGTACTAAGATTTTAAATGGGATTTTTAACTGCAGCATTTTTATAGTATATTGAGAGAGTTAAAAAAAAAAAAATAGAGTAGGAGTTCATCACTAGGACATATCCAAACCTATGACACACAAAACCAAGGGATTAGCCTTTAGATACTGAATGTGGCAAAGTGTTACCTGTCTGCTACAAAATTTCAGAAATATGAAGTCCATATAGTTAGACTATAGCACTAGTAGTGGTGCATATTGAGACTATCCAGAAAAGAAGTGATGCAAACACAAGCTCCATGGAAAAAAAAAAAAAAATTCTTATTTGTCCGGCAAATACCAACACAATTCCTAAAAGACCCAGCTGTGGGTTTAATCATCTGGAAAGAATCCAAAACATCCTACAAAGAATGCAATTAGTCTGCAAATAGGGTAGATCTAACCACTTCTGCCTGGCTGGTCCTCTCCATTTCCTAAGTACTGTCTCTACAGGGAGCCTACATCATGTAGGTACCTATGAGGTGGAGGCTTTTTCTACTCTTCAGCATTGGACCAGTGACTATTTTAAATAAACGAGAGTTATCAAAAATTAAATGGTTTTCACAGTGGCTTGTTATTTCTTTATTTCTACATATTAATTCAATTGAGGATGCCAAACTGCTCTGAATGGAAAGTCTGGAAAGATCCTCAAATAAACCTTGCCAGTGCAGTCATTATGCCCTGCTGGTAACAAGTTAATTCAAATATTAGATTATTAAGCACAGATGCAATCCAGGATTACATAACAAGTAAAATGTTTTATTAATTAAAAATATATATAAATAAAAAAATCATCAGCATAACTTTTTTCCTCCCATATAGCAGAAAAGATCCCTAGTCCTACATTATGGAATTAAAACAATGTTTTGCAATGTAGATAAACTTCTCTGGAAGGGTAAACTCTGTTTCATTAGCAACCACAGAAACCTCTGCTGTCACTTTGCTGATTGACATATGCTACCAAAAAAATTCAGTCCTACACTTAACTCATGCAGAGTCCATATGAATAGCTAGAAGGCAAAATACACATATAGCCACCCAATCAGAACAAAAGTATCAGCACTGTTTCACATTCACCCTTCAGGTGTTTTATTAGCGGATTTTCATCAAAGTCTTCAACTAACTAAGCATAAGCAAAGCTACAGGACCCTTTAGTACACTTTTTCTCCTGCACAAAAATAAGAAAATAATCAGGATCCAAGAAAAGCTAAAAAAGTAGCAGAAAAAGAGAGATGCTTAAATTAATCACAATATATTAACCGAAACAGGTAATAATGAACATTATAAGTAAGTACTGACATTTCTCATCCTTCTTTTAAGAATTACTCAATTACTCAATGTCCAGATGGAATGTAAACATATTTCATTTTCCTACCGGTATGATTTGAATTTTAAGTTTATACCTATAGATGGTGAAAGAGATACTTCCATTATACTTTTATTTGACAGGCATGTCATTAAGTCAAAATTGATTCTCATTTTCCATGTAGCACAATTGGTCTTTAAGTATTCATCTAAAGAGATTCCTTACTTCCGTCTTTCTGCTGCCTTGCACTTGTGATCATATTTGACAAAGCAATGAATCAAGCTGTATGTCTACCCTAAGTTTTACATACACACACACACACAAATAAAATAGCTGTATCTGTATCTACCGCTACATATGCACACAGACACACATACACCACCCCTGCTCACATGTCCAAAGCATGGCCTGTACCAAGCTGTACAAAGTCACCTCAAAAAACAGCCAGCAAAGGCTAATTAAGCTGGTCACAGTCCTATCTTGAACTCAGTTTAAAAAATAAAAAAATAATTGAGTCCCATTCTCATAGCAAAACCAGATGAGAACACAGATATGTATATTAAGAAAATATCCAAGAAAAAAAACTTCACCCAAGTATAATCTTTATACAACTTGAAGTATTTGGTGAAAAGAATTTTTTTTTAATGACTGCCAGTCTTCCTAAAAACTATAAATAAGGAAATAAAAATTGTCTCTTTCAACTCCCAGAGAATGGTAGATTATATGCATTTTTTTCCCAATCACCTTAGTTTTAATTTAGATAAACCACAATACAGTTGCTATTCCTTTCACAATCCATTTTGAAGAGTACATGATATTTTGGAGCACAAGATGGGGAAAATGAACTGAAAACATCTCCATACTGTCCTAACCATTGCTTAGAGAAATCCTATTTATCATCTCATCCTTAGGATTTTTCTTTTATATGTGATCTATTTCATTAATTACAGAGCTGAAATGTACACAAGATTACCTTCAATCCAGGAAGTCCTGGACAGTGTCTGTTCCCTAAGGTACATTTGCTATTACAGGACAAAAATAAGGACAGGACAGCAGTCAGACAATACAGTTAATATATGTGAATTATTTTTAGTAAGGGATGGTATCTGTTATTTAGCTTTCATAAATAATTTATATAATTTATTTTAAAAGGGATGAACTAGTCAGAAAATGAAAGCATCATTGGATTCAAGAAGACATTAATGCTAGAATAATTTTGAAGTTATTGACTACTCTTGTTACTAAGGCTTTTAATTAACTGCAAATATTCTGCTTGATTTAAAACTTTTAAAGTGCAGGATGTGTAAATATTTTCAGGGCTTTCTAAGTGCCTCTCTACCAGTTTATTCTAATGTAAATTACAAATGATTACAACAGAACCACTGTGTGTGCACAAGGACTTATTATCCTCCCATCCAAGCAATTAAATAGCAACATAAACATATACAGCAGTATATAAAACAAAACAGGCAACTATTTCTTCTGGGATAGTATGCTTACTCATACACTTAGTCTTTTACCAGTGTGATAAAATCCAGTTTCTCAAAATTATAAGCATTTTCCTTTTTGATTTAAAAAGAAAAAATACTTACTGTTTACCCAATGTCAAAGAATGATCATGCTGAAAATAAAGATCAGTATACAATCAAACCTTTTAAATTCTTGACAAATTTGTAATTTGAGATTTTTTTTTCTCACTAACTGATACCTATTCCTTAAAATAAGTAGGAAGATCAATTAAATCTATGCACAAGAACATTGCAGCAATATTAGGCCTTCCATAATGGAGTGGTAGAGGTTGAATTTTTTTTCTTTAAACCACTTTACTACCAACTGTACAACATAAGTAGGTTCCATCTTAGAGATGTCTATACATCTGGGAACTGGTACTCCACACTGTTTTTTGACCTTTTCCCTCTGTTATTGGAGAGCATTTATTTTACTAGTTTGGCCTTTTTCAAGACAGATGCAAAATTATATGCCATGATACAAAACAAAACAAAACATAATGTTTCTTTTAATTTGATTCAAGATTCAAAAATTTCTAAGGAGGATTACTTTTCACTCTTTGCAAACATAGTGAAGATGTCAGATTGCTGACCCAATTGCACATTTCTCAAACACAGTAGTGCAAAGCACCTCAAGCAATCCAAAAATCCCTGACTACCAGAACCATCTTTGTCTTTTTGAATAATATGACCATTAACTCTACTGCTTTAGCAGGTTTCTTGCTGCTTGTGGAAGGCAGTGGGCATCTTTCCTATGGGATGATGTGCACAGAAACTGCAGAAATTTATCTTATTACAACACCCCATTGAATACTTTTGGCCCATGTTTCAAATTAAAGAAAGACCCAGTACTTGAGGATCCAGTACTTGAGGCAGGGAGAGAAGTTCTCGGTAGATACATTAACTGAACAGTGTCAAGAAACTCTGGGAAAGCTGAAGATAGTAGGAAAACACTTTGAAGCTCTATAATCCAACAAATTTTTATATCACTATAAGCTAAACCAATTTAAACACATACTCTGATAAATCTCCAGCAAATATAAATCCCCTCTTACCTTTCCAGATCACATCATAACATTCAATAAAGACTCCAATTTGTGGTACAGAGATGGTGTACACGGCCAGATCCACTCTTTAACCTTACTGCAGACCATTATTTTCTACTGTGTAATTGATTATTTTTACACTAAATCATCATTCTTTTTTGTTAGAAAGGATTGAGGAGGAAATAAGTATGTGTTGTGGAAACAGAACAGAGCTGTGACTTAGAAAATGTGCAAACACATCTCTCAGTGGGATTTTGTCACCACGATCGCAGCAGTATGCTGTAAATAGCTTCTCTTTAGCTGAGTTGCTCAGGCTTCAGAATGACATTATTAGTATTAAATGGAACCTTTGGAAACTAGCAATTTATGTGATAAATTCTCTGTTGTTTTCTAGAAGTTTTAAATGGAAAAGTGCAACTTGTTTTAGAGTTTCTGTAAATGGGAAAAGTTTCATTGAGACTTTCAAATTACAGTCTTCAGAAGTCAAACAGAAGTGCTTGTGGCAGGCGCAGTTTGAAATCTTAACTGTTAATGGCGAGATATATTTTTACATTCACTCAGAATGTAAGATTTTAAAAGTTTTTGGAAAGGCTGTGAGGTGTAAAAGTTCAGCGTGTACGCATAGGTGATGAAGATTCATTTGGAGACATGCACATACCTGGGGCTGGCAAAAAAATTTATGTGATAAAGATGGTACATTAGGTCAGAGGTAGCTAAAAATGAACTTCAGATTCTTCAGGGACATTCTCCTTTTAGTTAATAAAGGGCAAATGGCCATCTTCTTGTTCCATTTCTCTCTGCAGGCTTCAGTGAAGCTGACCATAAGGTAAGGTTGTACTTCATGACAAGGACAGACAGGTTCCTGGCAAACTGCTTAAAACATCTCTTATTTGTGATCTCTTTTGTATGCAACTATAATTTCATCCTTTTCATAAATCAAGGCTGCTTGCAGAAGTACTGTCACAGCATACTCTTATGTACTAACAGGCAAGTAACACTCTCCTACCTACTCCATACATCTACTATGGTCCACCAAAGTGGTCCAAGTCCTTTGAAGAAAATCTGGTCACTGGTGAAGAATAAGCATCTCAAACTTAAAAAAAAAAAAAAAAAAAAAAANTCAAACTTAAAAAAAAAAAAAAAAAAAAATCTCCTCCACTCCTCTTCCGAAGAACAAGCTGTCCCATAGGAAATGTTCCTTGAATTGAAAGATCAGAGTGAAAAATGGTACTAAGGCCTTAGTTCAATTGTACTATTGAGTTTTTTGCTAAAATTGAGTTTTTATATATTACTTTTAAAATAATTTGTACCTCATCTCAACTTAGAGATTTTTCCCATTTATAAAACTCTTATCTTTATTCACCTCATTATCCTCCCATGGTACAGTTAAGAATTGCCTGGAGATAATGGGATTATTTGAGTACCCAGGAAACTCCCTAATAAATATGTAAAGCTAAAAGGTAATTAAATATGAAGCTTGACCAGGCTTCCTTATTATTCCTTCTATAGTGTATAGTAAAGAACTCAAGTTCTTTGCTGTCATCTTTATGTTGGGATCTCTACAATGCACTTGAGAACAAATCAAACATCCTAAAGTACCAGATAAGGACTGAAATCAATTACTTCACCTTCTAAGAAAAAAATAATTCTCTTTGGAAAACCGCAGGTTTTGCATATAATGCCAAATAAAGTTTTTGAGGGCATCAACATGCCCCAGAATATCAGGCAATTAAGGACAATAGGGTGTAGTCTTTTGCTGACATAAAGACACATAGTATGTATGCATTATAAAGAAAAAACTTCAAGCAGAAAACTCCTACTCCACTTCATGCATCTCTCTTTCCAGAGAGAACATAGAAGAATAAGCAATATATGATTAGACACAGAACATAAAGATATGCAGTTTATCCTGAACAATAAGGGAAAAAGTTAAAATTAGAATGGCTGAAAACAACCAGGTTTTCTGGGTTGGTTTGGTTCCCCCCTCATTCAAACTCACTTTCAGCTGTATTTCTACTTTTCAGCTAAAAATGGAAAGGGTATTTGTATACCTAGGAGTTCACCTAGTTATTGTAACTGCGGATATTACCACCCTTGTCCTGACTATATCCTTAGCTACTCAGCAAAAATATGCTTTTGCTCAAGCTGCAGTAGTGTCGTGCTTTCTACAACATAATAGATGGAATGGCAAGAAAGTAAGCAAACAAACATCCATGATTTCACTGGAAGTTGAAGAAGGAACAAAAGATAACTGAGAAAGTTATGTATCTTCAATAATTAGAAGGTAGGCTAAGAAATACATATAATTTCTGTAACTTATAAACTTCACTTCAGAAAGAAATTTATTGTAAATAAGGTTTGGGTTTTTTTCTGTAATAAAATGTGTTCATAAAAGTTTTATGAAATCCAACCAGAAAATTTGCAGATACAAGATGCAAGGTAAACCAACATAATATCAAGACTTCAATGCCATCCCGTGCAAAGATTCCACTGTTCACAATAGGTTTGGTTTATTTGAGTATTGCTCATAAAAATTACCACTACTAATCTATGATCACATATCAGCAACCAAAAGAGCACTTTTTCCTATGTTGAAAAACAATCTCTGGACTGGAAAAAAGGTCAAGGGAACAGCAGATGCAATTAAAAGAAAAAAGATCATTACCAAGCTAATAACATGAAAGGCAGGTATGGAGTAAAGCATAAAAAAACCCAAAAGTTATAAAAGAGAAAGATCTTCTCTAAATAACTTCTATAGAGACACGGTCTGTCTAGTTTGGGGGCATTTGTGACACTAGGCTGCAGTAAGAACACCACAGCTGTCAGTTACAGTACAGATGAAGTACAAGATGATGAACAATGAAGGATGATTTGCCTCATTCTGCACTTGGATATCTTGCTGACACATGAAATCTCACTGCTATCATGTACACCAACCCATTACAGAAGGGCTACAGTCAGAGGAAAAGATATATACACCCAGGCATTTTATAGGGCTATTTGCACATGACTCCACAGTTTTCCTATCTTATTGTCACTATATTTAAAACATTACAGAACCAAAGGAAAGGACAAGAAAATAAAGTTCTAAGGACTACATGTTGATAGAGTCTTTTGTTTGCCTCTCCTTCAGGCACAGAAATAGAAACACCTTGCAGAGGGTCTATTCAAAGGAATTATAAAGAAGTAAACAAGGGTTTCAAAATCAGATGGTGAGGAGTTACATCTTAGGCATCAAGGAGAAAAGGATTAAGAATTTAGGCCACGCTATCCTGATCCATGTATGGTTTAGATTGTCTATCTGAATGCAATGCAGAAGGTCTTGATCTATGAGAGCTGGATTTAGTTTAAAGGGGTGAATGCAGAATGAATTGGTTATTCAATAAGCAACTTTGATTGACATAATAAATCAGACCTATATCATATGGAAAGGCCAGTCACAGACAAATCAATGCCATTTAACCCATCTTTATTTTCATTTCCACCTCTTCTGACTACATTTTGAAAAGAAGGACAAAAACAGGCCCCAAAATTAAGCCTGCTTTTTCTCTGGGTTTTTTAGAAACTCACAAATCCTCAACAGCATGTTTTTTGGAGGTTCTGATTAATTCTAAAGCCAATTAGGGCCACCAGTCCTATTCTCATATTTCTCCCCCAGACCAAAACACCATCCAGATGAAATGCCATACCTCCATAGACATCATAAAATGTATATATTTTTTAAAGGAAATATCTAGGATGGAAATCATAGCCCAAACATCACTTTCACAAGAATACAATAACATATAATCATAGTATCATTTAAGTTAGAAAACCTTTAAATTCATTATATCCAACAACAACCTGAAACTGCCAAGTCCACTACTAAACCATGTCCCTAAATGCCACATCCACAGGCCTTTTAAATTACTCCACAGGCCGTGACTAACCCTGGGCTGAGTCACTGTTTCCCTGGGGACAGCCTGTTCCAATGCTTGACAACCTTTTCAGTGAAGATTTTTTTTTTTCCCTAATATCTAATCTTAACCTCCACTGGAACAACTTGAGAACATTTTCTTTGTCCTCTTACTTGCTACCTGGGAGAAGAGACTGACCACCACTTCACTCCTTTCACTGAACACCACTTCACTAAAACCTCCTTTCAAGTGATTATAGAGAGCAATAAAGTCTCCCCGGAGCCACCTTTTTTCCCAGACTAAACGTCCCAGATCCCTCAGCCACTCCCCATCAGACCTTTGCTTCAGATCCTTCACCAGCTCTGTTGTCTTTCTCTGGACATGCTCCAGCATCTCAGCGCTTTTTTCCTGAAAGGAGAAGCCCAAAACTGAGCACAGGATTCAAGGTGTGGCCTTACCAGTACCAAGTACAGGAGAATAATGACTGTCCTGGTCCTTCTGGCTACACTATTTCTGACCAGAGAAGGCCAGGATACCATTGGCACCAGCTGGGTACACCTCCCTCTGGGGTGCTCACCACTGCTGGTACTGGGGCAGCAGTGTGTTCCCACCAGGAGCTCAGCCTGGGCAGCTCTATCAGTCATGGTAGGTGCAGAGCTTAAAAGAGGTCATGGCTTTCATCCAGGTGCCCACCATTGCTTCTTGGTCAAGTTGGCAGAGCTCCATCACCTTTCCTGTGCCCTTGCATCCAAACTGCCATGCCACGGTCATGTCCTGCTTGCAGCCCTGGGTCTTGATGTATCTTAAGGGCTTCCTTTATATGTCTGGAGGATTTGGCCAATGCTGCTTCTGGCCCTGCACTAAACACTGTCCCACTAAACACTGTAGCACAAGCTGTGAGCTCCTGATGGCAGTCTCAGATCCTGGAGGATCTGTTGCCCAGCAAGGATGGATAGCTAGCCAGCTCACTGGGCACCAACAGACAAATCTCTGGTTTATCTGAACAGTCAACATGAATGGGGCTGTACCTGTAAGCCCTGCCTTCACTTAATTGCTGATGTTATTGGCCTTTTTGGCACTAATACATGTGTTGCTGGGACCACATGGTTTTATGAACCTGTTTCAGAGGCACAAACAAACTGCCAAGTTGCTTATAAGCTCTTATCAGTTCTCCTGTAAAGTCATTGATTCCTTCTGAGACGAATTCTCCTGAACTAGTACTGTGTCTTGCACTTGCTGGGCACTTTTTGCTATCAATTACAAGCTCTCAAGAAGTCACACAAGCCAATAAACTTCCTACTACTTCTTCCAAATCCCTCAGCTTTCAAACACATTACCTTGGCTTGCATTGCCACAACATGTAGTGCTCCATGTGTGATTGCTTTATTTACTTTTTATTTTGTTAGGCTTTGACTTCGAGCTCAATATTTCTTTCCAGATCAGATCTCCATTTTAATATTCCAGTTTTGCCAGAGAGACTGGCATTTCAAAGACACCTGCTGGAAGCCACCTGAACATAGAGTGCCTCAGCCCAGAGAGTGGAGTGAGTTTAACTGTGGTCATGAGAAATAACAAACATAAGAATTGAAGAAAAAAGTTCTTTAGGGATTTAGAAAAAGACCAGAAAATTATTGCACATGCAAGAAGAAATGGTGAATACCATTTTTAAGGTGTTTAATCAGAAATATTGAAGAATATCATTGGCAGAGGGTAGCAATGGCAAATAGCCTCAGGAATCTGGAGAGTTCAGAGCTAAACACCCAAAGGAAAGGCAATCAATTCAAGAAAGTCTTTGATTGCCTCTTTACATATGAGCCATGTCCATTGTTGTCCAGCATGAATATTACAGAATTCCGTATAATTTTTTTATTTTTAGAATAAAAACAACTTTCTTTTTTCCTTGTATTTAAAATTCACGGTTTTCTTGTAACACATTAATGAACAGACACCAAGCAACTTAGGTATTAAAGCACAAATTATAGAAGGTTTGCTTTTTTAGTGATATTTGGCCTGGTACCAGTGCAAGTATGGCAGAGGACTGAGCAAATTACAGAAAGTATACCAAAAGCTGTATTTACTTGTAGGATTGCCCTCCAGACATGGCAATCACAATGGGTAAATGCAGATTTAACCTCTGAACTATTAAAGGTAAACAGTCCAAGGAAGTAGGGATTGCTAAAACAGCATCCAGCATTAATAGCTGATCTTGTACAATGCAAATGTAAAGCTGCATTTTCTTCTGTGTACAGTGCATTTAGGACTTCTTCAATGCACAATAAAACTGCAACATCTGAAACTGTAATTTTCCTTAGATAGATTTTTGACCACGTGTTCATATTTTCTTCACCAAGCTTTCCTTGTAGCACATAAAACGAGCTTTCAAGGATATTTTTGTCTCCTGCTAAAACACTCATACAGAAAAGCTTTTCACAGTCTACCTTTACCTACATCTACTTCCAAAAATGTTGAGCATTTATTGTCATTCACTCACTGTAGAATTCAAACACTAGCAGATGTGACCACATTTCTGAGACATCTCAGAGCATTTATCAGGTAATAATCACAGAATCACAACATCACAGCACTTTTATGGTTGGAAGGCACCTCTGCAGATCATCTAGTCCAAGCCCCTTACCAAGGCAGGGTCATCCAGAGCAGCTTACACAGGAACTTTTCCAGGTGGGTTTTGAACGTCTCCAGAGATTGAGACTCCATGACCTGCTTGGGTATCTTGTGCCAGTACCCTGCCACCCTCAATGTAAATAAGTTCTTTCTCAGGCTGAGGTGAAACTTGTGGTTTAGTTTATGGCCATTGTCCCTCATTCTGTTGCTAGGTTCCACCAAAAAGGACCTGGCACCATCGCCTTGGCACCAGCCTTTATATGCATTAATGAAAATCCCTCTCAGTGTTTCCAGATTGAACAGGTCCAGTTCACAGAGTCTCTGCTCATAAGAAAGATTCTCCTGTCCCTGCATCAACCTTGTCACCCTCCACTGGACCCTCTCCAGTAGTTCCTTATCTTTCTTGTACTGAGGAGCCCAGAACTGGACACGACAGGGCTGAGTAGAGGGAGAGGATCGCCTCCTAAGCTTAACCTGCTGGCCATACTCTTCCCAATGCATCCCAGGATACCACTGCCACCCCCCCACCCCAGCTACAAGTTTTCAGAAAAGGGATTTGTGCACTAAAGTTGCTTTATCATGCATAAGTATCTCAGGCTAACTCTCCTCTGGATGCCTTAAGCATTTTGAGGCTCACTCTGCTATGGCCACATAATCATTATGCATCAAAACACTTTTATACAACTTTTGCAGCAGGTCTGAGGATGAGAAAACTAAAGCTGAAAGCTAAAAAACTTTTTTTTTTCTTTATAACATAATTAAATTTATGTGAAAGTCTGAGATACAACTGCAGAGATGCCAGACCACTGTAACCCTAGGAAGTAATTGCAAAGAATGACTGGCAGTCCTGAGTAAAGAGCAAAGCAGTTCATTAGATATTTTTCTATAAACTGAATGACATAAATCATTTGGGACTTAAATAATGTCTGGGCTATGTTTGAAATGTAGTTGAGATAAGCAAGACCATTAACTACTCAAAATAATGATAACTTAATTTTGTAGAAAGAGATGTGATTAAACTGAAGAAACTCTGAATTTTGTAATCTCCCAAAATGTGGATTTTTTAAAAAATAAATTACAGTGTAATTGTAGTGTTTTTAAAATCTCATTAAAATGGTTCTCAAATAAAGAACCATTCTGCTGCTGCACTGAAAATTCAAACGTTCACATGTACTATTGGACTCATTAAAAATCAGATATGAGAAACTTATGTCCCATACTCTCATTCCACTGCACAACATTAAATAATCTCAGTCTGATTGTGAAACCAACTACAGAGCCTACCATTTATTAAAACAAATTTTAAAATCAAAATACAAAACAGTGAGAAGAAAACTGGATTTTTGAAATCTCTAGTTTAAATAATCACATCTAGTTTTATCTACTTTAATTCAGTTTAAATTCCTCACAATACGTTGTATAATAATATTAAAACATGCAGATCTTATTTGTGAATGCTGTAGCTTTACACATATATATAGAAGCTATCGGAATTTGCTCAGATGTTTTGCTTTGAATTTAATATTGCTGTTTCCATTTGGCTTATTTCTACTGTCATTCCTAAGGCAAATCACCCAGTACAAGAGAGATTTCTTCATTCACTAGTACCCTTCTGGATGAATAATTCCACTGATGAAGGATACAAAGTCTATTCCTAGATAAGGATTTTAAGGTCCTTTGTTTAAAGAGGAGAAACAAAAGGAAGTAGTGCTTTTGTTTCTTACTGAAAAACAGAATATGAAATATAGAACCCCAAGTCATTACAGACATGACCTAAATGCTTATATTTTTGAATGCATAGTAAGGTTTTTGTCAGGCACCAAATTCCTTCCTAATTGCTTAAGCATTCAAGTTTTCATAAAAGAGCCTTACGCACTAAATTGTCTTCTGCATGCGTGACTGTCTCAGGGTAGATCCCCTTCAGGTGCCTTAAGCATCTTGAAACTCAGTCTGTTAGATGGCCACAAAATTTGATGCATCAAAACTATTACAAAACTTTTGCATCAGATGTGTGAAATGCAGGTGGGGAAAGCTACAGCTGACGGACAAAAAAAAAAACTCTACCAAGCAAACTTTTGCTTCAGAAAGTAGTTAGTTACATAGAAGTTTGAGATACAATTGCAGAGAGGCCAGACCATTGTATCTTGTTCAACTTCTTTTCTCAATATCAATACAGCTTTATGAGAAAGATAAAGGACTGAAGTAAAATCAAAATGAGAGTATCTACTACTCCCAAATTCCTTTTGATGTGCAGGGTAGGTCTAAAATCTAAACAAGTTTTAAAAAACATGATCATTTAGAGGGAAACAAAAAAACCCAAAAAGTTTTATTTCTTTTTTATTTAAGTCATCAGGACTTTATTTGCCACGGAGGGCTTGCAGCTGATGCTAGAAGACAATGCTTTAGAGAATCCTTGACGTTCATCTATGACAAATCCCAGACTGCAAAATTTCTGCTCCATGAAATGGAAAAATTTGCACCATTTCATGACTCGTGGACTCAGAGGTCCTTTTCAGTGGTACAACCACTGAAAGTCATAACAACAAAATCCAGAGTTTACTTTAGGGATGAGAGAGCTCTATTTATTTTACAACAGCATATTGAAGCAGTGATTTTTCCAGGGATGTATATCACCTAGACAATGTACCTAAGAACTTTGTGTGACCACTGGTTGCCACAAGAAATGCCAGTATTAAAGAAACTTGAGCCAAATATTCCAGCATCCAGCATTTTAATCACTGAGAAACTTGTTGGCAAACGCTGCTTCAATAACACTAATTGGATAAAGTAGGTGTAGGGCTAATTAAGCTGTACTGATTCTTACCTCTTCATGTCCTAAATACATATTTTTACTAGATTCCATTCTACTTGATAGGAGGCTGTTGAAGTTAATCACATAGGATAAGTTTGGCCATCTGCAATGAAGCTCCAAAGAAGTATCAGGAAATCTAAGGTTCGGTTTTCATTAAGCTGTGGCAGAGAATTAGGCCTGAAGCCAGTCTTCTGTTACAACTTTAAAATTTGGCCTGCTGTCAACATCTGCAAACAAAGCTTTCATGTCTTTCACAATACAGCATTTAATAATTAAGTATCAAATTAAGCTACATATTACTTGACAGATTTGGGTACATAAAATGAAAACTGAATTTTTCAGAACAGCCAAAAAGACAATAGAACAAAACATATACTATCTGGATATGACACAGTTCATTGTACTTTTCACATGTACCACAATTAATAATGAAAATAATTAAGAGGGAAGGGACATTCAAATCAAAACTATTCTTCAGCCAGTGTTAATACACATTATGTCCATGTGTGGAAAACAAAGTACTTTTTAGAAAGGGTAGGAGACTGAAAAAAATGCTATGCTAGGAAAGCTCTGGTAAGCACAAATGAGCATAGATCACTTGTCTCTCAGCTATTTTAGTAGGAATAGGCCATACAGTAAATAAAAAATTTTTGCTCTGAAATTTTTAAATATCTGAAATCCCTAAGAAACACTGTTGCAATTGATTATAGTAGGGCAGAATTAACATTTTTGCAAATTCAGCCTAATAATAGACCTGAAAAACACATGTTCAACCTACCCCCCCATTTCCCTTAAGATGACAGTCATGCTTTTCATTATGTGTCCACAATACTAGAATTAAAAATCAAAAAGTGTCAATCTGTTTTTAATGACCAACACCTCAAGCAGACACTAGTAAACATTATTTAAATACCACACATTGAGATAAGTAAAGAAATGTGTAAATTTACCATATTTTGTAATTTCCTTCCTTCCTTCCTTCTTTGTTCAATAATGTACCCATTTGAATATCATCCTTGTGAACAATACTTCACTTTCTTTGTTATATGTGATACTACAAATGTTCTATGGAGAACTAGAAATGTAATATATTTAGTATTTCTTTTACAAATAGACTAGCACATATAGTTTTGCTGTACCAATTAAGCACAGCAGCTTGTTAAAATGATCAATGTTTTCACATATATGTAAACACTTTATAACCTAGCACAAGATGTGGACTTAAAATTTCTTAATGAATGCACTTGGAGTTTCCTTTAAATGGTGAATACAGAATGAACCTGCTCATGGGAAAAGAATGCTGCGTATCTCTGCTATTGCTTCAGTCTAGAACTGTTACACAGCTGCTTTTGTGGATGGCTCACAGCTGCATTAGAGCTCAAAACTGTGTGATTAAAAACCCTGCGTTTAAGTTTTCCCACAAAGCTGAGAATCATAAGGATTTAGGCCTAGCAGCTTTAAAGACATAGAAAACTAATCTTCCACCACAGTTTGTATACTGCTCTGATCAATGTTTCTACGTATGAACATTTTAAGTAAATGCCCTGATGTACAAATAATGCATAGACATAAGAATTGTTTGTGTTTCGTTGGTGATTTTAGATGAATTCCTTTTCCCCTTCTTTTACTAACCCCTCACTGAAAAAGAGTATTGTGCTGCTTAATTTTTAACAGAAAGTTTAACAACTGTTACTTGGAAATATCTGAGATTAACTAGTTACTACTGCTTGATTTTTTCTTCCTTACAATTTAATTCCGCTATACTGAGACATCCATGAAAATCAATCCTATAGAAGAAAAAACCTGAGGAACAAAAATAAACAGAAAAATATATCTTCTACTTATCACCCTCCTGATTTGTTATGCTTTCAGAAAACATTTTAAATATGTTTTTATCTGCATGTTTTAAAGTACTCATTTAAGAGTTTTACCCAGATAAATTCTTTTCTCTTAACTTTACAACACCTGTGAATATATCAAAATTAATGAAAATCTGAGTTCATTAGTAGCTACTTCTTAGCATGTTTTTATTTCAAAGATAGTAATGCATCTTTCTTTCTCTACTGCCCTACATTCAAATATTGAGATATTGTCTGGCTTTTAATTACAGACTGAACAATAAAAAAATAAAAAGCAGAGTGTCCTCAAGGCTGAAGTGTCATTTTGCATTGAATTATCCATCTGGCATTTAATTTTCACTTTTGACACAAGTCAAAGCTTTTGTCAGAAAGAATTTTTGTTTGGATGCTGGTTTTTTATACATAGTGAGAGAAAGCTGTCTGACACATTCCCTTAATCTAACAACGTAGTCAGAAGCATTCTCATTGTGAGATGACTCAAGAAGTCAGCTGTTTAGAATGCATGAAGATCACACCAGAGGTTTCAGAAGTCTTTTTTTTTAACTCCTTTCTTCCTAAATATTGTCATTTCCACAGATCTCTATTGCTAGATATATGGGAGGCTGCCATGTTAAATCACTACAATGTTCCTAAAAATTACTCGTATAAGGCACTTCAGAATAAATGAAAACAAAACAAATTTGCAGTTGGTGGGCACAAGAAGGTCCATTCTTGCTGCACATGCACATTACTTACAGATGTCCTACAGCAAAGATAAGTACTTTGCAATTTGCAGTACATTTTGAAACAAGGCAGTATTGAAAAAAACTATTGAAAAGCAACAGAGAACATTAGCTGCTCTCTGTTACTGTTTAGTGAATTCAGCCTTAAGCATGTTTCAAAGAGAAAACGGAATGCGTAGAATGATAGGATACCCTACAGGATGCCTGAAGCATGGGCACATTTCATCTCTTATGGTGTATGTGGTGTTGTGTCACTCTAGGAAGTAGCCCAATAAGCTGTTGTCTTGTCAGCCATAGGATGTGTCTCCAAGAGAGTGTGGGATAAAAGATCTTAGGCTTAACTCCTCCACAGTGGAGTCAGAGCTGCAGAGACGAAGACTTTACAAGGGCCTGCAGTGGTTGGACAACAGACAATAGTTTTAAAAAGAGTGTAGATTTAGATTACATATAGGGAAGACATTCTGTATGATGACTGTAGTGAGACACTGGAACAAGTTGGAGGGAGAAGCTGTGGATGCCCCAATTCTGAAAGTGTTCAAAGCTAGGCTGGATGGGG
>PYHW01009485.1:9524351-9556158 GCA_013186435.1 Turdus rufiventris
ATGTTAACACTTCAGACTGTACTACGAGTAACATGGACTCCATCTTTAAACTTGGCCTTTCTTGTTTCTGCCCAGGGCTTCCACAATATCTACTGAATGACTAAATATTGAATGGGATTTAACATGGACTGAGGCTTGAATTTTAAGTACAAAATATAAATACACTATAAAATATAAAAGAACAAATATATAGGACTGTGACTTGTCTTTTGCCATACTGATGCCAAAAGGAAACTTATAGAACACATGCCAAATTTAGATCCTAGCCACTGAGTCTACTTTCAGCATGGAGACCTAAACCACTTCATTTTCCCTCCTGCCTTTTTAAGTTACTAACATTATATTACCAAAGCTTTTGGCATCTTCAAGGAATAGAACTGTGTAATGCTAATGGATCATAAAAAATTTCATCAAATCTTTTGAAACTGAGAGCTGGAAAGTTCAAGCTGGCTGCAGCACAGAGCAGCCAGTCCTGATACAGCGCCTCAAAAGAATCTTCGGGCTTTTCATGATGGTCTTGTTGATAGGCTTGAAAAAACTTTCAAGATGGAAAATTCTGATAAAATACTTTTTCCTGAATGTTAGTTTACATTGTTTATGCAGAGCTGAGCTATTCTATTTCAAACACAGCATAAATAGACTTTTTTCAATTACAGTAATTTCACAATTATAAGCCGCACCATTTTGACTAAAATTTTGGTCTGAACCGGGAAGTGCGGCTTATAATCAGGTGTGGCCAATACATGGATGAAGTTCAGAAATTTGCCAACCTGGAAGTGCGAGCCTGCAGCAGCCCCAAGTCGAGCTGAGCCCGCCCAACCCCAGTGGCGGGGCAGTGGCGAGCCGAGCTCCCACGGCCCCAAGCCGAGGCAGTAAACCCGGCGATTTTGTTACTAATTGTCAATTTTATGAAAGTTGCACGCGGATCCTGGCTGCGAACGAAATTGCAGCTTAAAATCCGGTGAGGCTTATATATGGACAAAGAACAAAAAGTTGCCGCCACCCGGAAGTGCGGCTTATAACCAGGTGCAGCTTATAATTGTGAAATTACTGTACTTTGACTTGAATTGGCTTTAGATGACTTAGGGGGTTAATAGAAATGATATTATTTAGCATTTATCATCATCATCATCATCATCATCATCATTAGCAATGCACTCTCCAGGAAATAGATGTGTTTTACTTCAGTTCTGTATATATTTAAGAAATAATGTTTTGATCCTCAACCAAAACCCAGTAAGTCAATGAAAATAATTGGGCAGTTGTCACTGACCAATATATCTTAAACGGAGATAGGAAATTCTTCCTACAATAGAGGCTAAACATGAAGAAACTGAATGCCAATTATTTCACATACGTGACTGAGACTCTAAGTGAAGATCAAAATGATAATGGATATATGTTACTGAGACTCTAAGTGAAAATTTTAAGAGGCATAATAATGTTTTTTCAGTGGTACTCAATAGCAGCTCGTTAATAGTGCTGATACACCAATTCCAAAAAAAAAAAAAACCCACTAATTATCTTACTAAAAACAACCTGAACATTACTTAATATTACAAGGGAAACATATTCAGAGATACATAAAATCTTTATTGTGTGCCAGGTCAGTTCAGATGGTTAGAATATGCTGATGGGAGACAGTATGAAGAATATGAAGCATTTTTCTCACAGTCTTCTAAGATATCTGCACAGATATTTATCATTACAATTGTAAATGTTACATTGGAGAGCATATGGTACAAACAGCCCATTGGCTTGTTAAAAATAATGAAATCTGGGTAAGAAAACAGAAGCAATCTTAATATTTAGGAAAGGGTGGGGGGGGAAAGAATGCATGCAGACATGCACATGAATCTCCACATAGGTTTTTATTTTTATTTTTATTTTTATTTTTATTTTTATTTTTATTTTTATTTTTATTTTATGAATTCATGAGTATGTATGAGCTCAAGTGTAGGGTACGGAGAAGAACTCTTCTCTCAGCAAGGGATCCATTGTTTACATTGTTTTCTCTTACAAATAAAGGATAGGATAACAAAATGGAGCATTTATGCTGAATCAATATTGATAGACAAATATATGGCTTTCATTTATTTTAAACAGCTTAACAAAACTAGGCAAATGCTGTTATGATTTCAGAACCATTCCTCAAAAATGCAAAAGTGTTGGAGCTGAGACTGCTTGCTTCAACACAATGCAGTCTTTTGCCAATGCTTTGTAATACAACTTCTAAAAAATTACATGCTTAGACTTTGCAAGAAAAGTTTCTGAGGAACTGGAGACCAAGTCAAATCTTCATAAAATCAATGATGTTGCTAGCCTTCCTTATAAATAAAAGGCTTTAAATTCAGCAGAATACATAACAACAGCTTACAAGTGAAATGTAATCAATTTTTTTCCCACTTACCTGCAAGGACTCAGACTGATTGGGCAAGCAGAAAGAAAATTCGAACAATAGCATTTGAAACACAATTTAAAACTCCCCCAAACCTCAACTACATGTTGTGTTGTTTCTTCAACTTCACACACACACCAAAAAAAAAAAAATTAAAAAAAAAAACAACAACAAAAAGATCCAAACAAACAAAAAAATCAAAGCCAAGCTAGTAAATTGTAGAATGCATTTGAATTCTGTATTGACAGATAACAAATTAAAAATAAATTCATCTAGGAGATAAAAATAAAAGGCAATTAGACCTCAGGAATTCTCCATCAGCAAATCCCAACTTTTCACCTATGTTTTAATACAAGAAAGGAAAGTTGTCCTGGCAAGAACCCATGCTGAACAATAAATTCTTACACTTCTAGCAGCAGACTATCTGATGATACATAATTAATCTTTGATTGATTACTTTAATTTGGACACTGCAATTATTTTTGCAAAGACTGTCACAAGCAGAAAGAGTTACTAAAGTGGGAGTTTTTTTCAGTATCCATTGCGATAATTCTATTTAAATCAAACTTGGATAAATACTTTTTCAACCTCTCCTCTATGCAACCCAGAGTAGCTTGGTTTTATTTTTTATATTTCTTATGTCTGAATTTTTATTCGTGCTCCAAGTTAATTTCTGACTTCATTATTACAATTTTCTTTGTAATGGTACTCTTGAGCCTTGTTTGATCATGCAGAATTTAGCAATCTGAGGCTCAAAGCAGATACTTGAATTTGGTCTCCGATACTATCTGTACACTTCTGCATCACGAAAGATTTCAACAGACTAATGTACAAATCGTACCAATAACAGTAAAAATGAGTGCTACGTAATACAATTTAAGTATCCACCTATATAGTAACGAATAAGTACAACATTTAGAGTAAAAATTTCCCTACTATTTATTTTATAGATCTGAAACCAGTGGATTTATAGTAAGTCTTTTTACAAATTGTATTCTACATTTTGGCTATGGTTCCTCAATGAAGGCATTCATTTCATCAGCAACTACACATCATTACCCAAATCTCATTCAAAATTCTTGCCCTACCAGCATATACAGCTGGACACATTTATTATGTCTTGCCTCACAGATGACACTCATTCATTCACTCTCATCTCATCACCATTTCTGTATTTTCTCTATTAACTTGCAAAGTTCCATGAAGCTTTTGGGAAGCACAGATTACTGCTTATCCTCTTGAAGTCACTAATTCTTTGCAGCACTTTCTGTTTTCAGTAAACCACTTAAAACTGTTGTGCATATTCTTTTTTCTTCCTGGACACTGGAATATTCAGGTCAGCTTTCTAGGATTTTTGAACAGCTAATCGAAATAGCAGCAAAAACTGCTCACCCTCAAAGGCTTGCATGCAAAGTCCTAACAACTGTGTAATGCACTGAATTCAGAGTCTTGGGGTTTTCTGTACAGTCTGTGTATAGGGAGAACAAAATATTGAAAATTAAAGGGTTATAGTGAATGAGACAGCATCAGACTGGTGACCTGTCACCGGTGGGGGGGTTCTGCAGGACTCCATCCTTGGCCCAGGTGTTTTCAACATCTTTATTAACCACATGCATGTAGAATTGGAAGGAATACTAAGGAAGTTTGCTGACAGTGGTAAACTAGGAGGAGCTGACAACTCCCTCAAGGGCAGAGAAACACTGCAGAGAGACCACAACAAATAAGGGCAAATGCAGGATTCTGCAACCCTGGTTGTCTGTGTAGACTGGGGAGGAAGATGCTGAAGAGCAGTGTTGCAGAAGGGACGTGGGGATCTTGTCAGTAGAAAGCAGAATATGAGTTGTGGAAATTGGGGTGAACAGGCAGCTGGCTTCACCTGCAGACGCAGAGAGCTTTGGCTTCAAACCCTGGGAGACACCTAGCTAGGAGGAAAGACATCCTTCACATCGTGGAAAGAGAATAAAGAGAAGAGTTGTCTCCTGGGAACTAATATGTTAACTGGTTTGTTACAAATAAAGTATTGTTCTTGGTTTCAATGTATGGTTGGATAGTGACCAGATACATATATGGTTCTGATCCTTACCCTCTTTATTGATTGGATCCTGTACCCTCTACCTCATCTATATACCTCAGTGCTTCCCAAGTTTCAAGGTCTTTAAGTTGTCCCTTGCACCACGTGGTTTCTACTTTTGTTAAAAGTTGTTAAAAGTTCTTTGTTTTGAGGCAACTCGATCATTCCCGTCTCTCTATATTTATGCCACATATTCCCTGTCTGATCCGGTTCTGTTGTGTGGCTGCTCGCAGAAGTCATAATGAGTCATTGTGCTCTGGTAGCCAGGAGGGCCAAGCATGTCCTGGGGGACATCAGGCATAGCCAGATGGGCAAGGGTGGGGATTGTGCTGCTCTGCTCTGAGCTGCGGCAGCCTCACCTCAAGGGCTGGCGGCAGTGTACGGCACAACAACGTAAGAGACAGCAAGCTCTTAGCATCCAAATGAGGGCCATGAGGATGGCAAAGGGTCTGGAGGGTGAAGCCACATGAGGAGTGGCTGAGGTCACTTGTTTAGCCTGGAGGAGATTGAGGGGAGACTTTATTGCAGTCTACAACTTCCTTGAGAAGGGAAGAGGAGGGGCAGGTGTTGAGCTCTTCACTCTCATAACTACTGACAGAATTTGAAGAAATGCCATGAAGCTAGTCAGGGGAGGCTTAGGTTGGATATCAGGAAAAAGTTTTTCACCCAGAGGGTGGTTGGGCACTGAAAGAGGCTACCCAAGGATGTGGTCACAGCACCAGCCTGTCTGAGCTCAGAATGCATTTGGACAACAGTCTCAGGCACGTGATGCCATGCTTGAGATGCCCTGGGCAGAGTCAAGAGTTGGTCTTGATGATCCTGATGCATCCCTTCCAACTCAGCTTATTTTATTGTTTGTGACATTCAATGTCCAGCATATATGAACACCTTTCTGTCCAAAAATCTTGGTTGGTATTGTGGGTAAACCCACAGTAGAAAAAAGAAGATAAGTATTGCCAATACCACCTTGAAACTTCTATTTGTTCTCCAACATTAAAAGGAACTTATGTAGAAAGTGATAACTAGTGCACTGTTGTCACAACTTTCACATTTTTAAAGACAATGTGATTGGATAAAGAAATGACTCAAACTAATTAAGATATATAATGAGTTCAAAATGCTTTCCCCAATATAGCATACCCATACTAAATTTTCCCTGAAAACATACCTCTTTTTGCTAATTAAACTACATGAATACAAAAAAATAGAATCAAAATACAATGTATTCAGCATGTTCACAATCACTTGCTCCAACCATTAACATATGGAAAGACAGTATCACAGATTGCCTATTTATAATTGCTTATAATAGAAGTATGAAAGCAGTACTTGATGAGATTTATAAAACCCACTGAAGTATTCAGTGGGTAACAATTTGCTAATTCAGCTCATTTTCACTTCACTTTTTGAAAAGGATTTTGTTGTCTAATTTTTACTTCACTCCAAATGAATTTGTGGCTGACTATGACAGAACTGCCCCTTTCCACAAGTACAGTAATTTCACGATTACAAGCCGCACCCAATTATTAGCCGCACTTTCGTTCACAGTGAACTTTCACAAAGTCGTCATTTAGTAACAGAATCGCGGGATCGCTGGGGCTTACTGGCAGGTGCCAACCTTGAAAACATTATTTCCAAGTGAAAAAAGACACAGACAATAGCTGTGGCAGTGTACCCTGCAAGTTTTATTTACAAGCTGAAAAAGACACGAACAATAGCGTGGTCATTTTGCGAGCATTCCCAACGGATCCGTGTTACCTTTAAACAGACGCTCAGCCATGCGGGCGGGCAGCCGAGCTCCGAGCGGAGCCACTCCTCCGTGCTGGCATGGCCACCCCACCTCCTCCGCGCGAGCATGGCCAGCTGCACAGCCACACAAGACTGAAAACACTTTAAAAAGTACAGAGAACTATCACACTCTTTTATCAAACTTTTAAACAGCTTCATTTTACCTCCATGCCAAGGTAACTCACCCCGATAACACCCCCCGCCCCTCAGTAACACCGTCATCCACAGGCAGGCAAGAAGCTGTTCTCTGATTGGTTCATCATTGGAACAATGGGAAAACATCAATTTCAAACCATTTTTGCTCGGGACAGGACCGGCGCGGTACAAGGTAAGGGCAGATCTCACATTTTTGTTAATATATTAGCCGCCCTGGATTACTAGCTGCTCTTCTGGGTTTGCACCAAAACTTTAGTCAAAATGGTGCGGCTTATAAGCGTGAAATTACTGTACTTCTTCCCTTGCCACACTTGTTGTGCTGGTGTAAACAAATGGGTTATGATAAAGCCAGTCCCTTAGGTGATATTTTCAGTGTCTTTCTTCTACCATTTTAGGAAAGAATAACTCAAATTTGCACATTAGCCACAGGAATCTTTAACTGACTTCTCAGAAAACACCAGACTCTCACAGCTTTTCTGATTGCTTTTTTTTCAATTTTCAAATCAGAGTCTGCCTAATTAAAAACTAAAAATATAATGTTTCCAACCTTTTCCACTCCAAAATGTAATTGTTTAAGCCATTCTATTTTCCTGCACCTCTCATTTTCTTATGCTTCTCATAGTCTGCAGCTGTTGATAGCTCTCATTTTCCTCCTTCATTGCCTTTTAACAGTTCACTAAGCATAAATTCTGCAGCTTGTTAATCCTGGGATTCATTTTCCGCCGACTCACCATCTTGTTACAGTGCTATATCTTTACTTGGCTCCTGCCTTGCAACCTGAATTTCTTCCAAGGCTACTGCTTTATGAAATTTTTTAGGTTTTTGTATTCTTTTCAGTTGGGCAGCTGCTGTAGAATGGCAGCCATTGTCCTCCAAGCAGTTTCTAGCTTAAACACTCAAGGTTCTTTTGCTCATTCCAGTCACCTCAGGAGCTTAGCATAAGCCCAAAAGCTGTGAGTTTTCAAGGAGATTTTAGGTGAAAATTTAGTACATAAGAAGTGACTTCTCCTAAAGACATAAGAGGCACATCAAAAGGAATGAACTAAGTGGGAAATACAGACAATGACAGCAGCATTAAGTATATAAAGTGGAACAAAGCATGAGACTCCAGAGGAACATGGAAGGACCAAGATGTCAATAGAATGATTTTCTGCTTAAATAGCTCAGAAAGGATTCTCAAAGCTTTTCTTCAGAAAACTTTAACCCCAATGGCTTCAATAAATCCATTGATTCAAAGAAAACCATACTATCTTGTAATATGATATTTAGTTTGCAGTTTTCTCTATCAGAGAACAGGGCAAAAATCAGTAACTAGGCATTGGCATTAGTCTTTGCTAAGAGTAAAAATTATTTTTTACTTCAGGGTAGCTGTTTTTTTACTTGATTGGCATAATGAACTGATAAACCCCCCCAAATTTTAGCTTTTTCCTTTATTTCTGCACCCCAACGATCAACTTTTATTTTTATTCTTCTGTATATCCCACATGCCTACATAAAATCAACTACTTCTACAGATAAAATTCTTTCCAGACACAAAATAAATGCAAAGTTCAAGTACTCGGACAATTCCTTTCTAACCCATTAAGTTAAAAAAACAACAACCAAACAAAAAACCTATAAAAAAAGAAGCAAAGCAAAACAAACAAGACTGAACCAATCAACCAACCAACCAATCAAGAAACCCACAAATCAAAATTTAACAAACAAAAACTCCACAAATAAAGATTGCATGGGTACGACATTAGGATTCATGCCTGACAAGCAGTTACTTACCAGACTTGCCCTTTTTGTCCATCTGAGCTCAACTACCACGCACAGGTTTCCAGGATACTGTTTTGATTTATTTTATTCATTGCTCCTAGGACTGAAGATGGATGGTATGGAAATAAGAATTACCCTCATGTTTTCCCACACCAAGCCCTAGAGCTTAGCAATGGCCTTTTTATCTGACCACCAACATCTTCCAGACCAACATGACAAAGGCTTATGTTGGCATAAAGACAAGGTCTTACAGCACTGAGGACTGTAGTTTCTTATAATCCACTTTTGGCATCCAGCAGCTCAATTAAATGTTGAAAAAATCATTGTAACTAAACTTGCAGTAAAACTTGAGAATTTGTCACAAAATGTACGGCTCTAGTTTTCCTAGGACAGAAAAATCCCTGAAAGGTTTGTACAACCAAAATTATAGCCATGATATTTATTCTTCTGTCTTGGCCACTATGTCCTAGCAGTTTTATATATATCCATTTCTCACACATTTGCTTCTTGCCTCCAAAAGGGAGACAGACACAGATTGGAAGCCCTTAGTTGATGAGATGCATTACAGCAGGGCAGAAACATAATGGACAAAGAAAGTTTTATGTTTTCACTTTCTAAAAAGCACCTTTTTTTTCAAGGCAAGAGTTTCCAACATTCTTCCACATTTTATTCTACTAACATAAGGCTTCCGGAAGTGAAATCTATAAAACCTCCCAACAGTACAAAAGAAATATGTCATCTTTCTTTTTTATCATTAAGCATAATAGAATGCTTATTTTAGCCTTTATCCATACACTTGTATCCTTAATAAAATTGTTCAGTATTTGAATGCTCACATTTCAGCCTTTGGCATTTCCAGTATTCTCCATCAGATACGTCTGTTCACTTCCCACAGCTTTTCCTTTCACTCAAAATGCACTGCTTTAATTTGACACATTTGCCTTGCAACTAATCTTCCTAAATTTTGCTTCTCTGCTGTGATTATGGCTCCCATTCTCCTTCTCCCTTCTAACCATTAATTTTAATTAATTAATCAGAATCTGGAATGAAAAAATACAGTAGTCTTAGCATTGTGGGATACTTGAGAGGGAAATGGGAATTCTTAATTTGCTTCATAGTCATCTGCTGCCCTTTTAGGTTGTTTTTCAATTAACAATATGGCTTATAGTATCTCTCCATAAAAAAATTGTCGCTATCATAGCCTTAGATAATCAAAACAAAAATGAAACTACTATTAAGAACACTGTAAAGACCAACAGAAATTAGGATCAGTCATGCAGTCACTGTGGGTGAACATTTGCAAGGCTGGAAGGGAATCCAACAAAATTTTGCCTCCAATGGAAAACCAGCAATTTGCTGGTATAAGTAATTGGGTGCTACCAATTAAGTGTATTGAGTATTGAACATTGACAAAGCTCTACAATGTTTAACATTTAGCAAGTAGAAGTTTGTACTGTTAGTGGAATAGTGAAACATTTTATGTTTCTCATCGTTATTTTGAAAGACATGCTTTTGAACTTAAACTCTGCATTTTCTGTATCAGATGCAGTTAAGAAAAAAGACTGGTAGTATTTTATGACTAATTATGATTTTTCCATGTCTGAATTTACATTTTCCACATCTGAACGTTTTTTTTTCCTCCATAATTAATATTTCTTTATATATAATTACAAAGGTTAAAAAAACCTTAATATTTTACTAGATATTATACAGTATTATGCCACTTGCATAAAAATGCTTGGACAGAAAAGTAATCAGATTAATGTAAATTTAAAAACATAATTGAGCAATGTATGATTGGGGTATGATTGATCAAACTATAAGTCTCATGAAGACCAAAGGAAGCGCAAAAACAGAGTGACAGGTAAGAACACACATTGAGTTGGAAATTAATACAGTGTGTGAGAAGTCACAAAGGGAAGACAGCTCCTACAACAGGTGGTGGTGTAAAAATTATCCTTAAGGACTACTAACAGAACTAAAAATATGTATAACATGTATTTTCTATTATTATTTAGATCCACCCCAGGTCATAAAGATTACAACCTTTAAAATTAAATTTCCAGAAAACAATTATAAAGATGACAAAAGAGCAAAATAACAGCAGAAAAACTGCAGCTTCTAGAAAGCTGACAGTCTTAAGACTGGCCTTACACAGAAAAGATACCAAGGTGCCTGTCTATAATGATGGGAAATAAAAGAAAAATACTTTCCTGGAAGAAAACAGACAGTATGCAATGCAATGCTGGAGAGAAAGACTCAAGAGACCTAAATTTCTTTAAATTAATCCTTCAGCTCACAGATATAATTTCAGACTTCCTGGATGGAATCTCAGTCAACAGACTTCTGCTAATAGCCAAACCTCCTTCAGATACAGGGGAAACAGCACTACAGATACAACTGAGACTCAAAATTTAGCACACTGTCTACAGCCCTAATTAACTGCAAAAATTGGATGATGTCCAGAGCTGCAGTCCTTCACTTGAAAGTCCGCCTATAACAGAAGGATCTGTATTAAATCCAAGTTAACCCAGAATACAATTATAATGCAGAGCACTTGCACTCATTTTAGCACACAGAATACTGCAGACAGAAAATGTAATGGCTCTTTTTGGATATCCCTAGTTTTTTTCCATCGGAAAATTTCAGCTATAAAAAATGTCATTTTCTCTAAGGCTGAAACTGAGAAAATTATTTCCCTCATGCTAAAAACACTTTCTTAGAAATTGAGATAATGTCTTACAACATCCAGGAACACAGGGAACCAAGGAGCAAATTGGGTTTTACATCAACTTTAGGCCTTTCCACAGGAAATGGGCATGCCTTAATTTCAGCAGAAATGCACAGAACACAGACCTGTATAACTTAGAATGATAGAACCATAGAATTATTTAGGTTGGAAAAGACCTCTAAGTCATTGAGTCCAAACACAAGCGCAGCACTGCCAAACCCGTCACTGTCCCAAGTGCCACATCTACATGGATTTTAAATACCTCCAGGGATGATGATTCACCCAGTTCCCTGGGCAGCCTGTTCCAACGCTTGACAACCCTTTCCACGAATAAATTCTTCCTGATATCCAGTCTAAACACCCCCTAGCGCAACTTGAGGCCATTTTCTCTTGTCCTGTCACTTGTTGCCTGGGAAAAGAGACTACCCCTAACCTGGCTGCAACCTGTTTTCACGAAGTTGTAGAGAGCAATAAGGTCAATGACATCTCATGTCAGATCCAATGAGACACTTTGGTTTTCAAGAGTTCATCTTGAACTCCTAGATATTACAAGTTTTATCCACACAAATAAGGATTAGAAAATGCATTAATTTTGCACAGAGAATCTCAGTGTTGCTATTTCTTAACTTTTTAGGCCCCAGCTTTCTTATTAATATTTTAAACATATTTCTAGTTCCCCTTATCTACATATTAAATTATTCAGCCAAAGAAGGCACATATTACAGAACTTGGTAATATCTGTAAGTCAGAGAAAATTCAAAAAATCTTCCTAAACAAAAATTGTCAGAAATATTATTTGTGATCAGAATGTAAAGATTAATAGCCATGACATACTGTCCCAAAAGTCAGAAATTAATTGTTTTAAAATGCAATCAAAGTACGTAACTACTTACATCAGGGAAAAATCTATCTTTAGAGAAAACTGTAGGTGTATTAAATGTAAAGATTCCCAATTCTTGTGGATTTTCTGCTCCTTTGGAAAAGTTTTCTGTACACAAGATCCATCCAATAGCTACTACTGTCACTCTATTGTCACTTAATTACTTTATCTATAAAGGACTTTCATCATGCATACACAAGACTACTGGTTCTTTTACAGCCCATTAGTGTACCCCTGATACTTTTTTTGAAACTAGATTAATTCAAAGGACAGCATGTCAGCTGGGTAAGCAACTCACGCAGCGCACGTCAATACACTAGCTTTCTGTAACTTCGGGAATGTGTGATTATGATTCTCAACAGATTCAATCAAAAGGGGTTCTGAAGAGGTTTTCATTTCAATTATGCATGCCTCATTATCATACCTTTAGTGAAGCAGAAAGTACATTACAAGGTGAGAGTCAAAAACAGTGAGATGAAAAGCACAAAGTGCAAGTATATTAGTAGGATTTCTAAATTTGTCTGAAATAATATTAATTCATAGTAATATTAATCACCCTTTATACAACACTGCATTTTTATATGGCCCTTTACAATCAGCTCTCGGAGAACTTTTCACAGGTAATTATGCCATGAGTAAAGAAAGCATGAGGTTCTTACTGGGAAGGCAAATTGGATTGTTCTGTGATTCAGTGGGATTGAAGGAGACCTGTTTTACTGAGGTTGAAGTTAGGTGCTCAGAAAAGAGGAAAGCCCAGAGTGGAGAGGAAATGGGGCATTGTTGTGAAAGATGGAATTGATGGAGACCAAACCTTAGGCTAACAGAGGGAGCTAAAACACGAGTGAAGCACCATTTAATTATGAGCTATTTGGAGCATGACGCTGCGGTTCACAGATCAGAAACTAAAGCAAGGTTTGGAAGGGATAGAGAAGAAACTTAACTCTGAAGGTAAAAGACAAAAACAAAAAGATTTAAAGAGTGAACCGATGTGGTTAGAAGAATATAACTGTCAACAACAGTATTTTTCTGAAATGCAGAATGGTTAGATGAACAGAGAGGAAAGGGGAGATGGATAGATATGAAGAGACTAACTGAAAAAGCATTTGAGGGAAAAAAAAAAAAAAAAAAGCAGGAGGAATGCCACCAAGAAAGAAGTGCAAAGTTGATAATTCAGGAAGGGAGAAAGAGGATGATGAATGAGAGTCAAGCACTATGACAAAGATGCCTGAGACAGCAGAAAAGGGATAAGGAAATAAACAAAGAATCAAAGTTTATCAGTAAGAATGCATGTTAAAGAGCAAAATACAGGGAAGCCTGATTGCAGTTATCTTAGAAGACAGTTAAAGGAGGAACCCTTAATTTACACATACATAAAAAAATCAAAAAAAAAAAAAAAACATGCAGGCAATGAGAAAGAATGAACTTACTATGTTAACAGAAATAGGGGAAAAATATGTTTCCTTCATCTATTTTTTTAAATTAATTAATTTTATTTAATTAGTGGATATGTGTATGGGGAAAATAAAGAAAAAATATATAAAATATAAATCCCTACTATATCCAAAGGATAAAAATTGCAAAGTGAAGGAAGGAAAGAGCAAGAAAGGAAGTGGGTGAAAAAAAAGTATAGATTAAGGGATCATGAAGATGAAAATACGGGTAACAGAAAAGAGATGAAAGTAAAGGCTAGGGAAGGGTAATAAAAGGCAGAGGAGGAGGAAAGAATCTTTCTGAGTATCAAATTTAAACTGCAAAATGTTAAAAGATTATTCACCACGTTTATATCATGAAACCAAATTGATGGATGGAGCTTTGAGGAACCTGGTCTAAGAGAAGGTGTCCCTACCCATGGGAGGGGGCTGGAATTAGATGGTCTTTAAAGATCCCTTCCAATACGAACTATTCTTTTGTTCTGTGATTCTACTCCTAAGCTCAAAGGTACTGCTAAGAAACCAAATCAATCAGTAAATGAGTGTGCTGTTGCATAACAGCCACATATTCATTAAATGGAGGAGTAAGCAGAATATGAATTTAAAAAAGCAAAACCCAAAAATATTTTTTGGAAACCCAAAATATTTTTAAAAAATGTGAACTATAAAAGCTAAACACAATGGCAGATGCCTACCTGTAACCTCTGCTGGTCACATTTTAGAATATCTTCAATAGATTTAAGCAAGGGTCTGTTGGTTTCTGAATAATTCTCCTGAATAAATGACTGACCTTAAAGAATCTACACACAACAGATACTTCAAAAAAACAGTAATATTGGTAATATTAATTATTTTAATCCTATGGACTCAGTGATTTCAAACACATTCAGATGCCAGTTGGGTAGGAGTCATAATGACTCAAAACATGCACTTAGCTCCCTTCCTAAGATGAATATGCTATTGTGTTAACACAGTGATAGAATAAATAAGGCACTTCTACTAATAGGAATGGGCATAAAGACTGGAGAAAAATGAAAGGTTTGAAGAGCTTGTTTGCATGACAGAAAACAGTGCTCTTCCCACTGTCACAGCAACAGCAACAATGCAAAGTGATGCAGTTTTCTACCAAAGGAAAAACTTTTAATTAATTATTTTAACCGGTGTCATAGTAAAAATACTAATAAATCATAATGAACATTAAATACATATTAAATAAACTATAATACAACACAATATCTTGCAATAAAATAAATCAAACCTTTAGAATGGGTGCGCATGGGTACAAAAAACATCTGTGTCTATTTAAAATTAATTATATAAGTTTTCACGTGCAGAATTTTGTTCAAAAATTGTAGGAAAAAACCCCCAAATTTTCAAAAATCAGTGATTTTTTACTTCTTTAGGTGTGAACATCATCAATTTGCAGTGCAAAGCAACTTTGGAGCAAAATTTTCAAAATATGCTTTTGACCCAGTGAACATAATTCAGTTAGTAACTGTTAAATTCTTTTCATTAAATTCTTCATTGAAAATACTTCATTCTGTACATTGACATTATCCTTTTGGTAAAAACGAAACAAAACAAAACAAAACAAAACAAAACAAAACAAAACAAAACAAAACAAGGGGTTAAATAAGTCCTGCATAGCAGCCAAAAGAGATTTCTTTATTATGAAGTGAAATGTTAGTGTACTTTCTTAATTACTACTCTAGCAAAAGCAAATATAGTATCCAATTTGCTTATGTGTTCACACATCTATTAAAAACAGTTCTGTTCTGTTCCAACAGCATAATGATGGATATGTTTACCATGTAAAATTATTTAGAGCAGTGGAATTCAATAAGTAGGGCAATATGCTCTTCATATTCCCACAAAGCAATTGCAAAACAACTGAAAAACCAAGTGAACTTCTTGCTCCTGTATCAAAACAACATATTCTGAATTGGGCAGTAATCCTCAGTTAAAACTAAGACAGCATTTCAAGGTCCATGGGTCTTTATAACTCTTTTAACTGCAAGACATGAAACTAATTTTGCATGTGTGAACCTCAATATAGTTGCCACAGTCTTGAAAATAAGCATTCACAAAATGTTACTGATACGGAGGCAGGATCTAATCAAGGAAGAAAGAAAGGAAAGAAGGAGAAAAAGCACTTGGCATAAAGTCTACACAATTATTAATTAGATTTAGACAAAGGAAATGTTTTGTCCTTACCACACTTCAGGAGCTTTATGTTTCTCATTAAATAAATTCCCTCAAATCTTTCTAGAATACTAAAAATTATCTCTCTAATTGGATGTTTAACAGTTCAGGGCTCTAATGGTCTCATGGTTTAACATGGTTTGTTTATTACAAGTAAGTAAATAAATGGTGAAAGCAAGCTATGCTGATGTTTAAACTCTTCATTTCTAATAAATGAAAATAATGAACCTTTGACAGAGCTCCTGATGTGGTGAAATTTGAGGTCTAGTGTATTAATGTTTTTCTCAATAAATCAGTTGAGTTTTGTAATCTTTTAGTATAAACTTAGAACCCATCTATTTGGCTAAGCTCCTAAGGACTAATAAACTCCACTGCAAGTCTCTCGTGCTATTAATATTTACATGAAATCCAATTTTACTTATTAGAAGTACCCTGTTTCCTGCTTCTAAGGACTTTTGAGAAGGATGGGTGTACATCCCACATCTGTCACACACTAGAAGGTTTTACAAATTTCCTCTTCAAAGCTTTTTTTTCTTCTCCTGTATCACTTATGTCTGTATCCTCCTACCCAGTATAGACTGGGTCCTCTCAGTTCTGAAAGAACACATGCCTGTTTCACAGAAAGGATAAAACAGCAGTGGCTTGCACCAAAAATCAAGGCAAAACACAAGGGAATGCATGGTACCTGCTGCTCATGCCTTACCAGCCAGAAACCTGTCCATGATGTTCATTATCCTAATCATATAAGGAAAGGAAAATCATGATCATCTTGAAGACCACAGGGAACACATAATGCTAACTCACAACCTGTTTTCATCGAGAGTAGCCCTACATGCAATTTATAGTACCATTAAGCAAATAATTAACAAATGCTTTGACCTGAATTTTTTTTTTCAAAGGCAGTGTGATATATGTTATAAAGTAATTCGTGTTTTGTGAAAGATAAATCATGCTTGTAGACATAAAGAATTTAATAAAGGAACTTTAGGTACGCTGAGCCCCAGAGAGAAGAAAGGTTGCTTCACCGGATTCCAGCACTGCAGATGCTAACAAAGCCACAGTTAGCAAGTTAATGGAACCAGCCCCAATGGAGGTAACTCGCTATGGGACAGTCCAGGAAACTCTCCAGCCGTGAGGACTGGATAATCGCCACCAATCCAGATTACCAGGATCCTCAGGAAAACCTACATTTCAATACCCAGCTCCAGTAAACCAAAATCTGCACACATCAAAATTCATCACGGCACCAGAACTGTTTTTGTCCAGTCCACGGTGGAGAAAGGAAAATACATGAATATGGGAATCCACAGCAGAAACAAAGGGACTTTTGCCCAGGCCAGAAAAACTGTATAAAAACAGACTGCCCAGGACAGCATTTGTGAACAAAGGGGGATCTGATGCGATAGATAGAGGTCAGATCAATGCGTATGTTCACCCAGCACCGACCCCGGGCTCAGTGCTGTCCTTTTTGATTGTGGCTGTTGAGGACCGTGTTTCAGTCACCAAAATAAAAATTGCCTCTTAAATATTTTTAATTTGGCTTGATTTGTCTATTATCTATAACAGCAGCATCCTCGATAAAGTCTGAAACTACTCATGCTAAAGAATAATTCAGAGAAGATATACAAAATCTGAACTACACTCAGGTTCTTTGGATCCAAGGATTCTTAAGCAAAAAGGAAATCCTGAAGTTTCATAATTAGTATAAATGTAAAATTATGTTACACCCATTGTTTTCCTTCTGGCCCTATAAGATTTTGACATACACATATGAACCAATCATTTTTTCAGGCATTTAGCATTTCTATAAGAAAAAGGCCAGGAGGAAAAAGAACAGGTTGATTTTCTTTTTCTGTTTCTTAATCTCTAAATATTGTGAGTTCCAGCACACACAAATGTGAAAAACAAGAAAATCCCAGGAAAAGCAAGGGCTTTTTCAGATTTTTTGGGGGGGATTTTGTGGTTTTGTTTGTTTGTTTTTGTTTGGTTTTGGGGTTTGGGTTTTTTTGGGTTTTTTGGGGGGGTGGGGGGTTGTTTGGTTTTTTCTTGGTTTTCTTTTGTTTTTGTTATTGTTGTTCTTGTTGGTTTTGGTGGGGTTTTTTTTACTTTAGAAATGCCTGAGTGGCCAAGGCAGTTAAGTAGTCAAAAAAAGATTGTTTTGTGAAAACACAAAGTGTGTTTGTTGGATTCTGAAAGCAAAGGACGGGAAAAGGACATTTAGGAAACAAACATTACTGCAAGCAGTATATAAACACAAACTGTATCCAGGGATTAACCTACATCTGCCATCTTGCCTTAATAGAAGCACTAATAACAAAACTATTACACAAGTACCTTCAATTAATAGGGAGTCCACTAAAGTAAATAATCTGCTAATGAAATACATGAAAATGTTCTTTCCTTACTTTGAAAGGAAAATCTTTGCTGGGGTGTCACAAATGGCAAAGAGGTACAGATGACAAAATTTAACTACGCCCCCAGAAGATTTCTGAGGATAATGAGAATTCTTAGTAAACAATTAACTGCAGCTGGTTTAAGACACAGAAAATTTTCTCTCTAATATAATTTTAAAATAATATTTTAAAAATAGTATACTGCTTTCATGCTTCTGAAACAGCAGTCAGGAGATTGATTTTGTGCACATGCAAGCCTCTTATTACCCATTGCATATTTTAGAAATAAACAAAATAAGAGCATGTTTAAAAGTCACCACTGAGAGAAGGTAAGGTAAGGTAAGGTAAGGCAAGGCAAGGCAAGGTAAGACAATGTAAGGAGACTTACATTTAGACTTTCTTGACAGTATGGAACTCCACATCATATGATTTAAAGTAAAGTTAAAGTTTGCAGACAAAGTTTCGAATCAAATAACATAAAGATTGCACAATCAGCCACATACCTATTGGTTGATTTGATGACAGGTGAGGCCACCAAAAAAAGGCCAAACACCTTCCCACCAGTGCTATTGTATGAAACAAGAAGAAGCATTAAGTACTGAAGTTTCATCTACAGAGCTTCTATACAGGTCTGTTCCCCACTCACAAACTATGAAGTGAATAGTAGAAAGTGAGATAAGGTTGCAAGTATTTATACAAAATTTGTGAACTTGTTAGTGATGAAAAATGGTTGTTTTAAAATATGTTCATGTTTTTTAATTTTCTCATACAATATAAAATGACACAGCATACCCTACACTCAAAAAATTGCTTTTTTTATGTGTATTGTAATACTAATTGATCTACAAATGTAGAACTTTCTGCTTCCTTAAAGCAGGAATACCGAATGAGTTTCAAATATAACTGTCAATTCCCATAGGGAAATGGGTCTTTTTGTTGTCTGGATCTATTACTTGAAATCTCAATAAAAAGACAAGTTTTGGAAGTTCTCACCAGTTTACCTAACTTCCTCTGGAGCAAAAGTCAACAGTAGTTCCAGATGTCACATCGACTGTCAATAGGCATTCTCAAGTAATGTCTTGCAAGTTCCTCTTCTGACTTCATCAGACCTCTTCCCAGGCCTTTGCCTATTCTTTATTTTATAAGATCCTGGACTTAATTCAGTCTTCTGTGTTTTACTCCAAAGACTATCAATTGATCTAAGTAACTTGGCTTCTGCCAGGTCTTGCAGTAGGAAACTGCTGGTGGTAAATGCATGGAAACAGAGCCTTCACCATGCACATCATTTACTTCTGAACACAGAGCACACAGTCTGTGCTTAGCAAAATGGGTTTCTCTTACAGAGAAAATCAACAAACACACTTATTGATGCACTGATCTTCCCATACCGCCTCCCAGAAAGGAACTGCTGCACAGACATCTTAGACCCTTGTTGGCTGCTCAGGAAAGGTACAGAAAGGTCCTCTAGCATTTGGGGACCTTCTTTTCCCATTTTGCCAGCAATCTGTTTTCCACATTCTGAACATCCCAAGATCCAGCCACTGCAAGTTCTAGCAAACAAAACCTACCAATTCTAAGTTTTCATCCATAAAATCTTCTAATAATGGCACATTTTCTAATGTTGCTTTGAAAAGAAAAGCGCAATGCTTTCTTAAATCTGAGATTTCTTCTGGCTAAACAGTAAAACTGAGTGATACATAACCCATAATGTGAGTAAGAAATAACACATACACTTTCCCAACTTGTAATGAGTATCATACAGATAATTTAGCACTTTTGAACCCTACAGTTCCTAGACCTTAATAGCATGTGGGATAGGAGAGAGGCAAGTGAATTATTAGACTAGCAAGCTGTTGTGTGTTAACCCCAGAAAGCAGCTAAACAACTACACAGCCTCGCTCTCTTCCACCCACAGTGGGATGAAGAAAGAGGAAAGGAAGAGTAAAAGCAAGAAAAACCAGGTACTGAGATAAAAACCGTTTAATAAGTGAAACAGAAGTTTAAGAAGACAAAGACAAAACAAAACAAGTGATGCAAAGCTGATCATTCACCTCTCACGGGCAGATTGATGATCTGTTCTAAAATGGACTAAACCCATTGTTTTCTCTTTCTCTTGCTGAGATGACTATGGCATGAAATATCTCCCTGGTTAGTTTGCGTTATCTGACCAGGGGTGTGCCCTCCCACTTCTTGCCCCTCTCTAATCTATTCACTGTGGAGACAGAGTAAGAGAGAAGGCCTTCATGCTGTTCAGCAATAGCCAAAACATCAGTGTGCTATAAGTACCATTTTGGTCATAATTCTAAAATACAGCACCATAGCAACTGCTGTGAAGAAAATTAACTCTGTCCTACCAGGCTTGGTCCACAAGAGATTTGTGAGGAAACATAGCCAGAGGTAGATGGAGAAAATAATATCTTTTATATTTTCTTTCATCCCACTGCATTCTACTTCACAACAGAAGTTCCTGATACATGAACATTTTTGCTGACAAGTAACACTCTGTCAGTTTGATTTGTGATAGATATTCTGTTATAAATTATATTCAGACTTGACTTTTCTTAATACTTTTATTACTCCTTCAATGCTAGGTCTGAAATCTACTTCGATTTGGCAAAAATATATTTATCTAAATGTTCTAGGGGAAAAAGATCTTCATGCACACCAACTCAAACACTCCTCATACAATGAATGAAGTCTTCCTTACAGTGAAGATGCTCCACCTGAAAAATTCTCCTTTTGTTCCTTAACTTTCAAAAACAATATTTAAGCATGCATTTTGGTCAGTGACCTCAAAAGATTAACAGTTTCCTATCATCCCACACCCAGGCCATATGAACACATGGCAACTCTACCTACACCTGTCCATTCAATTTAGCAATCTACTACCAGCTCAAGTAAAACAAGATTTTGCCTTTGACATTTCCAAAGAGTTTGCTATATAATTGTCACAGAATTTTAAACTGACAGTAATTTTAATATATTTTAAACAAAAATTAATGGGTAGCTAGCTACAGAATGTGTGGGATATCAGAGAAATACCTAGGGAACAGATGTACAAATAAAGGAATACAGCGTTCAAGAGGCATCACTTTTCAGGGTTAAGCAGAAAATGAAGCATACACTGACCTTTCACTTAGATCCACATGGCCATCTAAATGAATTTAAACTAGATACAAGATCTATTTTATAATACAGTTTGCATACAATTTCATGAAGCAATTTTTCAACCTATATGCCAGTTACAATATACAAGATGGAAATTGGTTGCTGAATTTTTCATTGTAGCAACTACATACTAATTTGTCTGTCAACTCTGTTGCTAGTTGACGTGTGTCTATTAATCTATTTGTGTTTGGATCAGTTCCATTTTCCTAATTTTCTGGACAGCTTTCACAGAGACTCCATATTTCATAAAAAGAACCTCCCACAGCACACACTTTCTTCTGTCTTCCCATATGTTGCATTTTCCTTCAAGACAGCTCTGGTCTAGTGCCCAAGGTTAAAATACTTCTGTCACAGACTAGTTGCACAACTGATGAATTCTTCTGGATCTACAGAGACAGAAAGTACCTGATTTACTCTTGTGAGCAGGAATTCCCTCATTCAGAAAGGTGCTTGCTAAGAGAAAGAGAAAATATTTTTTTATGATTTTGAAGGTGTATTTTACACTATTTCTTAGTATTTTTACATCAATGCCTTTGAAGCAATTAAAGCAAATTACTTAATCAGGTTAATACACATCTATGGTAAGCATAGATACATATATGTTAACAAGGATAAGAACTCTGTGCATGACTAACCAGTTGAGTGCACATCACTGTTTTCTATGGTATTTCAGATTTCATTACAAAACAGGATGACCACAACTGACTCGTTATGCTAAATGTGTAGTATGGATGTTCAAGCAGGTTATTCAAATTGTCACTTCTTTTCCTTTGGACTTTTTGAATGGAATACTGGATTTTAAAAAACACTCTGTTTTAAGGAATACAGACTATTCCTAGATTATTGATCCTCAGGAACACAGTAGTCCTTGTCTTCATAATCATTTTGGCTGTCATAAAACAGATTTGCATCACGTCGTCTCTTTCACCACTGATGTAATAGCATTAATACCTCTTATGATAAAGCAATTGATGATTAGTGCTATCTTGACACTGGAGCCCCAAGCCACAGATGTATTATTTATGGAAAAGGAATAGCAGATATGTTTTGGAAACAGACTGGATTGAAGATCCCTAAAATTATGTCTTGCTGTGAATTCTGCATGCAAGGGTTTTACAAGAAAAACCTAGTGGGCGCACAGCCATACAGGATAACAGGAATGTTGCCTTCTGTTCCCTTTACAGTTGGTGAAGAGACAGGAATTTCTGCAGCACAGTCGAGCCCATCAAAATCTTGAGTGCTGTGGAGGATGCTCTCTCTCCTTCTGTAGGGAAGCCAGAGTAGTCAGTAGACACACCACCCTCAAACTTCTGGCATTAGAAAGGACTAATCCAAGCCTCAGTGTTTTGCTATCCTCTTTCATTCTCTCTGGATTGGGATTCTTGTTCTATTGTATCACAGTTAATGAGTTTACCACAATGGATGGAACTGTCCAAGAAAAGGTTCTGTAATTTCCTACACAGGACTTAAAGGTGAAAGAAAATGAACACTGAATTGTTTCTCCTCTGAATAGGTACATCAGTAAGAAAGTCGTGGAGGAAATCTTTCCTTTTAACAGTGATACCCTGAAACATTGTTAAACATCACAGTGTCAGCAAATAAGTTAGAAAAGCCCAGGCTTTCCCTTTATACAGGAGCACAAGCATGGTCACCTCAGTACACTGGGCTTTTTTTCTCTTTCTGAGAAAAGACTCAAAGTAATTATCTTGACCATGGTTGTAAAGCATAGATAACTAGCCCATTAAAGCTGAAAGGAAAAACAAGTTGTTTGGAATGAATTATTAACTCAGATGAAAATAAAACCATATGCATTACTTGATAGGTAGTACAGTATGTGTGGCTCCCAGAAGGAATAAATGCACACACAATATAATAAACAGCAGTTTTGTTACTGTATTTACAGCAAGGAGGGTAGATTTTCATCATAATATACATCACAGTCGGACACTTGATTTACTGCAGATTAAAAAGCTTAGTGTGAGATAAATAAAGTACACTAAGTATTTTCAGATTATTAGAATAACTTCAGCAAATGGAAATGTTCAAAGTTGTGCTCAGATAAGACAAAGAAGGTGGTTAAGCAGACTACTAAATTATGAAACTTTGAGATTCTTTTCTAGGAAAAACTGGTATCTACATCACTAAATTATTCTCTTACATTCAACACACCTTTTATCCTCATCAAGTAATGAAAATAACTAGCAAATAATTTCTAAGAAAAACTAATATCTTTACTCATCCAAAAATATTTTAAAATATAATATTGTATCAAATTCTCCCCATCTCTCATAGTTATAGAGAAAGGTTCTCAATTGACAGTTTGAAAGAGAAAAATGGTCCTCTTCTATCACAAAATCTCTCTACCACAGAATACCATCAACTATAACACAACAGAAAAATGCTCAAAGTTTTAAACATTTTCTTTGATGACATGTTCTTTCTAGTCAAGGAAATCATGACAAGTAAGTTAGAAAATGTCTCTTGTCTTTCAGAGAAATTCACTACTGACAGTGGTCTGTCACTCCCATGAGCTTCCACTCTTTTCTTTCAGTCAGACAAACAAAATACCCAACTGCCATCTCAGCTGTTTTACTCCTCACCAGCAGGTTCCCTTCTGAAGATTTCAGTAATTTCTGTGACACTGCTGTCTCTCCCACTTTACAAACAAGTCACGCTTCTTCCTTGGAAGATGGAGTGATATTTTTAAACTACCGAGATCAAAACAGACAAATGTACAATCAGTCTTTAATCAGAAGATTGTCAGCAGGATGATGGCAAGGCAATTGATGCAGGGCTTTTATGGTGGAATTTACCATGAGTGATTCAACACCTAACAAGTAGACATCTAGACTTAGCTTCCCTATCCCCTAGTCCAGAAAAAAACATATCTCCAAGTGATTCATTCCACCTAGCTTAGATACATACTTTAGAAGGAATCAAAACCTCTTTGAAAACATCTTCTGGGTACGACTGAGACCAGTGCCAGTTAAGATCCTTTAGAAAGTGAGGACATTTGTACCATTGTACAGCATGTATAGAATTAAGTATTAAATCTTAATCTATGACGGAGTGTTAATTACTAAATGGCTGTACAGCAGTTGTTCGTGTGTGGTGTGTATACAGATAGATAGAACTGTGTATATGTCTATAGGCAGCTATTCATATGTATTTTGAATATTCATACAAAGAAAGATTTGCATAATTGGAATATATTTGGAGCAGGTGAGAAATTAACTCTACTTTTTTCAGCTTGGCTTGTGGCTTATTATTATATTAATTAGTAAAGTATTCTGGAAAAAGACACTAACCTTAACATAATGACATAATTCAGTCATGGCAGTTATCTCTTAAGTACTTGAATATGCTGCTTTTTTAAGTTTGGTTTAGTTTGCTTTTTTTTTTGTTTTGTTTTGGGTTTTTTCCTTTCCTTTTCTATTATTTTATGAAAGTAGAGTCTTGGAAGGGTTTGAACAGTAGTTCAGAAATATTTCATGTTGAGTAGTGGAAGTTATGATACAACTTCCTTCTCCTACCTTGACTATATAAATTTTGACTTTATAATTTTCAAGTGATCCCAAGGATCCCAGAAAGCTGACAGGTTCAGTATTCTAATGAAGGTTAGACCTTCTATCTGATCCAAATAGCCACAAGAAAAGATCATGTTGTTTAACACAACTTTATCTGCCACATATATATACTCAAGCCGCTGGGAGAAACTGTTGCCGTGACATGAACCTAAAGAGACAAAAAATTAAGGTACTGAAATAAGAAGAAAAGACAGGCCACAGAAGTTGGGAATTATTTTCTGCTGCATATAACCCATAGAGCTCGTGCACAACCTGCGGCTGATCAGAAATATGAGAACATGTGGATCCTCTCTGTTCAGTTCCTAATAAGCAAATAAATAACAACATAATTGTATGCTTTCCGATAATTCAAGACAAATGTTCAGAGTATTCATTTTTCTCCAGTTTGTTTACTATATTTCATGCTGTTTGCTTTGTGGAGAAGAATGAAAAGCAAACACAGAACAAAAAGAATAAAGTATCAAGGCAAATCAGGACACCAGGCAAAGAAGTAAGGCAAAATCAAAAACATGAAACAATAACATATTGCAAAAACAATCATTTGGGGAACACTCCTGCACAGAAGTAGAGTATAATTTAGGTTCTCTCAACATCTCAGTAACATTGTGAAGGTTTGAGTTTTTTTAATAATTAAGACAAGTTTTAATAATGTCTACCACATTTCACTGTGTGCTGAACTAGGAAGAAATGTATGCCATTTCTGAAATTTTAGAGCATTATCCCATAATTTGAGTTTTGAATAATGAAACACAAATATATTTTCCAGATTACTAAATTAATTTACTTTAAAATTGTGTAGAGTTTCTAACTCCATTTGTCAATTTTTAACTGTGTTTTAAAGAGTCAACTAAGATGTATCATCTAGATAATGACAACATCTAGCATTCCAGTTTTAAACCTACCAAAAGGTGATTCATGGAACAAAAGATGAAGTTCTAAACATGCAAATATGATATGAAGAAGTACACAAAATCAAAAAAGAAGTTTATGAATTAAGAAGAGCTTTCCATAGTACAGACTGATTAAACATGTGCTCACATGTTGCTTTCTCTTATTTGCAGTAATTTCACGACTATAAGGCGCAACCTTTTTACTAAAATTTTGGTCCGAACCCGGAAGTGTGCCTTATAATCCGGATGCACCTTATATATGGACAAAGTTCAGAAATTTGAAAACCTGGAAATGCGAGTTGTGAGCTGAGCTGGGGCCCATGGGAGCTGTGGCCGCACGGGGGGAGTCAGGAACCGCAGGAGCCGCAGCCACCAGGTGGGGGAAGCTGGGACCTGTGCGGCCGCCGGCCAGGGGACACCAGGATGCCGCGCAGCCGCTGACCAGGGGAAAGTGGCGAGGCCGCCAGCCGGGGGAAAGCGGCGCGGCCGCTGGTCAGTAAGAAGCGGGGAGAAGTGGCGAAGCAGCGCGGCCGCCGGCCAGGGAGAAAAGGGAAGAAATGGCACGGTCGCCACCAGGGAGAAGCGGGGAGAACCAGCATGGCCGCCGGCCTGGAGAGAAGTGGGAAGAAGCAGCGAGGCCGCCGGCCAGGGAGAAGTGGCATGGCCACCAGCCAGGGGGAAGCCAGGACATGGCACAGGAGCTGCGAGCTGTGCCAGCCAGGGGCGGGCAGGAGTGCTGGGGCCCACTGCACGAGGAGGGCGCCTGGGGCTGAGTTTAAAGGCTACACCAATCTGTGAAAAATGTTTGCAAATTGAGCACCTGCCAGTAATTCGTTACATTGTTGCACATGGTGCAGCTCCTCACTGCAAAACAAAAGTGGGCCTTGTAGTTCGGTGCACCTTATATAATGTACAAAGTTGTGAAATTTGCCGACTCGTGGAGGTGCACCTTATAATCCGGTGCACCTTATAGTCATGAAATTGCTGTATTTATTTTGGCTTTGAATTATTTTCATCTCCATCTGTCACAAATCAACAGTTGTTCCAGTTTATTTTGTATCATTCTCTGCTTCCTTCACGTCATTAGCATTTCTTTTTCCATTAAGTACAGTAGCCTGTTAAAAGACCAGTATTGCCAGTATGGATTTTGAATTCGACACGTTACAGGATGTAATGGTTCACATTCTCATTACAATAATGTCCATAAACATTTTAAAGGAGAAAATTATTTTGTGTAAAACCTTTGGAGTGAATATTTTTATAAATTTGCAAAGACAGGGAGGAAGAAAACATGCCAATGGATATCCCTGGTCAAAGGAATATGGTTATCTGGGATTAGAAGTAAAGGGGCATGAGTCAAAGAAACAAAAAATACCCATTGGAGGTTCTTGTAGATACACATCTTATAGGTCATACAAGTCAGAAACTAAAACATGATTGACATTACATGAACTCCATGTGAAGTAAAGAAAGCACAATCTGATTGAGAGATTTATCTACATTTATTTAATTCTAACTTTAAAAAGAAATTCAGAATTCTTGTTAGGTTGATTTAAGCAATGTGATTGAATTCTATAGATCCACAAAAATTTCTAGATATAGTTCAGATACTCTCATCAACTTCATTGTTACACCTGACAATATTTAATTGACAAGAGTGTTTTAAACTTAATTTAATCAAGTCATCAGAACCAATCCTGTCCTTACTTGACTTATTTATCTTAGAAATTTCTACAAGTAACATAGTCAAGATCACACAGATGCTGGTATTTCAGGGAAAAAAAAGTATTTTTTTAATGTTTTCAAAATCAGAAATTTCATTTCACATGTAATAAAAACTGTGTAGTCTTGAAATTCTTTGAACTTAAGAAGTTCAATTTTTCTGTAGCATTTGACAAGTAACCTGTAAATTTTTTTATATGACTGATCATTCTTGTCATCTACACTGGAAATATTTGATTTTCCTTAAGTCCTAAAGCTTAGGCTCAAAATTCCTACAGGATGTTATTTCATTTTTTAAAACTAAGATTAACTTTGAAATTATCATAGGCATTAAACAGCCACTTTACAGGGAGTTCCACATTCCCAGCTTCAATGCTATAGATAGTGATGACAGTTTTTTTCCTTCTGACAGACACAGGACCTCAAGCCAATTGAAGCTCAAACTGAGATTAAGATGAGCCAATGTGACACCTAAAAAATGCAGAAGTCCACTACAAAATGTAAAGTCAAGAGACAACTCTCCAGCATATGAATTAGACTTACACCTCAAAAGCTGTCCAGAGTGGTTACAATTTTGGAATAGCAGAAAGTTTAGCAGAAGAAATTCTGACGCAGTACAAACAGACAGTCACAGACACTGATTCTGATGATCGTTCATGAGTGACCAAGAAGTCAAGTACGTGAAGGAAGTCCATGTGCTGAAGCCACAGCACTTCCCACAATCCCAAGCAGTACACAGAGCTGACAGGAGTTAAACACGGGAATCAATGTGCTGGAATCCAAATATTCTGTTTTACACGGAAGTAATATAAATCACATATTTTCACTTGCAGAAGCTGGGCACGCACCACCAGAAGACAATGATCAGCAACTACAAGATGAAAACATCAGGAGATTCTGGGCTCACTTCTGAATCAAAATATTCTACACAATTTGTGACTTGTGCTGTCTTTTCTGGAAGAGTTTCTGATGACTTTTTTGAATACATAAGGGCACCTCTAGCCCTGGACTTCAACTTTCGAGTTGTCCCCTTCCTGCATGAAACATCAGCAGTCATGAACCTCATTCTTTTCCTTTTTCTCTGATCTACAGAAATACAGTCTCCATGATTCATTTAGATCTTTATATCATGTCTTTTATCATAGTAGCCAAGATCCAATTCTGGGCTTTGTAAACTGAGATTTTGTTCAGATAAATAAATTCTGAAAGTCCCCAAAAATCAGATGGACCCACACTATCGCACTGAACAACTAAGCTCCACTTGTCCAGAAACAAAAGCTGTGTGGGTTAGATCAGACATTAGTTGTATTGACTTAAATGTTTCTTCTACTTGTCTAGCTTTCACAACAGCAGGAAAATTATATCTAAATTCTAATTCATCGTGTTTTAAAAAATCATGCTGCTTCCTTTCATTGTGACAATTTCAAAGCTGGCATGCCTGATCATCTGAATTTCTACTCCTTCCATACACTAATGTTCTACCTAAAACTTAATCTGCTTATTAACAGTGTCACTTGCAGGGAGAGACTCTTTTCCACCTGCTGAGGAAAATCACACAGCACCCAGCAGTAAGCAGAACTGACACAAGAAATACGATAGGAAGATTCCACAACACAAGCAAGTTTCAATTTCATTAATTCCTTTTGTGCCCTGAGGTATAATTTGTGATTCTCATGGCAAATGCAAACCAGACATTTACAAATGGCAAACAAAAAGGCCAAACCATTTATTGTATTTTGATTTATAGTATCACATTATTTTGCTCATAGAATTTCAGCATAATCGGGAAACTTTTTAAAAACAGCACTGATTGCTCAAGCTTTATGCAGTGAAATACACATATAAAACAATTACCTAATTTCAATTTAATAGCTAGTGTATCATATTTTTTAATTCTTTCAAATTATCAGAGTTTGTTTTCTTCTTCCGTTGTTTTCATGCTTAACTTTAAAAACATTTTGGTTTCGCAAAGCTCAACTGAATTACTCAAATGCTTGGTTTTAAGTAAATAGAAATTTGTGAGATTAGTGTTTAAGCCATGTCTTTTCACACACCATGCAATGCATGACATATGATGAAACATTCCAATATTGGTGAAGCCCTGAAGCAGTGGGCCTTTGCATCTCAATCTTCATTCTATGAACTGTTCATCAGGGAACTCATTCAAAGTGCTTCTGCTGTGGTATCAAATGACTTCAGTGGCTAAACTCTTTATTTATTTAGGGTCTCTCTGTCTCAGACCCTGAGATTTCTACTTTGCACAAGGTGCTAATTGGGTCCAAATTCTGGCAACACAAGAGAAAGCCATTTAAGTTTTACACCTTTGGTAAAAAAAAGCTTAGGCGTATGAATTATTCATAACAAATAAAATTAGAAAATAGTATTTCCTTCTGTTACAGTGCTGGTTTATTTCTTTATTCTTATATTTCTTGCTACTAAAAGATTATTTTTAAGGCATCTTGAAGTTAAGAAGTTGAGGAAAAAACTTTTAAGTTGCTCCTGTCCTCTGCTAAAACATTTTGAAGAACTTTCTTTTTCCTTTCCTAAATGAAACTGGATAGAATTCAGATCTAGCACATCTAAAGTTAAAGATAAAAAAGTGGAAATGTTTTGTCATATCTCCACTCACATCTATGCATTGGTTTGTGCTTGGTTTGAGTGAACAGGGAAGGACAAACAAAAAAGATTTTCCAATGTATGGAGAGAAACAATAGGAAAAATATATTTGTTTGATTTTTATTGTAGCTTCTTTCTCTGACTTCTAGCATATGTAATGTTGATTTTTTAAAAATCAGTCAGGTCTCATAGACACAATATAAGTACTTTTGCTGTGTACACCTTAGTCTCAATTCAGAGAGAGTAATTATATTGTCTAGAACTTGACATTCAAGTTTCCAATCTTTATGCAAACACTGTTTTCCAATTTTTAAGATAGTTCTGGTTTTGGTTTGGTTTTTTGTTTGTTTTGTTGTTTTTGGTTTTTTTTTAGTTAAAAGCAGTTCATAGAAGTGAGAAATTTAAAGCAGTTAATGGATGCCTTCCAAACATTACACTACAAAAAATTCTGCTAGTAATTGTTTCGAATTTTTTTTCTTCTCATTTTGGCACTCTGGAATAGAATAGAGCTGAATTCCTCAATGATTAACTTACTCCCCTTCACAAGAAATCATTAATTCACTAAACAACTTTAATTACTGTTTGGAGCTTACATTCAATCCAATTCAGCACAAACAAATATTTAGCAGTTCAAGATGTTCTTTATTTTAAGCACCTCTGTCTGTACACTTTAACAGCTAGTTGTGATAAATATAGGTTATTGAATCAGGCCTTTGAGGGTGGGGGAGGGGAGAGAACAACCCAAAAACCACCAAAATAAAACCCATTTCTTCTTAAAAATTCTTTACTGAATGGATTAAACAAGTGAAATCAAGTTAAGTTCTTATGTTGCAAGAATATAAGTACATTAAACAAAATTAATTTCAAAAGTCATGAATTTTCTGTTGATATTGCTAGTTGGTGAGGCTGAGGTAACTATTTCCTAGGACCCCTGGATGAGGACTGTAGGTGAACACACACAAACCCACTCAGGCCCTGATAGATCACACCAAGCAAAAACACAAACCTGAGCTTCCTCTCCTCCTTCCCTCCTCTCTCCTCCTCAGCTCCTACACTCAGTGGAAATATCTCCTAGCACAGGCTCAGGTGAGAAGAGTACAAAGAAGATAAAATTTCATGGTTTTCTTTAGATGAGAGTAGCTCATCTCTCTGCTTAGCTGATGGTGTTAACTATCCTACGTATAAGGTCACTGGGAATTTTGTCACTGGGTTATATCCTAACACCATTGAATCCTGCGCTGTGAACTGTGAACTGTAATTGATGATGGTTTTAACTCGCAATCTTGCAAGGAAATAGCAAGAGATGAAAAAATAATGTTGTTTTTTTTAAATTTATATTACCAGGGTTTATATGTTCCCCTTGCAACTTTACTGCTTATTTTGATTTGAATATCAGTTTATTCCAGAAGAATTAATGGAATTATGAAATATCAACAGTTTCCAACTCTCACTTCCCTAAAGACATTGTTGAAAAATATTTTAAATTTTAAGAGCTTAGGTATGCTCCCTTATTGAAACTATCTACTGTGATTTAAGAGACATTTCAGTCAGTCAAATATTATTTGGGGTAGAAAAATCTAACCAATGATTCAAATCCAAACCTGGCATGAAAAGAGGTAGCCTGGGTAAGAAACATCAAATGCTAGGAAGTCTCTACTGTACTTACCTTTAAAGCTTCACCTCAAACAGCACTTTGTTTGCAGTAATGATAAGGACTAAAAACAGCACTTAATTTATAATTATTACAATTTTTCTGGGCACAAAAAAAGAAAAGCCACAAAGCAAGTTCCTCAGGCAATTCTGTTTCGATTACAGTAATTTAACGACTATAAGGCACACCCTTTTGACTAAAATTTTGGTCCGAACCTGAAGTGCAGCTTATAATCAGGTGCAGCTTATATATGGAAAAAGAACGAAAAGTTGATGTTTTAGTTTGGAGGACAGGTGTCTGCTGAGAAAGGCAGGAGCTTCTCTTTGAAATGGAGAATTTAAACCTCATCCCTCCAAATTATTA
>PYHW01009485.1:9574120-9605324 GCA_013186435.1 Turdus rufiventris
GCACCTGATTATAAGCCGCACTTTGGGTTCAGACCAAAATTTTAGTCAAAATGGTGCGGCTTATATTCGTGAAATTACTGTATATTACAAAATTACTGTATGTATCTTTCATCTATCATGGGGAAAATCAAAAGAGAAAAAAAACTTCAAAAACTGAAGTAGAAATTTATATTAAAATAATGAAGAGCTAAGTGCATAAACCATTTACCTATTCACACTCAAAGAGAAAAGTTTGTCAATAAAAAGTGACTCATATGGAATCTGAATACCTTACATGAATTATATTTTCAAGACTTTCTTTCTTTTAAACAAAACTGGCAGGAGTTTTAGTGCTCATTAAACTGAAAAATGGGGATTGTTGTCCAGGACAATAGGCACAGGAAAATATGAGAAGCTAAAGCATAGCTCTGTTAATAGAAAACAAACTAGGCACTCCCTACAATCATCTTTTCTAAAGCAAAAAATCATTCTAGAAAAAGATCTTTATTTCACATTTTCTCTTCTTTAGCACTGCTCCCACAAACTCTTCAGACAGCAGTTCCAAAGCCTGCAACATTTACCTCCATATAAACCAGCAATTAATCACCTCTTGGAGTAGAAGGAACAGTGAAACTCACAACCCACCAAGCACCCTGTCTTGCAGCTAGGTTGCAGAGGTAGCAAACAGGTAAAATAATTTGTGTTTATGCAAACAAAATATGATTGTTTACAAAATCATAATATTTTATTTCAGTCAGAAGGATTCGAAATTAGGATGACTTTTTAAAAGCCTCTCACTTCTGAGATCAGTTACACACAGAAAAAAAATCCCAAGTAAAAGCTACCTGTCCTTTCATACACCACATTTAGGTGGCTCCAGGTCCACAACTGGGCAGAAGAACAGATACACTCCCACCGCTGGGCTCTGCTCTGGTACAAACTCTCTTCAGCCACCACAGAGGCAGTGAAATACTAATGATGTATTTTATCAGCTTGGTTGCTCCAGTATTGATTGTGCACAGTGTGTCCTCTCATGTAGGTTGAAAAGGTCACAGGTATGGAAGGGAGCCACTCTAAGATCAAGTCAAGCTTCTTATTATCCCAAGCACCACCTCAAAAGCTTAAGCTGTTCACAGAATCACAAAATATTCTGAGTTGGAAGGGATGCACAAGGATCACTGAGTCCAACTTCTGGCCCTGACCATCCCCAAGAGTCACAACATGTGCGCAAGACTATTGTACAAACAGATCTTGAACTCTTTTGCTCCTTCCCTCATTAAAAAAATGTTTCAGAACTGCATTCTCCCACTTTTTTTTTTCCTAAGTTTTCAATAAATCTTTTCTTGTGCCAAAACTGGTTTGTTTGAACCCTGCTTCTCTGCAGTTACTTGATATATTTTTAAACATAGCTTCTACCCAAGTGCTGAATAGCAAACCCAGTAAGCAGCCCCTCACTCACTGACACACAGAAACCTGTACTTGAGAGAGCTGTACTTGACACAGGTACCCCAAAAAAGCTCAGTTCCTGTGGCTCAGAGCTGACCCAACACAGCACAGCCAGTGGAGACAGCTGGGAGTGGGCAGAGCTGCCCAACCCTGGCTCCACACAGGCACCCCCAGGCAGGGACTCCCGCAGAATGCTCTGACTGATGGCAGGAACAGCCTCTTGGGTCTGCTTTAATGAAACACCCCCTTTCCCTACCCTGGGAGTGTTCTCTTGCATTGCTTTTATCCACCAGTATCTGGGTTTCTAAATACTAGTGAATAGAATTGGGAAAATGAGACTGATGTGCTGGACTAACATGCAGCCAGCCGTGCTCTGGCACCAAATATGACTGCACAGAGAACAGCAGGTAACTCACTGGCTTTGTTGTTTCTGTAATTCCCCTCCTAATTACCTTCACTGCCTAAACACCTTCCAGTTACTTCTTCCACTCCAGCCTTCAGTTTCAACAGGGGAGATTTTAGTTGCACCAGGGGAGGTTTAGATTGGATATTAAGAAAAATTTCTTCACCAGGAGGGTTGCTAAGCATTGGAAGAGGCTGCCCAGGGAACTGATTGAGTCATCACTCCTAAAGGAATTTTAGAGCTGTGCAGATGTAGCAATTAAGGACATGGTTTGGTGGTGGACTTGGCAGTGTTACATGCAAACAGAGTTGGACTCAATGATCTTACATGTCTTTTCCAATCTGCATGATTCTGACTCTATGATTTAGTGCACTATAATTAACAGTTTCTAAAGTTAGCAAAAAACACTAGTAGAGTTTCAGTTGTCTCAAGATCGGGGTTTCTGTTTTTGTTTAAATAATGCCCTCCCAAGTTTTCATGGAACCCAAGTTATTTCAGAAATCCTGTCTCCAAGACACCTTTGCATCCCTTAACTCCCTGTAGTCAGGTAGTCAGAAATGAGGAGCTGAAGCACAAATTAAGATGTAAATATCAGAATCTGAAACTAAGTACTAAGTCTCCTTTTAATTCAGATCTATTATTCATTTTTAATCTTCATTAAGTCCCATTGACCCACTTTCACAATGACATTTTTTCTGTAATTTTGCCTCTTGCTCAGTGAAGCGAGAACAACCCTCTCTTCACCTACCAAATTTAATAGAGTTTTATATTAAGGACAATATCTCCTGAATATACTTTTGGCAATTCCATTATATTTATGCACTTTATCTGTGTTGAATCATTGCATTTCTTGAATTTTAGGGATTTGTCTTGTGAAGTAATAACTTGAGCATGTATATCTTCATCAAGAAGTATATACACAGTAACAAATGGACTCTCTAGTTCTGTATTTTTAAGTGTTCACAAGGACATTTCCACTAATTATTCTTTTCTTTCATTAATATAGGAATATTTTGGAATTCCTATGGGGAAAGTGAAATGCTGAATCAGAAGCTTGCAAGTTTAACAGACACCTTGCTTAATAACAAATACAATGTGCACAGACAATTACCTTGTATCAGAGCCCTAAACAGGCACACTAAGGAAGAGAAGGTGGCTTGGATCTTTGCAGACTTTGTGCCAACTGTTCATTTTACCTAAATGTAGCATGCAATTTCTTTCCTTTCATCATATGAAATAGTAAATGCTCTGAGATTTCTCCTCACAATTTCCCCTGACCAAAGGTCATATGTCAGCACATTACATTTGGTTTGAGATACATCTTCCCATATGACCTATTTAACTGGAACTTGTCAATACCATTATTTTGTCCTTTTTACTCAAATTTCATTTCTTTCTATCTTATGTTGTCCGGGTAGTACTGGTATGCAGGATCTGAGCAACCCATGGCTGAGACAAAACTGAGACATACACATTTGAAGAACACTTGAACCTCTTCAGTCCACCTCTACCCATCAGCTGGAATCAGTTTCATAATGCATTGCTAACAGCATCAGAGTTGTGTGCATGCTGACCTTTGCTGACAGTTCAAGTGAGCTTCAATGTGTGACATTATTTGTATGTCTCCATGTCTCCAACTCAATCTGCAGAAAAATCAGTTTCTGCATCTACTAACTCAGTCTTCCACTTCAACAGAATACCTCCAATATACCTGCTGCCTTCCTTTGTCATCACAGCATCTTCCAGCAGGGTTACCTGAAGATTACCCTCTGCAGGATCCCTGCCTCTGTGTCTCTCCACTCTCGGGGGCAATCAGACTCATTTATCTACTTCAAGTGACACAGAAGAGAAACTTAGGCCTGTTTAATTCTCCAGGACCCAGATTCAAAATGCATACAGGCTGGCGACTCAAATAAGTGCTCAGATGACATTTTCCCACAGACCATGCCTCCTTCACCTCTTATTTCAACAAGAGAGTTCAGGCTTTATTGCTCCTCTCTTTTTGTTAAGCTGTATCTATCAAAGTACTTTTTTGCTCGCCTGCAGCTTTTAAAGAATAAAATCTTGTCGCATGTCTCCCACTACCTGCCCACAGACACCTGAGGCCACATCTTTTGAAATCTTTGTAATGCTGAGCTCCAAACATGTCTCATACAGTCTCAGTGAAATGTTGAGACTGCATTACACACTTGTTCTAACCACAAAAATATCAGAAAACATTTTCAATGCATTCTGTGTTCCTATGTAACATGTTTGGCTACTAATTCACCACAAAGAAAATTTTATTGAGATAAAATTTAAAGTTGTTTTTCAGAGCCTTCCTGCATTACCTGGACAAACCATCTTGTTTCAGAGTTTTATTTCTAGTATCACAGAAGAAGGAATAAATCACTGAGACAGTGCAACACTGGTTTCTACTTAGTATCTTGGATGGTTGCATAGAGGGAAATCAAGAGTGATCTAATTTCAAGAATTATATTTGTTAGAAAGAGATTATGCTTACCCAGTGTCACCAAAGGTAAGACTTATTTTCTTAGAAAACTATCACAAAATAGCTGACATGCAAATAGCAATAATAATACTCACTTTCCATTGCAGTACATTTTAAACCCAAGGATTTGTATATTTGCCAAAAAAAGGGCATGAAAGAAGCTAAAATCTCTTGAATGTAAACACAGTGCAACTTTTCAAGCTTTTTAATAAGCCTTCTGCTTTTTTTTTTTTTTTTCTTTTTTTTGTTTTGTTTATTTTTCACTTTTTTTATTCTTTTTTCAACTGTCATACAAAGGTTGGAAGGGAGAGCCCGGAGGATTAGCAAACCCTTTCTCAAAGCTGGAACAGCTATGATCTCAGATCCAACTTCCACATAAACTAATCTGCTAAAGGCCTTCTTGAGTCGAGTTTTGAATACCTCTAAGCATGAAGATTCCATACCTCCATTCAAATAAGTAAAAGCAAAATCACTTCTACTTATACTATCATAACATATGCAGATGTCAGATGTCAGAAAATATTTTCATGTTGAGTTTTACCGTTACAGAAAAAGATACGTGTGTCTATAAAATATGTTTCTAAAAAAAGAGAATTTGCTTTTCTGATACCACATTTAGGAAGTGGAAAATATTTCTCACATTTACATATATCAGTCTTCAGTGAAGAAATTAACTAAGAAATAACTGTAAAAAGAAACTCAGTGTGTACAGATTAATTAATACAGGAGATGAGCTATGTATTCATGCAATCTTAAATTATGAAATTGTCATTTTTGTAGTTTTGACAAAAAAAATCCATCTGCATTCTTATTTGTATATAAAAGAATGGACTGCTATTCATTTTACATCGAAGTTTACAACTATATCCGCTCACATGTTCACATTCATGTATTCATTTTTCATCAGGATAACCTTGCAAACACAGAATTTACTGGAATCTTCCATTTAGTACCATAAGGAAAGGTATTATTTAAAGGGACCTGAGTGCCATACAAAATGGAGCTATATTAAAATGTAAGTTGCAAATTCAGTTACTTTTGCACTTTGAGTCATAGAAATTGACAAATGATCACTTCTGTGTTGTCAAGACCAAGAAATCAATAATTTATAGCAGCATGAAATGTTTTTTGTCCCAATTTTCAGTTTTCTATAAAGATTGAAATATTATGAAAGAACACGTGAGGCATAAAGAGCACATTGCTACTAACACATTCAATTCTGCCCAAGTGGCATAAAAAGAAAAATACGTTACTATCTGATATGTCTTTCTTGATTTAAACGAAATGAGTTGTGAGTTTCATTAACACATTAATAACCATTCTGAAGTCACCACTATCCTCCCGCTTTCTTGAGCCTGCATTCTAGACAGTACTCTTGACTCATCACCAGAAGCAGACTCATCTGACTCATTTATTTTTCCAGCACTAGCCAGAAATGCAAGCTAATTGCAATGAAAAAAATTCAAGGAAGAATTCTAGGCATGCCAGAAATTCATGACATTAAACAGTTTCGCAAAAACAAATGAAATTATATTTTAAATTTTCTATTTTAAATTTTCAACCTTTTGACAAGATTGAAATATTCTACACACTGACTTTTGACACATTTTGCCTTTCTATAAACGTTGAAAAGACAGAGCAGAGATGATTTCCTGATGTCCTAAAAAAGGGAACTTCCACAAACTGCCAATTTGCTATCAAAACTGAATATATCATCATGGGTAAGTTATTCCAAGAAGAAACCTGTAAGGTTTAGGAGAAATGCAAAAGTTGTAGTCATTATGACTTTGATACCAGTTTCACTCATACTCCAACAAAAATCAGGTTTGAAAAATGGAAAGAACCTTGATCTGTAGTCAAAAAGAGTGTGATATCTGTTTTGAAAAGAACTGGGTGAGACAGGGAAAATATTTTGATTAAGAACTAGGGATAAGATCTATGAATAAAACAGAGATTCTTCAGATGAGTTTATTTTAGAGAAAAAGGCGATGGACTCACCTAACTGCAAAACGTTGGCAAAATAACCTTTACACAGAGGAGACAAAAAAAACCCAAATATTTTTAACCTGGACTGTGAGGCTCAAGTAGTCTCAAACAGCTTTTCAAAGTGTTCATGTGTTTAAAGTAAATAAGGACAAAAATGTTTATTTACAACGCTGTTCATATTAAGAATGTGAAGTGTTAATTTAGAGTCCTCAAAATAGATATTAAAAAACATCAGTTGACACAGCTGACAATTACAACTATGTTTGCATCTACAAATCAGTAAATCCCAAAACTCAAGCAAATCTCCTGGGCAGTCCCTATCTCTTCCTTTTTTCTTAATTCTTATCTTCCTTTGCACCTTGGGACTACAAATTAAAAGCTTAAATGCAAAATAACAGCTGTTTTCATTCCATTTTCAGCTTTAGTGAGATCAGGAGAAAACAAAAGGCTTGTGAGGCACCTTGCTACATACAGATCTTCATCTGAGGCTGGCTAACTCAGAGTATTTTGTTGCTTAGGATTAACACAGAAGAATTCAAAATTTCTTTGGAACTAAACGATTTCCAGGTTTCAACTACCGCACCATCTACAATATTAAGTTTTGATACTTCTATTTTGCAATTATTTCTATGAAGAGCCTGCAGGGTGTAAAGCACTGAAGTGAGTTAATTCATTCTACCACCTCTACTTCCACTGTAGTTTTCTTTCTGCGTCCTAGTAAAGTCTTTCTTTTCCAGGCATTTTATGCAGTTTTGTTCATATTCATCTGAGAATCGATGTCAAGTCACAGTTTTAAGGATATGTGATTTAGCTCATGTCTATGTTAACTACATAAATACGGGTAATTCACAAAAGATTCCCATTAGTAATTTTAGACTCCCACTTGCATTCACAGTATCAAACATCCCTCTAATGAAAGCAGAGATTTCCACTCCCCCAGAAGACTGAAGACAGCCCAGTGTTATTCAGTAAAAAGTAAAATTTCTTTATCGTCAGTCCCCCTGAAATACAGCAGAGACAACAGTGAAAAGCAGTGAAAGAAGAACATCTGCATCACAAAATCTTTTTGTCCATCTGTAGATAGTCGCTCATTTTGATAACCAAATTCTTCAAGCTAGAACTCTCAAATTATTTCACCAGGCTTGAAAGTTTAAGGGAGCTTTTGTAACCAGCATATTCAATCAGTTTAAAGTGACAAAAGAGATGCAAGATTTTACATAGTGGACGTTATCCTGAGACACACTGAGATTTTTCTTTTCATTTATTCTTGCTTCCAATATTCCATCTTGCCAATATTTCATTGTAATGCAGTTTTTCTCAGCCTTTTAATACAGCTGCTCAGGACAAATGTGAAGAGAGATTTCAAAAGCAGTTACAAAGCTGACAAACAAAAACATCCACACAGAGTCTTCAGAAATAGTGCAACGTAACGCCTGAAAATCACTCTTCCTTTATTTAACCTTGACAAACCCCTCAAAGCCAGAAAGCCTCCAGGACCACACCAGAACAAAACAAAGAAAGTCTAACTGTAGTAAATACTTCGATTCTTTGGGGGTAAGATTTTAAAACAGCCCAGTAAAAAGTGGGATGTGAATGCCTTGCCAGACAAGTGCCTCAAGATGAAATTATTTAGATTTGCTCTTGAAACAAAGAACAAAAAAGGCTAAATATTTTATTAAAAATCAAAAAACAGCAAGAAAACAAGAACAAAAAAATACACACCTTGAGACAGAACCACTGAGAAAAACTCAAGGAAAGATATTAAAGAATAGAATCTGTATTTAACTTGAATGCTTATCAGTTTCCATGTAGCTGGATGTGAGACTGTGAGAACAATTGAAGCTGAACCACACCAAGTATCTCACAACTGAATAGCATTTCTGTTTCTCTTGTTGTAATGCTCTCTCTCCTCTAAACACCAATCCTTCACATTGGAAAAGAACAGACATGATAAAATTACAAAACTATGGAAAAAATCTGCTGTCGTACTCTTTTCCTAGTCAAGTACTTGTTTTTCAGAAACATTTTTACATAAGCACAATAGACATTGAAGCACAAGGACAATGAAAAGGTAGGAAGGCAGAATACAGAGGGACCAGTCATAAGTCAAGGTATTTTTCTTTCTTTTGTTTGTGACATTTTCAGGGAACCTTGACAGCAGCACACATCAGGTTACCTACAATTCAAAGGTGAAACAAGATTACAAGAGATATGGAAGAACTTACAGTTATGGCTCCCCTGTACAGTAAAACAGAGAGACAGAGGTTGTTTCAAAGGTCAAATCTAACCAGGAAGCCTGATCAGAAATTTAAATTTGTGTGTGAAAAACAAAGTTAGAATTTTCATCCCTTGGTGTCTCTATGACAACTCCTTTGCCACCTCAGCTCCCTGCTACTAGCACAATCACTGGCAGCACTTTTAACCTCATCTGGGTCATGGGTAACAGGCATAAACTCAGCGGTTTTGTTCTTCTGGTCTTGGCAGGAACCAGAGAGTGCAGATCCAGCCATGGGGTGACAGCTGTTCCATGTTCTCTTCTATCAGGGCTAAAGATCTGCATCATTAACTGTGCTGGAAATCACACAGCTCAATCAGTGGAAAAAAAATACATAATAATTCATCCTGGTACACAAGAATGGCCAAAACCCATAGAATATATAGTCTTTAAAATCTGATTTAATATTAAAACAAACAACAATCATGTTGTGATTGTTTATGGAAAGACATTTAGAACTTCTATAGTGAGTAAAAAACATTAAAGCAGCTTAGCTGTGGATAAAGACCAGTTCAACATTTACATTCACTATGGCAACCTGCTTCCCTCTTGGACATATGCCGCTTCTGTATCTACATGGCTTGTGCTGTGGCTCCAGAGATGTGTTTTGAGGAGACTTCTCTGAAATCACTCATACCTCATCGTAACACAAAGCTTGGTGACCTAGCTGTGTTATGAGCTATAGAATAACTGACTTCACCAGCTCCCTGCTTATCTTCTGTGCGTTTGAACAGCAGCTGCCAACAGCTACTATCACACTACTGCCAGTACAGTGTACTGGGATGGTGAAGGAATTCATACTCTCATCACTACTATGGTTACTAAATGATACAACAGAAAGATTTTAATAGAATTTAGTTCTGTGTTTGTATTGTTAAATTCTCTGTAGTGATGCAGAGAATGCTTAGTGAGAATTACTAGAAGTAATTTTTTAAACTCTTTTGGGTTTCCTTTATTTATTTTTGCTTGGCCCTAATCTCCATTAATTTATAAAAAGTAGACCAACAACATGGAATTGAAACAAGTTTTCTAGCAGTCCTACACCCAAGAGTTCAACTATCGTTTATTCCTTGCCTTGTATCCTAAGCATTATTCCTAAGCAAGGAATAAGTAATTACATGGCTGTGGTTCCAGAGGCACATCTTGAGAATCACTGCACTTCTCTCAAAACACTGCCACACATAGTGCCAAACCTGGTGACCTAGAATTGCATATGCCTTACTTCATTCCCCATCACCAGAAATTCTCAGCATAGACTACCCTAACTTAAATCAGACAGTCTAAACTAAAACTCTTCTTGAGAATCCTTTGTTCTGTGCTACAATTAACATTTAGATTTCAAAGGAACAGGAATAGTTTTGTTAAAATGTTCTATTTAAAAAGTTAAAACAAAACAAGAATATTTTAACTTGAAAACAGTTGGATTTAGCTTTTTCTGTTTATTTAACTTTTAACAACAGTTTAAAATTAAAGGTTGAAAACATTTTTTTTTTATATTCGAACCTACTGGTTGGTCTAAAAAATTACATCTGACATTCCATCTAACTCAGGTGAGAAAAGCCTTTAAAATCTGCAAATTATTAAAGCTGGAAAACCCTTTCAACACCGGAACATCTAAAGAGATTTTTTTCTGCCAAAAAATTGAGTAGCATCACATCTTGATTAACATGTTCTTTTGAAAGAAGAGAAGGCTCAACAAAAGGCGTTCACAGCCTTTTTTAATTAGGTTTGCCAAAGGCAAGAGGTCACTGCAGGAAGAGCTGTGAGCACTCCTTCCTTTATTATAAGCATGCTCTAAAATAGTATTTCAGGTTTGCAAGAACTCCATGATATCATGGATAAAAAGAAAATAGGCTCATCTGAGTATGAACTACTTCCTATCTTGCCAGCATTTGCAGAAAAATAGAATTCAAGTTTTACCTGGTGGAGGAAAGACTTCTGCCTAAAAGGAAGGCAATACATAAAAGTCTATTTCCAAAGTAACCAACATAAATCAAAACGAATACAAACTCAATCTGTAATGAGGTGAACCCAACAAGAGAGGACTATTCACATTTCTAAGGTAGGTGAAGTGCTGCTCCCTTGCGTTTTCATTCATGTTTTCTTTTCTTTTGAGCAGATGATATGATTCCCATTTTTAAACTGAGTCTTCCATGTGTCACAAAAGACTACCAAATAATCAAAAAGAGATTTTCTTCAGATCCCTTCATCTATGCTCTCTGAGGAAACAGGCTGTGTTTAACAGCACTGAAAAAATCTCTTCTTAAAAGCTATCTACATATGAAACAAAATGAAAATTTTTGTTGAAAGAGTTTTTGGTGCCTAAAGGGATGCCTAAGTTTGTATCTGAACTTTGGTTTATTCAGGATCAGAAAACCAGACAGGGGATGCTGCTCACAGAGACAAGACATCACCACTGAGGTCACTGCTGGGGTCAGTGGGCTGTTCAGCACACACAACACTTCAGCAGGAGTCAAGTACCTGCCTGGAGAGGGAATGAGGCCACAGCAGGCTGGGAATTGAAGCAGGCTTAAAGAGGTGCACGAGTGGGTGAGATGGGTGAATGGTGAATGACACACTGTAAATCCACTGGATGCACTGCTGAAGGAGATCAGCTGGTGGAGACACAACATAAAGCCCTGTTATATTTAACACCAGTCTCAGTGTAAATATTGCAGCCTTTCTGTTTATATTCAAAGCCATTCTGTAAATATCGCACACTTACTAGCTTAAAAATAAATCAGTAAGGACAAATCTCAGTACAATAAATGCACTAACACTGAAGCAATGAATGCCTAGTTTACATAGGTTATTAGATGGATACCCAATCTCCTTCAAGGATCCTGAATAGCTCCAAATCTCTTACATTCTTACAGAATGCTTCTGCATGCTATATAGTACAATGGAAAAGACACAACAAACTTATGTGGTCCTTGATCACAGCAGGGATGTCATGCTCAGTCTAACTTTTTCTGCATTGTAGCATGTATCTATATCAGCTGAGGCCTGCATTAACACTAAGGTTTCTGCCTGTGAACCCACTGTACAGCACAGATGTGCTACACTCCAGCTTACCCGAGCTGGTGCTAACAAGCCTTAGAACACTTCATGGGAAATGATGCATCTGCACCCTTCTGCCTCTAAGACTTTTCACTGCTCACTCCACACTTAATATTCAGGCTCCAAGTCCCATAAAAACCCAAAGGACTGAATATATATAAAGAAAATATGTTATCCTAAAAGGACACAAAATGTGTCGTTCACAGCCCTCCTACAGTCATTCAACTGTGCTTTGGTGATGACTGCCATATGTTATGTGGCTTCTTGCACAGGAGCACTTCAAATATTTTCCACTGTTTACTTCAATAATTATTAAATATGACTATCTTTGGATAATTACAGAACATATCCACAGTTTTCATCATACTGTCTTAGGCATCTACTTCATTATAGCCTAATTGGAGCAAAACTGTTCCCTGTCTTCAGAAATAGCAGCAGAATTTTAAGAATAGCTCTACTACTGCATTCCCATTCAATTTTGTTGGGACTTATGGAACCAGCATTTATCTCCCATGTGCTTTGACTCCATCATTAAATACTGCCTCTAGTCTTTTTGATTGCACTTTCTGAAATTTTGGTGTTCAATCATTTGACTTGGTGTCACAGTTACTTCAGCTGTTGCTTTATCGATTTTGCATACACCGCTCTGGTGGGTTGACCTTGGTTGGACACCAGATGCCCTCCAAGCCCATCTACCACTCCCCTTCCCAGCTGGACAGGAGAGAGAAAATAAGATGGAAAACAACTCATAGTTTGAGATAAAGCAGTTTACTAAAGCAAGAGCAAAATTTTGTGTGCATATAAGCAAAGAGGAAAGAAAAGTTTATTTTCTACTTCCCATCAGCAAGAGATGTTCAGACCCTTCCCAGGAAGCAGGGCTTTGCATGCAGAGTGCTTGCTTCAGAAGGCAACGTTGTAAATAACAAATACTCCCCTATTTATCTTCTCTCTCTTATTTTTTGCATCTGAGCTGATGTCATATATTATGGAATATCCCTTTGGTTAATTTGGGGTCTGCTGGCCTGGTTGTGTCCCCTCCCAGGGTGTTGCCCACCCTCAGCCCCTTGAAATGGGCGTGCAGGGGGGGACAGAATGTTGAGACACATCACTGATGCTGTGCCAGTGCTGTTCAGTAGTGGCCAAAACACTGGATGTTATCAACACCTTTCTAGGGACCAGTGCAAAGCACAGCACTGAGAGGGCTGCTGTGGGAAAATGAACATCTCAGCCAGACAAAATGCAACCATCTTCAAAAGTTTGTTTGCTGTGGGAAGAAACACCTGGGCAGCCAGACTACATGGATACTCATCTTCAGCCCACCACCCATGCTCATGTCTCCATTCTGGAGAAGGTAATGTTTCCCACTCTCTCTGAACATTCAGCATCATATCAACTTAACCAAACCACTTTGGTAACTCAGGTGCAACCAGAGGTCATATGAGGGAGCCCTGTGAGAAGAGCCTTGGTAGAAGACTGAGTTTTAGCATGGCAAGGGTAAATAGTTCCATTTAGTAAAATATCTTTCATTCCTTATCATTTTATTTTCATCAGATGAGGAATTACAGTTGCACTAGTTAAATATTGATATTTCTGCCACAGATGAGAGCTACAAACAAACACTCTCTAATCTAAATAGTCAAGCTGAAGTGTGCTTGGTAACATAGACACAATGAAGGCTGACATTTTGTATCTGAAAAATCATGATGGTTATTCAAAAAGCCTTTGCCATATCTTTTACTGGCAAGATTATTTCTTTTTCTCCTTGTTACTGTTTCCCCTCCAGACTACCTAATAAGAGCCCAACATGAGAATTCAGAACAACAGAAAATCATGACACTGTAGCACTTTTCAGCATCACTTTCGACTGACAAGGGCTTTAGAATCAGTCTCTCCTACCAGTCCAGAGAAGCAGCAGCTTTCACCCCTGTAAATGATTTATCTCTCCCTTACTGTTCGAGAGAGTGCAAAGTATGGCCAGAAGACCCAAGGGCCTGGTTAGCCTGTTGGAAATAGGCTCAAACACTGGCTTGCCTTAGGGCTGGCCTTGGAGCAGGATCCTCACACCTTTTTTGGGAGCTCAGGGCACAGCAGGCAGGCTGGCGGGAGCAGCCAGGCTTGGGCAGGTTCCCAGCCCATCTGGTCTCACTCCCAAGGTCCTGCAGGCAACTTGATGCTCACTGGCAGGCCACACCACTCGGCTCTCCAGGGAACAATCAAATAATTTATTCACTATCTGGAAACAGAGTGAAAACACTCCTCCTGCACCTTCTCCCTCCAAAGCACACTACAGACTGTCTTGGGCTGTGGCAAAATTAAAACAAGAGGCAGAGCTGAAGACAAATCTCCTAAAGGAAACATAAAATGCCTGGCCCTGTAAAGAAAGCCGCCTGTATCCATATTGAGAGGTGTGTGTCTAACATTTTCACTTAAAAAAAAATCAAACACAGCTGTCCTGAAGAATTCCGAGCATGCAAGAGACATGATCTCTGCAGGGTAATTTTGGGGGGGACGACTCAATCCCCATGAGTAGCACAGAACAGAATGGTGGCAGAAGGATTATGGAAGCTTTAAGATAAGTTTCTCCATGACTGTTAGTGAAAGTACCTGAGGTCTGACATCAATTAAAACCAATGTGATGGTGAAGATAACCATCACAACTGACAACGTCATGATATAATCCAAATTCTGTACAGCATTTCACTCATTTCAGTGAAAGCAGAGAAGAGTCAAAGCTTCCTGAACTGCAGTTTTCAATGGGTACACCTGCCCAGAGCATAGACTTTTAAAGGTGTTCCCAGGGTGGTGAGCTTCCTCAGTCAAATAGGAAAAAAAGAAGAAAAAATTATTTCAAGTAATGATTCTATTATAAAAGCTATACTGGAGTTGCATATTTTTCTTTCACCATTTAAACAAGTCGGTCATTTCTAAATATAGAGTTGCTGTGAACAAGACTAATCTCCATAGCCCCAGAAGCATTTCTGCAGCCAGAAAGAAACAATAACATAATTATTTTAATTGCAGTGTCTTTAAGACTTAATCTCTAATAATGTGATAGCCAGCTGTTTTTGCAATCTATCTCACTTAAAGAAATTGAATTGGTCACAAACAGCTGTTCCTAAAAAGCACCCACATAATAATGTGAATTGCACATTTTAAGGTCACAACATGCAAACTGTAGAACTGTGATATGTGGATAGCAATTTTTATCTCCCTTTCCCACTGCAATACAGATCCAACTGAAGGCAGATAAGGTGCATTCAGTGATTATGTAATTGAGATTAATTCACTTCCTTAATGTAAAATAATCATTATCTGATAAACAATAAAGTTTTAATATCCAGTTTTGGTACACTGAAGCCACAGATTCAAATAAAAATTAGTCTATATATATTGAACTCTGAAACTATAATCTTATCAAGAATGCAATACAGTCTTCATTCTAAATCTTGGAAGCGAGATCCGGTGTCCTTCCTGGAGCCCTCCTTACTGATCTGCCATTACTTGTTTGACGCAGGAATTATTGGCTAAAAATGATATGAACTGTCAGGCTGAAGCCGAACAAAATACCCAGTAGTGATCCTTGCAGTACTTAAAATGTCTGGAAAAAGCATCACTAACTATGTTGTATAGATACAGTATATTTAAAAAGTAATGTCTATTTAATGGAGAAATTCCTAATAATAATTTTTATTCTTTAAATCCAGAGACCCTACTTTACACTGATCTATGGGCAGTTAAGTAACAGCAGACATTCTTCTCTTAAGGACAAATAGCATACTAAAAATCAATCCTTTACAGATTGAATAGCTCTTTGTGTTTCTTATCTGACAACTATTCCAGTTTCAGACTAGCAAATGTAGTGTGCCCAAAATTTTCATTAAAGTCAACAAAAACGAAGGGTTTAACTGAAATCTACATTTCCATAGATCCTGGATCACATTCTGATCATAGAGTTAGCTTATCCAGAGTGTTGCAGGTCTTGAGACTTCCAGTCTGTAATGATTTAGGCTGAGTTAGTTTCTACACAGTGGCTGCTCTGGGGCTATGTTTTGGATTTGTGCTGAAAACAGTGTGATAACACAGGGATGTTTTTGCTACTGCTGAGAAGCCCTTGCACAGCCTCAAGGTCTTTTTTACTGCTTTCACTGCCCCACCAGTGAGGAGGCAGCAAGTGCACAAAGATCGAGTTGGAGCTACCTAAAAAAAACCACCAAAACAAAAACAAACAAACAAACAAACAAACAAACAAAAAAACAAACACCACCAAAAAACCCCACAGAAACAGGATAAATTAATAAATTCATTAAAACAAAACTTTTCTTAAATACATAGATTTCTATGGCTATTGTTTATACACTGACAAGTGTGGAAACATCTTCCAGATAGGAACAATTATGATGCAAAAGAACTATTAACCTAAGAAAATTGGTTCAATGATAAATGATACAAAGATACTACTATATGCGTATCAGGAATTCTAAAATAATAAGAAAAAAACCACTAATATAAAAGGTTTACTTGTATTTTATCATGATCTAAAGCCTGTCAGAGTGTGCAAAGGTCTCCATATGTGCACTTAATATCTCCATTTCTTCCCTCTCTTCCTTTTTCTCCCCATAACACATAATTTATGAGATAGACTTCACATACACTGTCTACACCATGGAAGTTGGTCTATTACTACAATGGATGCCTTAAATAAACCAAGTAGAATTTCTGTTTAACCAAATGGATAGAAATACATCTTTTCTTCATCCTTAGTTTGTTGTGCAGGTTTCCAGAAACTACACAACTGAGAAAATACTAGTTTCAGAAATTTCACAAATATTTAGAAAGGTATATTTCACCCTTAAAATTCAATTTTAAAAAACACCCTCCTATTAACAGCTGTACCACGATTTCTATCTATAACACCTACTCTAGAAATATTTTTATAAATTATTCCCTTCTATAAACATAAATTTAAGGAATCAATGAATTTGTTCCACCTAATATAACCTGTAAAACAGATGAAATGTTTAATTTACCAGGAACTCTACTAATAGCAGAGGTAAAGATTCAGCAATACTCATTTATTACAAAGGATCTGAACACTGAAAATCCATCATTGCCCTAAGAAAACTGAATGTGCAGAATCCCTATGAAGGTGAATGGAAGCCCTTGGACAGAGAAATATCCCTGAAGTTGCACTTTGGAACACAGTTCTGAAAAGCCCAGACAATGAAAGGCGATGAGGCAAAGTTTGATATCAGAACTTCCATGGTGTGGACAATTTTGGGACAGCACATCAGTGCTTACTTTTTTCAGCTCAGAAATCACCGAGCATTGTATCCTTGGAATCCATCATCAGAATGGAATGATCAGTAGCATACAAAGGTGTTATCAGCAAACAAAGTACTATTTATTTGACATGAAAATAAATTGGACTGTGAAATAATGCAGTTTACACACACACAAAATTTCATGAATTCATATGCACATTTAAATGATTCTGTATGCACAAAAAGTGTGCACAGAATCATTTTTCACTGATGCAGTAAGACCTGTACATTCTTGTTACCACCAAAAGGACAGTTTCAGCAGTTTTTCCCTCCTTATGGAAACAAAGCACATAATCATATCTACAAGTGCTGAATAATGAAAGGATAAATCCCACTTTTTCATACTGATATAAATTGAAATATTAAACAGCTATGGAACTGGCAGCACAAGTGCATTAAGAAAGCCTGCAAAAGCTGAAAATGAAGCCAAGAGAAAATTGAACTGAGGTACTGAAAGTATCTCTCATTTTGCAATGAGAAATGAGAGCCTTCAAGATACGTCTTCATGGTCCTATATTCTGAGAGACTCACCATTACTTAGAGGTAGGGATAACCCAATAGGCAGTGAGCAGCAGGCATTTTACTAGCTCTGTGTCACCTTTATATAAACCCAGAGACAGAGGCAAAATCCCAGAAATAAGATTAATCCCAGAAACAGGATTAATATTTCTAAAGCACGAATGAGTTTTGGCAGTTTTTATACTAATTGATGGCTTGGAACACAAACGTAGCTACTATAAACAGGATTTACCACATTGCTTGCAAAAGACAGCCACAATACAATCTTTTCTTTAGTGTTTGTTTAGCACTTATCAAGAACAACCTTTTGACAAAATATGGTAAGTGGAACAGAGAAAAGGAATGAAAGGGAGAGCTGAAAATTGTTACATGCAGGTGGTTAAGTATTTTAAGACAAAAAGGAAATTGGACAGTACCAAGTGTCTGAAAATCTTCAGGCACATATGGCAGATAAGACACAAGCAAGGTACACACAAGAATCACAGACCCATAGAATGGCTTGGGTTGGAAGAGACCTCCAAGATAATCTAGTTCCAGACTCCCCACAATGGGAAAGGACACGTCCCACTAGATCACGTTTCTCAGAGCCTCATCCAGCCTGGCCTTGAACGCTTCCAGGGATGTCTAATGTTCCATAACTTCTCTGGACAACCTGTTGCAGTGCATCTCCACCCTCACAGAGCAGAATTTTTTCCTATATATCTAATCTAAACCCACTTTTTTAGTTTGAAGCCATTCCCCTTGTCCTGTCACCACATGCCCTTGTAAACAATCTCTCTCTCTTCTTTCCTGTAGGCTTCCTTCAGATGATGGAAGGCTGCAATTAGGTTACTTCAAAGACTTTTTTTTCCAAGCTGAACAATCTCAATTTTCACAGCATGTCTTCATGGGAGAGGTCCTCCATCCCTCTGATCATATTGGTGGCCTTTTCTGGACGTACTCCAAAAGGTCCTTCCTATTTTGGAGACTCCAGAACTGGATTTGGCAATCAAGGTCTGTAGTTCCCAGGGCCCTGCTTTCTACCCTTCTTAAAGATGGATACAATACTGCCCTTTTTGCAGTCACCTGAGACTCCCCCTGACTGTCAGGGCATCTCAAATATCATGGAAAGTGGCTTGGCAACTATGTCACAACCAATTTTCCTAGGGTTCTGGCATACATCTCGTGTCCCTTAGACTTATGTATATTCAGGTTCCTCAGTTATGAACCTGATTTTTATTTACAATGGAAGAGACTTTGCTCCCCAAGTCCCCATCCTGCTGTTCCACTCAACAAGTCTGGAAAGAAATATTGCTATTGAAGACTGAGGCAAAAAAAGTTGTGGGCACCTCAGACTTCTCATTTCATTGTTACCACTTTTCCAGCATTGTTTATTGGAGGTATTCCCTCTCTGACTGCTTGACACACCTGTAGAAGCCCTTGTCAATTTTTGCATCCCCTGCCAGGTTCAGTTCTGGCTTTGCCTTGGCCTTCCTCACCTTATCCCTACACAACAGAACTGCATCTCTAAACTCTTTCCAGGTTACCYGTCCTAGTTCACACTGCCTATGCATTTGCTTCTTTCCCTTTAGTCTGAMCAGCAGTTCCCTACTCAGCAATGCTGGTCTCTTGCCTTCCTTGCCCTTTTTTTCTCTTCATTTCTGTAGACCAACTAAAAGATATATCCTTCTGCCAAGACATTAATCTTGGGGCATTTTCAGTTTTGGCATGAATTTTACAGCCTATTTTCATCTTACATTACCATCAATGACTGTAGAGAATGTGAAATAGAATTAATACAACCGAGTCCTGCAATCCTCTTTGAGGTAGGGAAGTGAGTAATGCCAGGCACATAGGGGAACAGCTGAAATAAAACCTTGAGTGGCCATGAACACTTCCCTGGGTTAAAAGTCTGATGGATTACGAAGAAGCGAGTGCAGTTGTTAAACCCTGAACACCACAACTTTTCTTGAGCCATTCTCCAAACCTATTTAAACTTCTTTAATTACCTCAAGGGGAAACAGTAATTTTATCCAACTTTCTTGTTGAGAATGAGAAGGCATTTTCTGTACCTCCTAGACAGCTAGATCTCCCTTTGTAATTCCCTTTGACAATACCCCTGTAGTCCTGAGTGACGTGCCATATGTGAGTCCATTCTAAAGATGGACTAAAATACCTTATAAATTCAAGATGTTTACAAAGGCATGTAACAAACTTGACAAGGCAGAATAATTGTTTGAAGCCGGGTCATAACGTATAAAAATAGATAGGTTGATAAATAACCTTTAAAAGCTTCATTAAAAGCCTGTGTCCTTTTAGAATATTAAAANAAAAAAAAAAAAAAAAAAAAACCCAACCCTGCATTTAAAAAAAAGCAGCCTAATTCTTTTTTTCATTTCACAGAATGAGAAATGTAAGTGCAGATCTTGTAAGTCTAGTTAAACCACATTATGCACATTTCAGATTACAAGTATTCCTTTCTAGAGCAGACTGACAGTTTATCCTACCTGCGGTGTATGACCCCCACAAAAACAAATCAGGATATTCAATTACTTGCATCAGGTCCAAGGATAATGAGGTTTTAGTACAATTCTGTTCCATAAAATTTCATTAGTTGCAGAGGTCATATTGATCTGTAATTAGATAATGTTTTGCCACATTTTATGGAGATTCTGCAGCTTCACTCAGGCCTTACCAATAAAGTGAACAATCTTAATTTTCTACAGGCAGATAAAGTCAAGAAAATATAAAGGATTCAGGATAAAAGTAACAAGAAAAAACAAAGCAAAAATACCAAAAAAAACCAAACAAACAAAAAATAAAAAATCAAAAATCTTCTCCAAGCTGTTAAAGTAGAGAAAATAAACAGTAACATTTTGATAAAATGCCTCATCGTCTCATCACCAAATGTCTTATTGGTCTGGCAGGAAAATATGGGAACCTGCCTCTTCTCTAAAACTAAGGATAAGTGCTGTCTAAGCCTACTTTTATGCCTAAACTCCAATGCCTTGACCTTCTTCGACATGGAAGCTCTGTCCTTTCCTTGGCACTGTTTCCCTGCCTAGAAAAAAATAGATGGTTTCAACAGGTACTGTCTAATACAAGCTCTTGTTTTTAAGAAGGAATGATGCTTGAGTAGATTGTAACAGGAAAGGGCAGATGGTAGACGCAGGCAGCAGCTGCCACTACCAGTAAAAATCATAGGGCAAGGTCACTCCAAGAACTCTGGTCATTGTAGAAATGGTTTGGGGTGAAGTTTTTTCTGTATGTCCTTGAATGAATATTGAACAGCGTGGAACAACATATATTTTAGCCTATTATTCCCAGAACAGAACAGAAAAGAAATCTACACACAAAGAAGTCATTTGTTAAGCACAAAGTAGAAGAAAAGTGCCACTCACAACAGAGGACCTGACCTCTAAAAAATTCCAACCAAGAGGCAAAGAAAGGGTCAACTCCTTTCCTCCTGAGATGACTGTAGGGGAACTAGGAGAACAAACCTGTGGAGTACATATTCCAGATGAAACTCCAGAAATGCTGTTTGAGATGAGATGCGAAGAGGTGAGATAGATACCTCAGATTCCAGCAGGACAACCTGATTTGCTTAAGGAGGAGTTAGGCAAAGGCCACTGAAAACATTCATGCTCAGTGACATGCAGCGTGTCTGTTCATATAACCTGAAGCTGGTTACCAAATTAATTGGGTTATAAAACTTGAGGGAAGCTAGATTTAGTAGCAAGACGCCTAAAGGAACAAAGGTAGCCAGAGCAGAGACATACATGTCTTGTACTCCTTACATATTTATTTCTGCTGTGTAATTTCTATGCCACAATGTGCTTTAACTCGCTTTGTTTGAGTACATTATAATAACAGCAAACAACTGAGCTTGTGCCCTCCTTTCCCAGGAGGTGTTCAAGGGGCTGAACAATTCATACGCCTTACAGTTAAAAACAACACACGACCAAAACAAAGCAACTAATGAAATATTAAAGCACCAAAGCAAGCCTGACCATAAGCAGAGACAATGAGACACTAGGGTGCTTTTATCCATTCTTTCTCAGAGAAGGTAATGGACCAGTTTTAACCAATATTGTTCTAAGGCCTATCCTATGCAATGGGATTGTATACACACTCTAATTATTTTCTCTCACTTGTGTAGATTGCCTTTTTGTTAGGATAAATCCACCATATCTTTAGCACTGGTCTCTACAACCTCTGTAAAAATAAAAAGGAAAGTAAAAAAGAAAAATGGCATAGCTTCTTGCTTGAAAAAATGTAAACAAAACCACCACCAGACTAATCATGCACAGCCCTAATATATGGAAAGGAAAATAGTTTATTAAATTTGTCAGGTCTTTTAATGCAATAACGTATCGATTAGGGATCCATGGCTATAGCTGTTGTACAATAGAATCAGAATTAAATTGTATCAGTAAATAACAGGTATTCTAATATCAAAGGAGTATTGTTCCATTTAAAGGAGTGTAGGAAAAAGCAACAAAGTGGAATTAAAGATGCATTAATGTTAACTCCCAAGATTAAATTTAATTAATAATTAAACTCCCAAATCATAAATTAAGCCACATTAGATAAAATGAAGACATAATCACAGAAATCTCTAAATCCTCATAACTCTCTAAAAATCCTTTAAGCCTAAGGGCTTAAGTCAGTAACTTACAAAGTTAAGGTTTCTATTTGGCATTTTTACCTTTGGATGTTTCATGCCATAGAAGTCTATTAGTGACTTCGCTGCATTTTCCATTTTATTATCTGTGATTAGCTGCCACCAGAGATAAGACATTTTTCTCAATGGAACCTTAGCAGTAATATTCTTGATACAAAAAATGGTCAAATATATTCAGGGAGCAATTAATTAGGAATGTGTGTACCATATAGGTCTATGGTATATATAGCTACTAAGAACTGTGGTTGTTTATTTCTTCAGTTTTTAAATATATAAATTGCATTTAAATTTCTCTTTTAATAAGTTATGAAACCATGTGCAAACTTTTCCTGGTTTTGAGGGTGGTTTTTGGTTGAGGTTTTTTTGGTTTTGTTTTTTTCAAAATAATTGTAATTGAGAAACCGTCAATTCAACAAAATGAAGATACTGTCTACAACATGTCCCTGCATCTCTTTTGAATATGGAAAAAAAATAGACTTTTTTTTAATGTTGCAAAACTTCCCAATTCAACTATATGGAAGCACACAACCATCAGTTATCTTTGTACTTAAAGTACAAATGTGAAGTGAATCGTTCTTACTTTGTTTGAGATGAGGTGAAGAGAATGGTCTAAGAAACAGAGAGATGTGTAGCTTTATAGTTTACTCAATGGTTTTGAGACGGAGCCTGTGACTTTGAATTATTTTACCCAGTGTATGAATTTCAATGCCTGATTGTGTCTGTGTAAGAGTGAATTATTACACATTATTTCCAGAAAGTTTGATTTGATTTGATTTAGAAACACTGTTTCTGGGAAAGTAGTACTATTTTTTTCCTTAAATACACAGAAAAAGGTGAATGCATCTGTACTAAGCACAGTAAGACAGCAAGTCTCTCAAAATTACATATCTTTATTCAAGATACCACTTGTAGACCATTTTAAAATACATTGACATTAGAAAGCAAGCTCTCATTTGGGTTTTTGTTTTGTTTTGTTTTTTAATACACATAATTGATCTCCATTACTCTTTCTTTTCTCCTATATACTTAAAAAACTCATGTAAAAAGAAAAAATTAAAAAAAAAAGCCCTTGTGCATTACACTCAGCAAGACCCTGCTACACACCACAGACAGCAATCATAGCTACCCACAAGATTACTGAGGATTGTCAGAAAGCAAAACAGATAAATTCTGAAAATGTTGTGGGTTATTTCCCAAACTTCATAAATAGACTCATTGTGCAACCCAAGTATCACAGAAAAATAATTGGAAAAGCAACATGGGGTGAAGTTATCATCACTGAGTATGAAAGCAATGCAATAATGGCCTTCCCTGTGTCTAAACCAAAATCTACAGGCATCACTGAAATCCATACAGATCATACAGACTTAGACAGCTACAGAAACAGATTTCAGAAGTAACTGGAGACAGTTCCAGATAAGGCAGCTGTACCTATTTTTACTGGCATTTTTTTTTCCATTCTCAAGAATTAACAACTAACTAGGAAGGGATTAAAATCATCATACTCAGTATTTATAGTAGGGAAACCTAAATATTCCAGTCAGTGTCTGTCACTTTTCCTTACTATACAATAACTTCCTACAGAATGGTGACCTCAAAGATTGCTGGTAATAATAAGTAATAGATGTCACAGAGGAAAAATATTAAGTTGATTTAACAGATCAGAAATAACTTTATTCTCAGCTATCCATCTCTTTCAAAGGTGGGGCTTTTGGTAAGGGTACATCTCTACCTCTGGGCAACCAAAGTGCCAGTCCTTGTTTTAGAGACATAAAACTGCACTATGGGATCCAGCCTATGGTGAAAGTGAAAACCAGAAGAAAGCACAGACCCAAATGCCCACCAAAAGGTACAGATAAAAGGCACCCCATTCAGACTGCATCAAATTTATCTGCATGTGTATTCAGAACAGTAGGACCGACAAGAGCACAATGCTCACTACACAAACACCTCATTCATCTTAGCTCCACTGACTTGCCTGACCACATGAGGGGTTGAAAATGCTCCAGAAGTTTATCGTAAACATTGTCTAGTTTTTTCACAGTAAGACTGCTTCTAATCCTGAATGTTGTCAGATTAATCCTCTCCTGCCCATAATAAGCACCTTTCCTTTCAGAATCTGTATACTTCACCTCTGTTGTGATTTTGCCAAGAGCATGTGAATTTCAAATGTCCCTAGTTCTTTGGGTTCCCACACATCTGCTGTGTGTTCCACAACAATCTTATTATACCATAAAAGATGGATTACAAACACTATGTTCACGTAAACTGTGATGCAGAAGCACTCTAAAGAGCACTAAGTAACCCTGGCACCTGCATTTCACCTCTTAGCTCCTTCCCTGCTTTATCCATAGAAGTCTTCAAAGGGAATCATAACACGACAGAAAAAGCAGCACATACCTGGAACTTGTCCCAACACACAGGTAGATAACACACAGGGGTGTATCCCAATGTATGAGAGATGGGTATCACTCTTAGGTAGGGGAAGAATTAAATCCTGTTGGCTTTATGTGTACATGTAAGTTTACAATTTTCTAGGGCAATATCTTTTTGGACTAGGAGGCATAGCAAAAATAGGCTGCCAACAGCTTCTCCTCTAGCCTGAAGGACCAGGGATTATTCCTGCCCTCTACTTTAATGATCCTTTCCAAGAACTAAGCTACTGTTCAGCATATGTCTCAGTGTTTTCAGTTATATTAAGGTGATATAAGATCTGTTTGGCTGTTTTTTCCCCCCATATAGTATTGTGTCCTGATGGCAGGGAGACTTATCTAAAAAACAAACATGAATTTGGAATAGGGAATATAATTAATAATTGAACATTCTGGTATATTATGATAGATTCAGAGGTAGCCCTGAAAATACTCCCAGCATTTTTCTTACTCATATGAAAAGAGAAGAGGAAAATACTGCTGAATTAGCTCACTATAAAGATTTGTGTTTCTGGAAGCCAAGCTCTGCAAAGTCCCCAGCACTGAAGAAGGAACACAGGCCTTCTGTTCCAGAAAGGTCGATCACTTGGACCTAGCCTCATAATTCAGACATAGCCCAGGTTTTTTCCCTTATGATTATAAACAAAGAAAACCAACCAAGTACTCTCCAGATTTTGTAAAAGAAGTGCAACAAAAAAGAACTAGTGTGTTATTTCTCTAGTGGTTTTCACTTAGAACACAATACTACACTAATGTAGAGAAGACTGAAAAATTAGAACTCTGACTGTTCATTTATTATTTCAGTCCTTCTCTTATATTGATATCCTTGCTTGTGGAAGGAGATTGTGCTTTTTATTTTGTTTTTAAGCAAGAGATGTTCACCTACTATCTCTCATGTCCCATGGACAATGAATATTACACAGACCAAAGACAGTGTTTGACAGAAAAATCGTTGGGTTTTTTCTTAAGAAATTACGCACAAATGACAAAGGGGCAGTGGAGCTGACAAAGATGTTGAGAGCATTTCAAGCAAAAAAGAAATGAGCCAACAGCATACAGAGACACTGATTTCTACACAACACAAGCCATCATAATTACTTCTATTAGCAGGTTGCTAATAAAAATATTTTGACTATTTTATTGTATTTCTTCCCCTCTGACAAGTAACCCTTTCCTAAAGACTATGAGCTGGAAGCACCTTCTTCCACATCGTATTAGGCAAACTTGTTTGCAAATACTGCATTCTGTCCTGGTCAAAAGACATTGCATTTAGTTTATCGGAGCATGAATTCACATTTAAGAACTCCAAGGGCAGGGCTGTCCAAGAACATCAGAAAGGACCAGACTTCCAATGTAGCATCCTTCAAGGTTGCTCAGGCAGTATCTGTATGGTGAATAACAGGTTATAGTGTCATGGGGTCATGCTTGTTTGAATTACGTGGTTACTGGTTTAATAAAACACCATGACTATTACACAGTTTTAAGAGCAGAAAGATCACTATCCTCTGTAGGAATGATCTGCTAATACAGGTTTCACACAGTATGCTGGGGAAACCCCCTCCTAATGAGATGTCTTTAAAAGCATAGAAAAAACCCACAATAATTTACACATCAGCTGAGAGGGGATGGGGGCCAGGCCCTGTGTCTAAAACACAAAGACACAAGAGAAGTACACATTCTGAAGTATTGTTAATACCAGACTGTAAGTTAATTCTCCTTTCCCCTCATTCTATCCTATTTGATTCCCCAGCTTTTCTTTGGCATTTAGTAGTCCACAATTTCAATATGTTCCATTGGCATTACTTTGGTAATCCCAGTTAAAGAGCAACAGTGAAAAAAATGGAGGTCACCAAATGTTCTGCACAAAAGTGGAAGGTCTCCAAGATGAGTAATGCACTGAAGAACGTGATACAATAAATGTGGTTAAATTATTTTGGCTTTTTCAGCCTACAGAAGAGATGCTTCTAATACTTAAAAGGCAGCTGACACTGCAGATGGAAGTATAACTATATATAAGAATCAACAATGACACAGCCAGAAGCAATAGGCAGAAACAAAACCAGTGGAAATACCAACCTCATATAACAATAATTTAAAAATAAACCCCACACTGGGAAGATCACTGTTTCATGGAAACCTTCCTGTCCAGCTGTGCAGGAGACACTTTGGTAGTCACAGTCAGATCACCTGAGCTGGGATCAAGGTCCCTTCACTCCAGCAACTCCAGTGACCTCATGGGTGCCCTGCTTGGCTCCCCACACACCCCACACTCAAACATTCAGACAAGGTTGTCCATAGCAGAAATTCAGTTGTCTGGATGCTTAAAATTGCCTGAGTGCCTGAACCCCTGGCTGAGCCACAATTCCCTGTGCCCTTCGTTCTGCAAAGGGTTGACACTTCCATGGACTCTGGCCTGGGGCTCTCAACATCCAGAGCTCAACCTGCAGCTCCCACCGCAGCTGCTCACAGAGATACCAGCACAGAACGTATTTCTCAGAAACTGAACATTGGAAACAGGTTGCCAGACAAGTGGTGCAATCTGCCTCACTGGAAATATTCAAGACTCAGCTTGACAGGGCTGTTGATAAGACTACTCTTAAGCCCGGCTTTCAACAGAAAGTTGGACCATATGATCTTCAGAGCTGTCTTCCCACCTAGACTTTTTTCATTATTCCAGACAGCTAAAATACTGAATTTTATGATGCATGATTCTTCCTTTAAAAAATGACTCCAAGAAAGCTGCCATACTCCTTAGCCCTTTTTATTTCTACCTACATTCCACAAAAGTCTGTTTTCCACTCCTTTGAACAGTTAGAAGTCACAAATCAGACTATATGAAATAGTAATGCATGTAGGGTATGCACATATATACTTATAGACACTCTAAATTTGGCGCTAAGTAAAAAACACATTTTCTCTAAGGGACTTCCCACTGTGTCCAAGTTTCCTGAACAACTCATCATGCCTCCCTAACTTGGCACCAGCATGTTTCACCACACTGCTTTGATCAGTTGCAGCAGCTGTCCCCTGCATGCTCTGTTTCATTTGTGCTGGGGACAGACCTGCAAGGAGAAGCCCTACCAAGCACAGGACCAGCAATGGAAGTTTCAGTATCTCCTCTCAGACCTTGAACAGTGAACAGCTTCCAGTATGCACAAGAGGAGAGTGAAGGGTCAGAAACACAGAAGAAAACAAGGGGGAGATGTAGCCTAAGGGATATGATGGAGCACAGAGCCAGCCATGCCCATCTGTCAGTGCTCATCAAGGACAATATGAGGACTCCAGGCAAAGCTGAGGAACCACAACTAGATCCTCTTCCAGCTCCTGCTCTGTTATTTTACACAGAGACATCACAGAATCTGAAATCATTCACAGTGTAACAGCCATTAAACAGCATCCCAACTGTACTACCTAGTACGGGCACTTTGTATTAAACCTTTCAACACTGCGATCCAGATTGAAAGTAGTTACAAGAGTTGTATAATTCTTAAATTATTCAAAAGACTAAAATTTATCCACTTGGAAATAGACAAGAAAGAAGCAGAAGAAAGCAATTATTCTAAGAAACATCCTATGATATTACAAAGTACATGCAAAAACAACCTTTTTTTGAGGCATTAATCAATTTAAAACTTACATATAATCAACTCTCTAAAAACTACCTTTTTAAAGACCAAATACAGTGATACAGTTCTGTGATTCTAAATAAAAACGTCATGCTAAATAAAAATGTCTAATTTGAAAAAAAAAATAGTTTAAACACCAAACAACTATTTTAAGAACAGCACTTGATTATGGAAGCTGAACTATGTTTATGTGACTTTCATGTTTTGCAACTGTACTTCAAGCCTATGCACTGTTAATTTTCATAAACACAATACTGGATCAGACAAAGCAATGACTTGCTGCAGTCTGCCAATTTCAGAAAAAAATCCCAAAACAATACTTCTTGCTTAATACAGAAACATGCATGACTTTGTAAGAGTGCAAAGGGAAAAGCAAGCCCTTTTTCCCCCACACATACACAAAAGACAAACTACAAATTTTCAGCTGAAACAATATTTCAGTTATAACAACTCAGAATAGGCAGTTCTCAATATACTTTAGTACAGCTTGGTAAACACATTTACAGAAACTGAATCTGTTTGCAAAGTAATTGAAAAGGCTTTATGTGCAGTTTACACTCACAACTCGGAGTATTTTTTTTAATGTATGTATTAGTGAGATGTGCAAGGCAGACCTGGTTGAAAACAAATCATAGGAGAAATTCACAGCTGAGCAAATGAATTAGCTGTTAACTACCACAAGGGAAAATACACAGGAAAATCAAGCTATTTTAAAAGATCAAATAGAATTGAATATAAAGTCTTACATCGAGAAATGGAATTTCCATTTTAAAAGACAAGTTTATTATATATTATTAAACGTTGCTATGAGAAACTATAAGCCCTTCCAAAATGTACAAGTGTATCTCATGTAGCCTCTCTTATGTAGCCTCTCACAGCTGGATGGGTATCATGTTGAATGTGTATCTTAAAAGTGATTTCTTATTTGATAGCAGATCATCAGTTAAACTTACAGACAGGAAGAACTACTCATTTTCAGTAAATATTGCTGCAATACCTTGATAAATATATAGTAGCTATTTTTATATATTTGTATGTTGAATGCAAATTAACAACACTTCAAATAGTTTTTGGTTTTTTTAATACACTATCTTAGTAATGGATAAATAAAGAACAAATCTCCATCAAATTCTTCACTCTTTTTTCCTGCTCAATAGATCTTTTAAATAATTCTTTGATGCATTCTAGTCTATTCTATACTTTCATTAAACTTTTTCCTATGATTGACAATAAAACCCATGACACAGGAAAAGAAATCATAGCACAGCACAGATAATATTTTCTTACCTGAAGTAAGAGGTGTGTTCTTGAAAAGTGTGATTGTCCTACTTTATTACATCTCCCATGGCTCAATAAATATTTAGCTCTGAGAAACCCAGCAACAGTTAGAATCATAGAATTGTTAAGGTTGAGAAAGACCTTGAAGATCATGGAGTCCAACTATAAACCTAACAGCTTTGTGCTCACCATTAAATCAGATCTCCAAGTGCCATATCCACATGCCTGCTGAATACATCCATGGATGGTGACTCCACTTCCCTGGGCAGCCTGTTCCAATGCTGCACAAACCTTTCGGTGTAGAAAGTTTTCTTAATATCTAAACTCCTCTGGTGCAACTTGAAGCCATTTATCTCATCCTATCACTTGTTACTCAGGAAACCAACCCTCACTTGGTTACAGCCTCCTTTCAGGCAGCTGTAGAGAGTAATAAAATCACCCCTGAGCCTCCTTTTCTCTGAACTAAACAACCCCTGCTCCCCCAGCTGCTGTTCATCAGATTTGTGCTCCAGACCTTTCATCAGCTCCACTGCCCTTCTCTGAACATGCTCCAGCCTCTCAGTGTCTGTCCTTGTAGTGAGGGGCCAGAATTGCACACAGATTTAAGGTGTGAACCCACCAGTGCCAAGTACAGAGGGATGATCACTGTCCTGGTCCTGCTGGCCACACTATTCCTGAAACAGGCCAGGATGCCATTGGCCTTCTTAGCCACCTGGGCACATGTTGGCTCACACTCAACTGCTGCTCACCAGCATCCCCAGGTCCTTTTCTTTCTCTGGCTTTCCAGCCACTCTGCCCCAATCCTATTGTGCTACATGGGTTTATTGTTATGCGAGTGCAGGACCCGGTATCTCGCAGTTGACAGACAAATTCTGGTAGTGAAAACCCCCTCCCAAATTTTCTAATAATCACTTACCAACGTTACGTGATTAATACATCAACATCTGTCGGTAAGGGTATTTTTCTGCAGTATACATCTGCATTGACCGTACACACTCATCATTTGTTAATAATTATGTTTGAATAATCCTTTCTGTATTTATCATGTAATCTCTAGAAATTTTTATTGGGGTTTTCAAGATGTGTACCTTTGTACATTTTTCAGAAAGAAACAATATTAAAGAACATCAATATTTTGTTTTACTCAGTTCCAGAACCCAACTATCTTGAACAATTTTGTTTTTCTTCATAATAAAGACATGCAATATTGGCAGTGTATTTCCATATAGAACTTCTTGTTACCAGTTTATAAAATGAAGTGCTATGTGCACTCCTAACTCATGAATTTGCAAATCACATAGGGTGTTTATGTCTGGAAAGATATATTGCCTACCGTAGGTTTAATTCACTGAATCTTCACCAATCTTTGGAATTATTTCTTAATATAAATTTTATATTACAGTAATTATATAACTTTTTCTTTTTTTTCAGGTTTTCTTCAGTATTCAATTGTCGTCGTTTTCAGCACTCTCCACAGATGTTTTTTCCATTAGCTTTCCACCTTGTTTTTCGGTCAATTAATCTGCATAAGAAATATTAAGATTTCTCTTGCTGATTCTAAAATAATGGCTTTTACAGTTATATATAACTTTGTACTCTTGAAATCCACTATTTCAAGACTACTACCCAGTTAACTACTGTGTTGGAAGGAGAGCTGACTCCCTTTAAAATGCTACAGAACACAAGATTTAAACCTGCTCAAAGTGAGATCTCATTTATGTGTTT
>PYHW01009485.1:9616620-9629556 GCA_013186435.1 Turdus rufiventris
CGGGGTGGTAAATGTTGCAACTTTGTACTTCATATAAGGCGCACCGGACTATAAGGCACACTTCCGGGTTTGGGGAAAAATTTTAGTCCAAAGGGTGCGCCTTATAGTCGTGAAATTACTGTATTTACTACTGAATTGTGCAACAGAATCCAGTTATAAACTGCAAAAATCTCCTTTCAAAGCATAATCTTAGCAATGGTCTCATGGGGGTTTCACCACCCTTGAATCACTGTGGTTTTCCCTAGAAAAGTACCCACTGATTAATGTAAATGCTTCTCTGTAAACTTGTCCTCAATGGATACTCCTCACATTCTGTAATAGTCAAAATATCTCCCTAGACACTCTCACACTTTCTGCATTACAATTCAGCCCTAAATTTTTTTGGTAGTTGGTAGTACCATATTCCTTACATATGCAGAAAGCATTAGGTTTTGCTTCATCTCTATTTTGAAACACGCATTTCAAATAATATTATGCTCCTTTGAAGTATAATGCACTTTTGAAGCTGCTGTGTGCCAAACCAGTAAAGCTATGCTTGAACATAATGCTCATCTTTCAGTGATTCTGCTGTTCTGGAGGGTAGAATGGGATAGGAAGCAGTTGCTGTGTAAAAGCTGCATACAGTTTCAACATCTTTAAAAGCTTATTTGCAAAGTCAAGAAAAGGAAATGGTTTGAAGATGAAAGCCCTTCAAGTAAATATAGTAATGTACAGAATTATTGCAAAGCATGTGAAAAAATGAAGATAGCAAAAGGGTCAGATGTGGCTTGGCCCTGTCCTTGTTTCAGGGACTAAGCAAAGCAATATGGACACAGGCCAGTCTGTAAAGCAGCAAATTAACACCTATTTTCATGCATCACAGGTCCCATTTCCCCACCTAACTAGAGAAGCTTTGCAAAATGAAGGTCATGGCTCCACCTCTCCTCTTTAACATGTCCTCATGAAATTAAAAAATGCAAGTGAAATGCCATTCAGTGGTGAAGCTAAAAGAGCACTTTCTTCTAAAAGTGAAGATTACCTGCTCCACTATGCTGGAGCAGAGCAACTGAGATCTTGGAGGAGAGGCAGAAACAGCTTTTTGTATTACAGGGATACTCAAAGAACTCCTATGATAAGAATTTTCAGTCAGAAATAAATTGCCTTTCCCCTGATAATTCCTACACAGAAATCTTAAATATTCAATTTATTCCATTTATTGATGGGCATGAGCATGTTTATGCGCTCACACAATGCTGAAATCAAATGTTTGCTACTCCACTGGAAGCATATTCAGGATTTACTAAATGTGAGCAGCAGGCAACACAAAGTCCTTCAGATGGGGACTGAGATAGTTCTTTCTTCTCTCCTTCCTGAAATAAAGAGAAGGCCAGTTTATCGTATTGTCAGTCTGTGGAATACCATTGCAATAAAGAAATCAATAGCTTTAAAAAAGCAGTGTTTTTAATAACAGTGGTTGACCAACAAAGCCTTAATGACAACATATGCCATCATAATTAAGCCCTTTTAGCAGCAATCAGGGCCATCCTTGACTGGGTTGGACTGATCAAATTATCTAATATAATAAATCAGTTTTATTACCCGAGATACAGCCATTGAATTGGTGTCAGACTTACGGAAAAATATTTCAGACATAATTTCTGAGCTGTTTACTTGCTTGGTTGCTGTGGTTCATTATTTAATTATGAGAAACAAATTACTTAATTGAATGTCCATAAACTGATGGTTCCCAACAATTATTTAAAGAAGGAAATGGAATAAAATAATACTCTGTTGCAAAAGCTAAGGGCTCCATACTAAATTGCAAAAGCAAAGACCTACATATTCAATTTTCAACAGAGAAGGTTAAGCTATATTTAAAATATATCTATTAAATAAATAAGCTATGAAAGCATAGAAATGTAAGTATTTGTTACAGCTTCTGAACATTTAGTTAATCAAGTATTACAAATTACATCAAGAAGTACAATCATTTCTGGGCGGGTTAAGTCCTACTGGAAGCAAAAAGAACACGAGTGACTCAAGAAAGAAATTTCTGCAGACTAATTAGTAAAGTCACCTGTAAAACCTACATATATACAAAAATATTTCATGCAGAGAAAGTAAGAAGAGCCCCCATGCAGACCTCTGTGCCAGAGGTTTGCAAGACTTCAGAAAGTCTATCCTACACTACTCTCTCCTTACATTTTTCCCACAGAAAATCACCACTCAGCTGAGCAACATTTTCGGCCAAAGGAAGACAGGACACGCTTCAAAACAGCAGGAAACAAATCTCAAGAGCAGTGAATAAGTGCTAGCCAGGAAAAACCAAGCACTTCAGTTGATAACAAAAACTGAATCACTGAAGCCCCATCTGTTGGGAAATGCCTCAAAAATTTTGCAACAAATTGGAACTGACATTAAAATCAATCCATGACTATGAAGAACTCCATTGGTGAATAGATGTATTTGATTTCTATTTCCTGAATTGGCATATTACTTTCAAGGGAATCTCTGAGTGAGCTTGCTAGCCTCCATAAACTGACCTGAAATGAGTCAAGTTCTGGCTTTAGTTATTTACTGTAACTCAGAGCTCTTCTAAATGGACATTAGGCCATTTTTCCCTGTAAAGCTCAATTCTGGAATAATTTTAGTTTTTGCAATGCTTTGATTTCAGAGGGATAGAGGGAAAATCTACTGCAAGTGTGGTGTAGTTCCATTAAATTTCAAAAAGCCCCAGTTTCCAGCTTTTATCCTAAGAACTTAAATACAAAAATATTTTTCAAATAGAAAGTATACACTGAACTAAATATAGATACAAACCCATCTATGTCACAGCAAAACAGAGCATCCACATTTTTAACTCACCTGACTCCAATATAGTCACACGCAGTAAATGCCCCAGAAACCAACTAAAACAGAGACTACAGCAATTTCACGACTATAAGGCGCACCGGACTATAAGGCGCACTTTTTTTTTTTTTTCAGCAAGGATCCGCTGCTGGCTCTCTCCGTGCAGTTGCTGGTTGCGGCCCCGCCTCCACCCAGCAGCCGCGGCCCTGCGGGCCTGCCTTCACCCAGATGCCGCAGCCCTGCTGGCTCCTCCCGCAGCTCGCGGCTCACACTTCCGGGTTGGCAAATTTCCAAATTTTGTCCATATAAAAGGCACACCGGATTATAAGGCGCACTTCTGGGTTTGGCCCAAAATTTTAGTCAAAAGGGTGCGCCCTATAGTTGTGAAATTACTGTAATTATTACTTGTGTGAGTTAATTGAGGGTACCTGTCAATATCTTGGAAAAGAGGGAGCTTAGACAGATTAACAAATCAGTTAATTGCAAAAACCTGTTTCCCCTCCCTCATTACTGGGAACACTCATGCAGATGCTAGCTCCCAGTTTAGTGTGTTGCCTGCAGAGCTCTGTCCTGGCTCTCCCCAGCTCAAGCCCCTCTGCAGGACCCTTCCTCATTGTGTCTCTCAGCCTCTTATTCTCCAGATACTGACCCCTTCTGTCCAGATTTTTCACTTCTGCTTCTAGCTGCAGTCTGCCTTACTATTTGTGATAGGCTCCCACAATTAAACCTGGGCTATTCTCTCTTTCAGGATGTTTTCTGTGTGAATGAAAGACGGGGAAGCTGAGGGAAGAAGTTAATCTAGTGTGGACAAATAAAGGTGTTTAGCTCCAATATTCAGCAGAAAACCAGCAAAGGTAAAAAAGGCCTCCCAAACAAAGTTGATTCATCCATAAAAACCTGTAATTAAAAAGGAAAACCAAAAATTGTTCATGCAGTAATAAAGGATTACTCAGAGATGTTTCAACTCTCCTATTTTTCTCAGTCAGACAATCTGACATAGAACTTAGCTCATTCTGTTCAGACAATGAAAGTTCCCAGTGTACTCAACATATGCTTCAGATTTGTAGTACATTAAGCCATAGTAATACAGAATCTTAGGATGATTTATGTTGGAAAAGACCTTAAAGGTTATCAAGTCCAACCATAAACCTAACACTGTCAAGTCCACCACTAAACCATGTCCTTAAGCACCACATCTACACATCTTTTCAATTGCTCCAGAGATGGTGACTCACCAGCTTCCCTGGGAAACCTGTTCCAATACTTCACAAACCTTTAAGTGAAGACACTTTTCCTAATATCCAATCTAAACCTCCCCTGGTGTATCTTGAGGCCATTTCCTTTTGTCCTAACACTTGTTACATGGGAGAAGATACTAACATCCACCTCATTATAACCTGCTTTCAGGTTCCAGTTCACAAGTTTTTTTCTTCCCAGGTAAGTATTTATAGCCTTAGATTCCATTAGGTGTTCCAATGTCTTTTTTCTTTTGGTTTGGCATTTTCAGCTTGCTCCAATATTTTAAGGACAGTGTTTACAGCAGCAGGCATCTTTATAAACCAGAAAATCTAGAGCACATGTCCTGTCATTTGGTTACAAGGCAATAGTGCATATACAGAGTTCATGACTCTAATCCTAAATTGTCTGCTTCCCAGTACCAGATACTATCAGGTGTTTTCTAAAAATACCTGAAAAAGCAAGAAAACGCATTTTGCTCTCACACTGAAAACTTGTCCATAACCAAGCAAAAATGAAAACAGACCAGTAAAACTGTCCACCTGTTCAAAAAAGGATTAAAAGAGCAGTTCAGAATGCATAGCTCACTTCAGAAATTGTAAGTTGTACTACTAATTTCTAGATAGTAAAACTGTTGTAATACTGGTTTGGTTTTGGCATGTATCAGGTCAAACTCATTTTCTTTAACAAAAAAGTATTTATCTGAACTTCTTCATTCCCTAGAAAAAGTGTGCAAGAAGCATGAAAATGTTAGCCAGTTATAAAGAAGTCAACTTTATGTCCCATATCAAACCAAATGAAAACAAGCGTTTATAAAACAGGTCTATAAGATACAGGCACATTTTGTATGCAAATATCACACAAGTAAAGGTAAATCAAATCTATATTAGAATTAAAGAATCAAATGTTACTTTTTCAGCAAATGACATTCAGATCAGTATTTGTGCAGGTTCATTATTTCATTTCACTGCTCCATTAACCCTGCAGCCCTGTGCCTTATTTCAGTAGTATTAAATAACTCTGCGGCATATATTGTAAATATATGAGAATTTCAATGCATTTGTTATTACCCTTCATCCTATTCATTGAATGCTTCAACACTCAGTGGAATACAGGTATGTTGTGATATTATCAGACCATCTCATGACATGTAAAGACAAGCTGAAGAACACATATATTTACTGGTTTTGACACTTGAAGTTGCAATTTTAATAACTTCATCTTTTCATTAAAAAAAAAAGAGGAAGGATTTAAATATCCCCACCAACCAAAAGTGAAGCTGATAAACCATATTCTTGCCCTATCCAAATCCTTGAACAACTAAAGTACAGAGTGCATGAACCCAGATGTCCTGTCAAAGCCCATCCATGAAGGAAAAGAAAACTACACATATCCTTATTTCTGGAAAATGGTAATACAAGAGAGTTAATCAAAATTTTAGCTTCAGCAAACTATTCCTGGTACATAGACAAAAGAAATTGGAATAGGCATTGCACTTTCTGGGAGTTTGTGAACAAGAACCATCATTTTTATTTACTTTTTCCTACCTGTCAAAAAACATAATCTAACTTCCCAGGTGTCTGAAGCACTGCTAATATACATTTCATGGTTGGATAAACATAAAAATGCCGACATGAACAGGAAAAAATATGAGCTGAAAAATGCTGCTGTCATCAGTAGAGCTAAGTGTCACCCAAAAGATAGAGACAAGGTTTCTAAAAATTTTAATCTTTCAAGAACTAAAGAAACATACATCCACAAATTTGACCATGCAATATATTTGATGAAATTTTCAACAAACACAAAAAAAAACCCCAAAACCTTGATGATTTGAAATGAGAACGAACAAGTTATTTTTATTTCTTTTCAAAGTGCCACAGAGAATAAAAGTTAAAAGACTTTTAATATTTGTGTCCTTTCTGGTGCTGTACTCAGATGAATACTGATTATTTACAAGCAAAGGATCAAAAATCAAAGCAATAAGTGCTTAAATTAACATACTCTACCCTTTTTCTATGGAAAAAATATTGAAAACAAATAGGAATATATATAATTTCAAACTTTATTCTTGATGTTGAGCTTCAAACCTTAAAAAGCCCAAACTCCCAGTGCTGTGGAGAATACAAGTATGCTATTATATTATTAGTAAGATTTATTTAGTAACTGAAATGCAATGGTAATTTTCTTGTTGAACACACATGATTTATGCGCACAGAGAATCTGTCTCCTGTGATTACTGGAATGTGGTCCCACAAGATGCCAGAGACACAGTGCTTTGCTCCATGGATTTCCTGCCTGGAGACAAACTGAGTTCAATCCACACCACAAACCGTGCAGAGCAATGCTGTGCAAACATGGATATCTGAACACAAGACTTATTCTTGGCTAGGAATACAAACAGAATGAGGAACTTCAACAATCTTACATGTAAACTGGACTAATAAAATAATTGTCCCAGAAGGAAAATTCTGGGATCTGAAGATAGCAAAATTAAGCCCAGAAACAGAGGAAAATTATGGGCCTATCAAGGGGTTTGGGAGAAACTGGGGGGATGTAATGTATTTTTTTTTCTCTTTTTGCCTTAAGATACATCTTCAGCTGCCTTTAATTGCTCAGAAGAGTGGACATTTAGAAAGAACTTGATTTATTAATACTGGCAGGATTTTCTGCATTGGCAGCTGTTGTACCTCCTTCAATGTTACTCCTAGAATTTTTTTCTTAGCAATGTCACCAATGACTGCTGAAGGAAAAATCTTAGAAGTGGACAGGTGTGGTGATCAGCTTCAGTGAGCAACCAGGGAGAGACTGCCCATGGAAGAACGAGGTTTATCTGAAATACAAGACTCAGAATGTGGTTTCTCTGCAGGGACAGGAACGGCATCCTGTGACAAGGCATGCCCAGGAGAACTACAGATGGCTAAGCTGGGTAAAACTTTTGCAAAAATGATAATGAAACCCTTAAAAATGGAGTATGGTTGCCAAGATAAAGGTATAAATTTAAAAGGAAGAAAACCAGAAATACAAGACGCATAAGAGTGTGTCCAGGTATAGGTTTTATGTTGAGAAATAAACCTCTTGATATGCTAAAACATACATGCAGGAAAAGTAATTTCAACACTTCATTTAGTTCCTGAAGTTATCTGAGTTTCCAGAAGTGGCAAATATTTCCTTACGGTCTGCTTGGTCGTTTTCAAAGCTAAAACATTTTTTAGAAGTTTGTATTTTTCGAAGGTGCTTTACCTTATCTTCTATGCTAGACAAACTGACACATCACAAAACACTCTGTCACAAAGGACAAGCAGGAACACTCCTTGAACAGGTCTTGGGCACATTTTCTCTGGCTGAGTAGTGCACTCAAAAATCCAAGCTGTTTTTGCACTGTGTGAGCAGAACAAGAGCTTTGGAGAGGGAGTCTAAAGACAATGCACTAACAAGATCTGGAAAGGCACAGCAATAAAAACTGCCTGGGTCAAATTACCACTCTGCATATGCCCAGTACAGAAAGTAAAACAGCAATGACATCACTAAGGCAGCAAAACTTGGTGTAGTGATTCAGTAACTCACTGCTGAGCTTATCAATGTCAACCAGATCATCCATGATCTTATGCTACATACTGGCAACATTATTCCAGTAACTGTTAAAAATTCAGAGTATTTTCCAGAATAAGCCTAAGAGGTGTAATCTTGCTTTATGCATTCAGTCACCAGCTAATATGGGGAAAGAATCTGTTTTAACCTCTGTTGGCCGATGTGATGTGTCAATGCCACCAGTACAGCATGACAGCACTCTGAGAGGCAGCAAATGATGCTCTTCTCAGTGAAGGGATAAACTAGATAAACTACTACTTCAAAAGCAAAGTATCTGAGAGTAAGGGCCAGCCCGACACCCAGGCTGCACTAGTTTAAAACCTCTCTTAAGAATAAAATCGATTCCTGTGCAGAGTCTTCTGCAGACACACGGCAGCTTTAGAGCCATTCAGCATGGTCATCACCAGTACATTGCTATGTAACACAACAGACAACTCAGATTCAGCTTAATGAATGCAATGTTAAACCATATCTTTCAGCAAATGTGAATTATGTGCAGAATCAACTTCTGTTTTTTCCCTTTTAGCTCTAAAACCAGGGAACACAGAAATTTCAAAAGTCTGATCTTGATCAGGCAAGCCATAGACTGAAAATTCAGTTTAAGAGTCAGACAAAAAAAAAAAAAACAAAACCCAACAGTTGTTACTGATGTGTATTATACGTAAAGACAGAGTCATGCAAAAGTGGCTGGGAGGACAACTGGCCTCTTTGTCACTCTACAGAATGTGAATTTTTATTTGCAACATGAAAATAAATGATGTCAAAATATCTCTCAGATAAATCACAACTTACTCTTTTAACATTGCTTCATAGAAACCAAAATAACTGTGAAAATGTTCAAAGCAACTGATAAAGATGCCTCATATCTTTAAAATGGGCTGTAGGGAACTCTGAGTGAGACATTGAAGTATCAGGGACAAACATGAAACAGGTTACACTGCACAGTCTTTGTAACAAAGTGAGTTTCCAGACAGCTGCAATGGTAACCTCCCTCACTGACTGTGCACTGCAGCTCTTTCATGCTGCCTTCACTACTTAAGGCTTCCTAACATTTCATCTGAGCTGATTCAACTTTGATTAGCTGGGATTCAAATCTCTTTTACTGAAAAACATGTAAAAGTGGAATGAACCCACTGATGCAGTATCAAATCTGTCTCTTGGTTCATTTTTGTTCCTGAACGTAAGATAAATATTTTGTGAAGGAACATGAATTGTCAAGATGAACTTCTGAAAGAAGCCAGAGTCAAGCCTTCATTGCAATTTCTCTGCTAATAAATTATTTACAAGAACAGAATGTCAAATAGTACACAAAAAGACAACTTATCATCTGTGCTTTAGCTGCGTTGACAGGCAGTTTTGAAAGGACTACTTACAGTATGACCAGGAAATATGATAAGAGCACAAGAAAAGAACTGTTAATTGTGAGTTAAGGACAATATTAGCTTAGTGTATAAAGGGACCACATGACTGTGACTGATTTAGACTCAAACACTGCCCCTCAAGCAACACTGGTGCACATGAATGGATGCAGGATTAAGGCCTTATGTTCAGCCACACTGGTGAAGGAGAAAGCCAGGTAGGCAGCAGGGAAGTTGGGACCAGCGACATGCCCTGATGCTTCCCAGCTGTGCTCAGGCTGGCTGGATGCAGAGGGTGGCACAGCCAGCAGAGCCACAGCTGGCAGGGACTGCCCTGGCACGTGCAGTGTTCCCAGCACAGCTCCCAGCAGGTGGTTCCCTCTCATTCCCAGAGTGTGGCCAGGGAGGCAGCAGGGCAGTGGCACCAAATGCTGCTCTCCTGGTATGGCTGCTCCTGTCCTGTCCTGCTGCTCCAGCTCCTCCAAACTCAGAGGAACACAGACACCACCACCACCACCTCCACCAGCCCCTTCCTAAAATACTGCCTTTCTAATGTCAGCTTTAAGTCCTGCTTCCCTTATCACACTTAACACTTGGTCTTCGTGACTATGTAAGTCAACAACATCAAATCAGTAAAAAATAGTATTGTAATTAAGGGAACTAAATAAATAGGGCTAAAGACCTCCTTGGGGACATATTGCAAGAGCATGTAAAGTAAAAAATAAAAAAAACACAAAAACATGAGTTTTTAAGGCTCACAAGCACCTTCTATGCAGACATTTAATGTTTATCAAAGCAGAAGATCTGTAGGAAAAGACCATCTGGTCACTAGCTGTGGCAAGGAGAATTTCTTCCATAGTGCTGTCCAAAGTACACTAAGGCCCATCGCTTCAAGTCTTCCCTTTTCATTAAGCAAAGGAAGTCCATCTCTTGATTAAAAACAAAAACAAACAACAAACAAACAAACAAAAGCTGCAGTCAATAAAAGAAGACTTTCCTGGATGTCAGCATTCTCTCAGCCTGCCAGAAAAATCCTTGCCAGCTTCCAAAAGTTCACCAGGCATTCACAACAGAGAAGAAACAGGAACTCTGATCAAGGGAGTCTCTCAAGAGTGGAAGCCTATCCATTACACATGAGCTTCTACTATTCATTGTCTCTCTCTTTCTCTTTTTTAAAACCTATACTCATAGTTCCCACTACACATAATTTTTATTGTCTGACTAGTTCTAAATGTTCTACCTCTTTTTCATAATGCTAACGCTCAAAATTATATCACAGCACATTATACACTCCCTGTAGCAATGCTCTTGGCTTTAGACCAAATGAACTCAGTCTATCTTTTTTCATTGAGTTCCAGATTTATTAGACATACCTGATTATTTTCATTTGTGATATAAACTTGTCTGACATGTTCCCCAGCTTTAGAGTAGTGATCTGTCAACCTTTGGTAAAAGAAATTTGCTTTAGCATAGCAATTCTCTGCTTGGTTGATGCCACCAGATTAAGTGGGTTGTATTTTGGTGATTTTGTTGGGTTTTTTTTTTTTGTCTAGTTGAATATAAAGCACCCTGAGTATACTGAATATAAAGCACTCATCCATTAGAAGAGGATGAAAAATTTGAGAAAGATAAACAATATCATCAGCAAACCAGGTTATTCAGGTGAAGACATAAAAGAGATGCAAATCTACCACTGTTTTAGTACTGAACATGAATTTTTAAGTCTTCTTGCTAAAAAAAATTATTTTTAAAATTACATGCATGTGTTTAGAAGATTTTCTGCATACTGACCCTGATGTTTGTTCAGAACTAACCTTTCAGATTAGCAGTCTTAGAATGTATGAAAAGAGTGCATGTGACCATTTCCCTCACCTCATTCTGCTACGGATTTGCATCCTGTTCTTACACAGTACTTAAAAAGCCACGGTGAATTATGTCTCTCTCAGACTTCTCTTTTGCTCTTTACTCCAATGTCTAAAATATATTAAGGTATTTCGCTTTTTTGTAGGATATAAAAATCCTCTGAAGCACACACTATACTGACATAAATGGTTTTGCACTCCCAAAAATGCCTGTGAATAAATGTGTTTCAGTGCGCCCAAGTCCGATTTAACATAAAGCTCACAGTTTCCTGGGGATCCATGGCATGTGTGCACCAATATTTGCCTGGGGCAAAATTTTACTAGCATTTATCACCGTGAAATTTTAGTCTTTTTATAGAAAATACACTCAGCTAGACAAAAACATTTCACACCTTTCATTTGAACAGAAACCAACAGAACACATCAAGCCAGTTTACAAATTGTGCCAATTTTGCCAGCAAAGAGATGTTTTTCCCTCAGTTCTAGGGGCAATTTGTTTAACACAGTTTAAAAATGCAAGTTTGAATGCTACATTGAATTTTCAAGATCACTGCATGGATATGGGAGGATCTGAGTAACTCTAGGAACTTCTGATCCCCAAAAATGCAGGGAGAATAAACTTCGTTATAAAGTTCCTGGGAGACTTAGGTATCACATTAAAAAAAAAAAATTAAAAAATGAAGAAAAGAAAACCAAACCCAAACAATAAGTACTCATTAGTGAAAAAAAAAATCTATTCCAATCAGTAAGTAAAATGTTTCAAATTACAATCCCCTGTTACTGCCACAAGAACAAGAGAGCAACAAAGCAATTCTTTTTGCAAGAGAGAGAAATGTTTACTGTTCCTTCAAAGATTGGAAATCTGGCAAGAGAAAGAGACATATGTCATAGGAAAATAAAAAGTTAAAATGGAAATAAATATTTAAACACAAATAAGGGTACTGGAATTTATCCTTGTGCATTTGAATCAGTTTGTAGGGCTCCCCTGTGACTTTGGACATTTTCTTGGGCAGCTCTTGGTTCATAGTTTCTAAGTTCTAATTTGCTTTAATCTTTGTGATTGAATAATGATGAACCACAGAGCCTGGAACTATGCAGCAGAAGCCTTTCATCCATCCATCCAGTCTCTTTGCAAAATGCCTTCTGTCACTGATCACTGTTTCTCTTAGCTCATTTGTTGAACACTAAAGTAAATTTCACAGTCCCCCAGCCATAATTTAAAAAGTACATAGACAAATTAATGGAAGCCTGTCTCACATCCCTGTCTATGTTAATGAACTGCCTTTCCCAGTTGTATCATAATTACCAATTTGGTCAAAATAAACTTTAACTAGGATTCGAGGATTCACAATATGTTTTCTATAAAAACACAATTGTACTCTGAAATACAACACAGTAGGCCAAACATTCAGAGACTGACAGAAAACCAAAGGATATGTTGGCAGAGAGTTTTTTTTTTTTTAACTTTGATTATCTAGGAAAATGAAGTTTCTGCTTTTATGCTGCACATATACACCCACACAAAGGTGAAGGGTGGGCAACATTTTCATGTCTGAAGCCTTCAGGTGTCTGCAGTCACCTCCCCATATTCAGTTGCAGGAAAACGTCTCATACAAGGAGCTGTACTGACAATGAAAGTTCCTAAAGGTTTTGTGCAAACACATAGCTGGAAAACACAGTCTCCATTATTAATCCAACTAGCAATTAACACATCCACCAGGGATGTGAGCTTTTATTCTTGATAGATAACCTACCACCTCAAAGTAAAGCAGAGACAAATCTTTCCTAATGGGCATCTGTTGCATACTAGGATAGCAAAACATAAATTGTAAGTGGTTTAATGTCTCATGTCAGCAATTAATACACTTGCTTGCTGATTCATCTTCCAGAATGAGTAGCTGTCGAGGGGCTGTGGGACAGACAGAATCAGTATGAGCAGTTCTCCTCTCTCTATTTTAAAGGGATAACTTAAGACTATTACTACTATGCTATTTACACAGTACTTCCCATTAATCCTACATGCACATGCCTCATACATTAGACCCCTTGCCAGAATATGAGTA
>PYHW01009485.1:9639457-9662849 GCA_013186435.1 Turdus rufiventris
AAATATTCCTAAGTTCTTAATATTATACCTGTTGAAATCAATGACATTTTTACACTAAATTCAATAAAAACAGCAAAATAGACTTTACACCAAGAAAGAATCATAGGATATGATTAAGCTCACTCATGATTGTCATTTGCACAAGATGATGAAATTCCCTTTAGTTTTTGACAGAAAGCAGAACAAACATGAATGTCATAAACAGTACCATCATTCTGACTTCTTTATCGTCAGCTGTTTTCTAAATAAATTTAATACAAAGACAGGGGGAAAAGGCATGTGTTTTGTTTTACTTAAACAGCTTTTATTCACACTTAGACTTAAGTCCATTTGAATAATTTCACCAAAAGCAATATAAAGTTTACTTAAAATGCCATTTCTAACATCTTCAAGATGAAACCAAGTACACTTTTCACTATTTGAAAAAACACATTGAGAATGAGCAAAAAGTAAAATAAAGCCAAACTTCAGAATAATCTGATTAATAAATTGTTCTTCCTCTGCTGTTATCTCAGACGCTCCAAGCAATGAACACTTCAGAAGTGTTGATGTTTATCAGCTTTAAAAGCACACCTTTGAGCCAAAATCTCAACCAACCAAGGAATGAACACCCAAATCTAAGAGCAAGGAACAAACTTCATAGAAAAAAATTAAAAATTCATGGCTGTTCCAGATGATAAACACCTGCAGAATTGCGCAATCAGTTGAGCACCCACAGCATCCCTGAAGCCATGAATTCTTTCACAGACTCCATATCCATGCCAGTATTAAAGCAGTAAAGCATCAGCGCCTTCACCTCAAGCACGTCTTACACAGGAATTTCTGGCTGTTGAAAAGCACCCTGTGAGCACCAGTGCAGGACTTTTGCTCTACTCCAAGTTACATCCCACACTGGAAACATCCACTGCCACCCTCAGGGCATGACATTTTCACTGCACTCAGTTCTTGGCCTGGGGGAACTCCTGCTTTTCACAGTGGAACATACAGCACAGCCTTTCACAAACCATCCACTCCTTATCTCTGAATTGCCTGAGTGGCACAGCAAACTTTGTCCAGCAGTATCATTTATCCATGTTCTGGCCTCATGTGCAAAACCTTAATCCCATTTCACAGAACATTTTTATGTTAAATAAATTCATAAATATATTGCATATATTTATATATGTCAGTCAAAACTATTGCTACATAAGTATCACAGTGAAGAACTTTCATGGTTTTGCCCAACATTACCCAAAATAAACCAGAGAACGAATCATAAAATTAATCTCATCCCAAACACTCTTCTTGATTAGTTTTTCTCTACTCATTACTTTAATAAATTGAAGAGAGTAAGTCCCTAGGAAACAACCCAGGCCTTGGCTGCTGCAGCACCAGATTCATCACACAACAGAGTGCTCCACCTCTTTTGGCCAATTCGAGCCAATTACTGAAGATAAGGCTTAGAGTCCCAAACGACAGTGACAGCCACAGCTGAAGTGTGCAGTGGAAAAAAGTTCTGTTTCCATATCACGTAGCTCCTCTTCTTCATAAGGGGTAAACATATCACCCACTAAATCAATCTCTCAAGACTAAATCAATCGCTCAAGATGAATAATAATTTCCTCCTTGGATAATTAAATATATGCGTGAATTTTCCTGGATGTGTCTCCACTGCATTCCCTGGTGTTGATTATAGCTACATCTTTGAGACATGACCTGTTTTGAGTTCTTTCTTCTTGAGTTTTTTAATGTATGCTTTCTCTCCTTCCTCTGATCTGCAACAGGAATGCAGAAAATCTTGGCCACAACAACAGTAACTGACTCCTCTGACTCTTCCAGCTAATGGCAGATAAAACTCTGAGCAAATGCAGAAGTTTTTCTGCGTAATCATGCTGAGCCAGTGTCACAGCATACTGCCAGAGGTACACGTTGACATAGCAGACTCATATTGGGATTCAACCCAACCACATCCAGGCCTCTCTCTGGAAGCCTGAACTGAGAGCACAGCCATGTGAAGGGCCAAGAAACATGGCACATTAAATCCATTTGATGTTTCTTATCATTCACAACAACTCTTTAGCTTTTTAACAATGAATGCAAGCAGATGTGGTGATGACTACCAGAAAGAAATACTGACAGCTCAGGCACAAGGACCAGTGCTAAGTTACAAGAATGAAGAAATGGTACTTACTTGAGCACTTCAGAGGGAAGAACTGAGAGCAGACTACAGTTCTTGTTTTTTTGTCTTAATATTCAATCTAAGTTGAATAAATAGAAATTACACACTCAACTGGGTTGGGATGACTAGAAAAATCACATTTAATTGTTGGTGTTTTTCATTTTGCTTACAAGTCTTTCTGTCTGTTCATGAAAGATGAGCCCAAAAAGCCAAAAAGCATGACTGAGCAAACATGAAAAAAATTAGGAAAGAAAAATAACTTCTGAGCTTGCCCTGAAATTTCTGAATCAAGGTCAACAATCTTCTCTAGCAAAGAGATTTGCATAGAATTAAAAGAAAAATGCATACTATAATGTTAAATATGGTGTACTTTGGAAATCTTGGGCTCAAAAGATACAAGCCAAGTGGGATACAGAACATTAAGCAGGATTCTAGCCTTACAGTGAAGCATGTGATTGCCACTCTGGAATTTTTAAAATTAAGAACTACACACATTGTAAAATAAAGTAAAAGGAAGGATTTCTGAAAACTACCAAGCAAAAGATAAAGAAAATGTGTGAAGGTAAAAGAGGTTGATTGTTATCTTAAAAGTGGATTTTTAATGATGTCTTTAAAGATCTCAAGTGTTACCTTCCCCTTTCTTTTTGAGTTTCCAACAGAAAAAGCAACATTTCTTTTTTTTTTTTTTTTTTCTTGGACCTTGTGAAAACTTGGCTCCTTAGCCACGTAAAAGAGGGAAAATCTGACTGTAAGTGAAAGTCTAGAGCATCATGTTCTTTAATTCAGTGATGGGGACCTTCATTAGATTATCTTATAGCTATGGGACAAGACACTGCAAAAGCCAAATGATAAATCATTAAATTATGTTTTCTTCCTCTCCAGGCAAGGAGTGAGTATAGCATTAGATTAGTTTGAAGGACTAAAAAGGAAAAAGAGGAGTCTGCAATATGCATCAGAAGTGACAAACCTAATACAATTTTTAAACCCCGTTTGTTCATATAATCAGGCATAAGCACTTACTCATGCTAATTGTGGAAACCTCGAATGTAATATATAGCCCAAATGAATTCCTGATCAGTGCATGCTTCAGTGTTTCATGTTCTCCCTTGCACATGCCTAGTGAAAGCCTGCCACTCTGCAACAGAGGAAGGAATTACTACAATAGAACCATAGGCAGACTTTGCCAAAAACTATACTTTTTTTCATATGAGGCAGAATAAGCTGAGTGTTTTAAGTAATGGATAGGTTTGCATCCCACTGTCTAGCAGCAGTTATTCTAATTGTGTTTCACAGCATCACCAGAGATGGAAATATGAACAAACCATAGGAACACTCTCCATAAACTGCACTGAAATAAATGACGCTCCCTTCGGCCAGTTTACCTTCCACCATTACGGGAAAGGATTAGTTTATCTTTCAGCTATAAACTTGAGTTAATTACATGTTCACCATACTGACATCCCAACACTTTTTAATCTTATCGTGTCAATCTTGCATCTACATAAAAATTTCAGCACGTAAAAAGATCTCTTGCTGCTGACAACTCCAAGTGCATTAACCTGGAAGCCTTGAGATTGCCACACACACCCACACACTCCTTTCAGTTCAGATCTCACTGATTAGAAAATGAAATACCCAAAACTCAACAGATATTTCACATACAGTGGCAGTTCTGCAGAAACATATGTTTTCAACACTGCAACTTTTACTTTCATCACTATTAGCAAGTTATTTTCCTAAGTTATTTCCTACACACATACCATGCCTAGTGCCCCTGCTGAAACCATCACATTCACTGAAACTGACTGAGCTCCTAGTGAAACATCAGAGTTTAGCTGTAAATCTGTGCAAATACTTTTATTCTGCGCTGCTTTCATGTTAGAATACAACATGCATCAAGGTCACTGTAACAGATTGCAGTTTTCAGGCTCATAGAGAAGACACCAAGGAAATCAGTAAGAGCAAACTTAATTAAACAGTGTCTGAAGTTCTGCCTTCCCCCAAACCTGCCCAGAATTCACATCTCTATTCCCTGTATTTCAGAGTCAGGTCTTTTCACAGGTACGGGAAGGCAGGCAGCTTAGCTTAAACGCTATCACTGCTGAAAGGTGAACAGAACTCGTTCTTTGCAGTGTGACAGGTCTGCTCTGAGCTCTCCGAGTTTTCAGCTAGAGATTACAGCCCCATGGGCCTCTTCCTTTGAAGTGGAGTTCCTCTGAGAGCAGAATTAGTCCCCTGCCTGCAACCTGTCCTCCTTACACTGAAATAAATTACAGTCAACTTTTCCTTTCATTGCCACGTCAAGTATAGCAATAAATATCCACAGGCTAGAAGCAAACAAACAAGGCTGGACAAACCGCGACCTCACAGCAAGAGCATCTCAAAGAAAAACACCAGGCAGGGTACAAGAAAGTTAAAGGCATAAAAATCAAAACCCTGGGTTCACTATCTGAATCCGTAAGTGCGTGTGAAAGGCTAACACGCATCTTGCCTCTCTCCCACAAGAAGCACATTAAGAACTCCTACAATTTAGGTACAGCTCAGCAAAGAGAAGAGGGCATTTTACATTATGAAATGCCTGTAAGAAGGTATCACCTCTTACAGTTGCAGAAGTGGGAAGCGCTGGGACACGGAGCTTCCTACCCGGCTACGCACCGGAGCACCGCAGCAGCGGGATGCCCGCGGCGGACTCCGGCGGAGTTGGAGCGGGGCTCCCCTGCGAGCCCAGCCACCAATCCCCCGCACCTTAACCCCCGAGAACTGCTGCTGGCGCTGCCGACCATCCTGCCTCCAAACTGGGAGCAAGAGACCAGCAGCTGCAAAAAAAAAAAAAAAAAAAAAAGTCACTCGAGACGAAGGAAACGCAGCGAAAAGGAAGCAAGCGCTTACTTGCCTATACAGCACCGCCGGACGACCTCCTCGCAGCTGTGAAACGCTGTGCCGCCCGTCCTCCTCCCACCGCTCCGTGCTAGTTCCAAAATAATTCCTCCGGGCGCCGGCACATCCCCGGGCTCAGCCGAGGAGCGCAGGGAGCCCGGCCGCCTCGCCCCCCCGCCCGGTGCCCATGGTGTCAGCCACAGCCCGGCAAGTCGCGCTCCTTCCCGCCGGCGCTACCTCGGGGCGGCCGGCCGGCTAACACGGCATCGCACCCCGGCCGCCGCCGCGCTGAGGGGGAGCGTGGGGCTCCCCGCGCCCTTCCCGGAGACGGAGCGGGGGCGCCGGGCGGGGGCGTGCGGGGAGCAGCGCCGCCCCTCCGCGGCGGCGAGCGGCCAGGCGAGGCGCGGCGAGCCGAGGGGAGGCGAGGCGGCGCGGCGCCGCCACCGCGGCCGCAGCCAGGCGCGGCGATGCCGGCCCCGCCCGGGACCCCCGCCCGCCCCCCCGCCGCTCCCGGGGCGCTCCGTAACGCCGCCCCGCTGCCGGCGCCACCAGATCCGGTGACGCGCAGCCCTCCCCCGGGCCGGCCCCCGTGCCGGAGAGGGGCGAGCGGGCGGCGAGGCGGGAGCCGCTTCCCACGGGCGGCGGGAGGGTGAGCCGGGACCGCCGGGGGAGCGCGACCCCCGGCGCGCACGGACAGCGCGGTCCCGGGCGCGGCGCCGGAGCTGCCGGGCTGCCCGCGGGAGGCGGTGTTTCCCCGGCCGCGGGAGAGCCCGCGGAGCTCTCGCCGGTCCGAGGGAGCTGCGGCTGCCCGCTCACCCCGTGCTCGGCAAGAAAGTTATCCGCCCCCCTCCTGCCTCACTGAGCCTCCGCTTTTCGCTCAGCTGTCCGGGCTGCCCTTTCTGCCAGCTGTGTGATGGGTTGCGGCTGGCCACTCGCCAGAGGGAACGTACATCGACCTCCCGTGTTGGGAAGAAATTGGGTGCCGGTTCTATCACTTTGCCTGGCTGGCTTGGAGCGGCAGAGGCGCTGCCTTCTCCCCGCCCCGGCTCCCAGCCTCTAACCCGGAGCACGGCTCTGCAGCGCCCACCGCCACCGGCACGCAGCCAGCGCCGCTCTTCCGGACTGCCTCGGGCAAGGAGGGGGCCCAAAGGGAGCCAGAGGAACGAGGGACAAACTGCCCTGTGCCTCCCAAAAGCCCTGCGTGATCCTCGCCCTCCTGTTCCGCACGCTGGCGCTTTCAGCAGCGCTCACGGCGCCCTGCCGGAGATCCCCTGCAGGCATGGCCCTCCCCGTCGGGCAGCGCTGCAATGACACACTCTAACGCAACTATCAGTCACTTAGCCAGGCACACCCATATATATAATACATATATATGTATGTACATTATGAACACACCCCCCCCTACGCAAAGGCGGCCGCCGCGGGGAAGCCGCATCTCCCTCCGGACGGGGCCGCCAGAAGTCGACCTGCCACGGCGAAGGCAGGAGGAGAATGAAGGGAGCAGGGAAAAGCAGCAGGAGAGAGCCCGAGCGGAGCCGGCCCTGGGCACCGCGCTGGCCCGGGCGGTGCCGGCACAGCCGGGCTCGCCGCCCGCCGGCGCTGCGGAGAGCTGCGAGCACGAATCCTGCCGAGCCTCTGCACCTCCTTGGCTGGGAGAGAGCCCTGCCGTCGTGGGGCTTGTACTGAACTGGGAGTGGGGGGAGCAGCAGTGCTCTCACGCGCATCGTCTGAGCCCCTTGGGAATGTTTCTCTGTAGTTAGGCTGAGGATGTCAGGGAGGGTGCTCACAATTAAAAGTCCGCTAAAAGGAGGTTGAGCGTTGCTTCTTTGTAGCTCCTCCGACAGTCCTTTTCCCTTCAACTTCTTTAGGCTGGTAATGAAGAGTCGTTTCCACGGGCATCTTACATTTTTAGGGCTTTTCTTTACCAAGCTGGCACAAACTAAAATTTTGTTTCTGTTCCTTATGCGCTCCTGTTATAAATATTGCCTTCAACCATGTGCAGTGAGCTATTAAGGGGGGAAGGATTTAAAAAGACAGTTTCATGTAAGCTACATGCAAAGTTAAGAGCGTTGCTCTGAAGAATAAAGCTAACTGTCGGGTTGATAAATGTATTAGAAAATTCAGTGATAAGGTTCATGCCTAATTGAACACATTTCTACTTCAGTTCTCATCTTGGTATACAGATCTTTGTTTTTCTTGTTTCTTAGTATTGAACTGACGTCAACAGAGTTCTTGATAGCTACAAACTAACCAAGCTATTTGTCCCGCTGTGGCTCTATTGAAAGACTGAATAGTTTGAACTAACAGTTCTCTCAACAAGACTGAAAAAATAAATTATTAAAGTTATACATATATGAGGGCTGGGGTGATTGAAAAGCATGTCTGAGAATTGAAATAAGTAAAATGTAATAAATAAATAAAGCTAATCAAAGACAGAAGTGAAGTCAACACCCAAGAGAGAAGTTTTGAAACAAAGTGGAAACAAATAATATTTTACAATCTTGTAATTACTTTGTGTCAGTCCCACACTCTAATTCCAACAGGGACAACCTCCTCGGTTTTCACTGTAATCACCTGTAGATTAAGAGGTACATAACCTGTTCCCCCATCTGTAAGAAGATCTGTCATCTTTCATGGAGATCTCCCACTTCATACTTTGTGTGATGATGAAGAGTGGAGAGCCCAAGCAAGAAAGAATGTTTCATTTCACAAGAGGAATCTGTTACATTTTAGTGCAGTATCTTTCACACTATTCTTACATTTATTAAAATACAGGTATGTTGCAAATTTCATTACCACTAAGAATATCCTGAAGATGAAGTCTACCAAGCCAGGTGAAAAAAGTGTACAGTATTTTTATAACTATCAGACTCAGACACGTATGAAATAAGTGTGCATTCCAGTTTTACACACAATTAGAAGGTTACATTTGTGTTGTATTTTCTCTTCAAGTAGCACAGACACAACATATGATTTCTACATATACAGAACTCAGATGTCAGGTAAACTTAAGATGTTGTCAACAGCATGAAGCAATATTTATAGTCAGAGTGCCAGAATTGCTTTTGTGTAGTATAGAGAATATGAATTAAGAAGTTTCACATAATAAGATGATGGTAGATTTGCTTCTGTTTTAGATTCTTCAGCTTCAGCAGCCTAGCTCCACTCAAGTCACTAACAAGGATGGAGTGACAAAGGAGGAACAACATTAAAAATGGAAGAAATAGAGGCTAAGCATGAAGATAAATTGTCATTGTTTAAAAAAGATGAGAATGAAAGGAAGAATTTTACCCACCAAGCAAGTGAGTGACACCTTTGGTAAAATTGTATTGACTACCTATCCATGAGAGATAATTTGTCTTCTTTTCTCTTTGCAAAATTACTACAGCATCCATTTTTTTTTTTTTTCTTCTGAAAGTATAGCTCACTTTGATTGTGGGTAGGGGTTCTGACATTGGGCAGCCAAAGACTTGTGTGTATGACTGTCGCATATAAGCCTCACTCTGAAAATGCTGGGAAATAAAGAGCTGAGAACTCAGGCTTTGAACCAGTGCATGGGAAAAGAAACTACAAGTTGTAGTGGACAAGTAGCATGAATATATAAGGAAGATGTGAAGATGCCTTGGGAAATAGAGTTTTTTGTCCAACATCACTGCAACATTAGATTTTCCATTCCTGTAGCAGGTCCTACCACCTCTGGGAACTCATCATGGCTGATGGTTTATTAATTGATTCTGTGAAAATAGAATTAATCTATTTTCAATATCCACTTTTGTAAAAGATAGAGTAGCAAATGTAACACCGTTATGGACAGGTGTCACAATTTATAGAAAATAGATCACAAGGCCATCTATAAGCACCTTGGTACTTCCTATCAAGGTGCAAATGAGGAGCACATTTCTAGTTTCTGATAATATCATTTTGGTTTTAATTTCCTTTCACAGACTGATAATAATCCACAAAACTATAAAAAAAAATTCTATTAATATATTCCCTCTTTTTTCCCCCAATAATTTGTCCAAATTAAGCTTCACAAAAATACTACATTTACTGGTATCTGGTATCCTTATATAAAATAATGTGTCATTTGTCACCATGGCTTGTAATCTGAAAATATGACTGGGGAAATAGTGGAGACCAAAATAGCCTTTTACAGTCTGTAGGTGGCCAAAAAATTCTGCAGCTATATTCCATAATATTCCTTGCTGCCGTGATTTTTTTCACAAGAGCTCTTGTCAATCTGCTTAAAAGTCTCACTCACATGGGCCCAAAGAGAGACATAGGGTTTTTTTCAAATTGTAACCAAATATAGTTGCACATTAAAATCCCTCTTTTACATGTAAACAGGATATTAGCAATTCCATAAATTCTACACAATTTTTTACTTTGAAGTTCTGGGCTTTTCAAATCATCCCAGCACTTGCAGAATTTAAACCCATATGCATTGAATCTCAAGCAAAGCTGGGAAATTCAGTCTTAATATCATTCCTTAATCCTAAATTTTACACTCAGCCTGTGTATCCTGTTCTGTACTGTTATTATTTATGGTAGTTTATAAATGGCTTGCATCTCATTAATGGGTATTTTTAACTTAGAAGAGAATTTGGATAAAATTTTTAACAAAGGGTTGTTAACTACTATCAAGGAAATTATCAGCTCTATCTGCCTTAGTAATTAATTTATTAAAATCAACTATCACAAACTAAAGAGACAAGTAAAAAAATCATAGGCTATAAATAGCAGGATCTAAGAAAATTATTGATTATCTTTTTTTGTTTTATTCTCCACCAAGAAAAAATATCTTTGCATTCTAATAATTATTCTATTTCTTTACCAAATGGAGATAAATTTCCCATATTTTCTTTTAAAGCTGTACACATTGCAAAGTTTGAATTTTTTTTCCCCATTTGGAAGAAAAATAACTTATAAAAATATAATCTGAAAAATAACTAATAGACATTCTTTAGGATTTATAAGTCTCCATAAGAAAACTAAAATATAAAATACTACTAAGGATAGGAAAGAATTTATTTCTGTTAACTTCACAATTTTTGAACTGATAGTTAAAAGATGAGATAGCATAATTCAGAGCTGGGATGTGATCTTCAGGTAATTTAATTTTTTAAAGCATTTTGAGATATGTGTGGGTGCAGGTGTAGTTTATAAAAATGATTGGTACATTCCTCTCATTAAAGATCATTTGTATATACTTGAGGCAACTTTTGCAGATGGAAGTCTCAGCTCCAGAGTTGAAACCACTTCACAAAATGTGGCTTAGGTACACAATTTCTCCCTTTACAGATAATCCCTTGCAGATGGGTATTAGGACACGGTCTGGCCAGCATCTCCAGCCTGGCCCAGGAGTGTGCCTGTGGGAGGATGAAGAGACCAAGCACTATTTAATCAGTAAATGCTCTCAGATGGCTCAGGGCTTTTTTCACATTTATAGCTCCCAGGGAGAAGAGATAAAAAGCTGCTTCCATGGCTGCCAAAGAAGTGGAGGGGTGGTTTTGCCTATGGATGAAGGAGGCACGTCTTCCCATCCTGGAGCAACCACAGCAGCCTTCCAAACCTTCAACAGGAAGGACAGCTGCTTCAGCTGAGAACATTTTCTCCTCAGTTCCCCAACATCCATGTGGTGCTCTATGAATGAATTCAGTGTTTGCTATGAATGCAAGAAATGGTAACTGTACTGCAGAGAAGGGGATGTAGGTGTCTCTTGGTGTGGGGAACATGCTGGTGTATGTATGCTGAACACTGTGCTGATACTCAGTGAATATGAAAAAGTGAGAACCTGGCCTGCTTGGGCTGTCCTGTAAAAGCTAAGCAGTTTTCTGTCACAATGCATGAGGGTTGCATGCATGACCTGCACCTAACCCTAGGCAAACCATCTGGCCTCTGGTAGCTGTAGCATTTTCTGTTGTTTCTTGCAGAAACTGACTCCAGGTCAGAACTCTGTGACTTCACTGTATGGATGAGTCAAATACTCCAGATCCTTTGCTGCTCAATGAATAAGAATTGCTTTTCCATCAGTCTTGAAGGTTTGGGGGTTTTCCTGCCTCTCCTGGCCATGGATCAACAGCTTCACAGCTGTGAAGTCGCTCCCAACATCACTGTGTGCTTCTCCCACCACTCTGGATGCCATCTGCTGAACACGGACATGATTCCTACTCACAGAGCTCCCAGTTGTCCAGTTTGTAGAGCTCTGTGGCACTGGTCTTTGTTCAGCCCTCATCTGATGTTGCACAGCTCTTTCTTCTCAGCACAGCCTGCCCCTGCCTTTAGGCCATCTTGGTTAGCTGTCTGTCAGAAAGGATGCTGTTTGCCACCTGAGTGGTTTTCCGTGGTTTCCAGGGACCAAAATGGAGATAAAGGTCAAGAGTAGAAATGCAATTAAAAGCACGCTTTTGACTTGGTTGTTGTTTTTTTGTTTTTCTCTTTAAGCAGTTTGCTTTTAATCACAGTAAACTAATGTCAACTTCCCTGCTTCGGTCTGACACAAATTACGTAACTAGCAGAGCTTTATGTGGGTCCTATTCCTGGGAAGAAGCACTCTTGGGGACTCCTCTGCCTCAATGTGCTGCTCCAGAATTACAGCTGAAGGATTTTTAGGGCATTCATTGCAGGACAGCTTCCTGCAGGATGTCTGGGTGCTATGAGGCTCAATGGCCCCTGGGGACTGGACTGCTATGGTGACAAAGTCAGGTCCAAGGTCAAGCTGGGAAAAAAAACCTCACAGATCAGGGTCTAGTGCCCCCAGGGCCCTTGTGGATGATTCAAATAGGAAATACAGTTCTTCACTTCTGAAATAAATCTGCTCCCAGACATCCCTATCATGAAGGTTTTCTGTTCTGTAGATGTGTGTGCCAGATTATTCTCATTAGAAAAACATGAAGGCACCAAGCCGAAGCTTCAGCTCTGATACAGCATTTCCCAAGAGCTGTTGATTCCAAGGCAAAGCAAGCCTTATGCAATTCCAGCACCGTTTTGCTCACAGAAAAAACTACCCACAGCCTCTCATTCAGAAGTCATGAACAGGGTTTTTTTTCAATAAGAAACGCACAATTCTTTTCCTAATTTTTATACAGGGAAGAACATTTTGTCATGGTACCTTTGAAGTGTTCCTGCTGGGAGGCATTCAGCAGCAATGAAACCTAGGAATGAATTTGGATTATCCACATCTACTTGTATTTTACAGCAATAATCTGTCTTCCAAGTGTTGCCTCTCTATATTATATATTTTTAATTTTTTTTTTCACAGAAATAAAATAAGAGATGGAATAAATGTGGTGTGTTTTCTTAAGTTATAGGTGAGATCTGCTAAAACTGCGAATAACATCTGCATCCTCTGAGTCCTGTATCAGTTGTCTGGTCTTGCTGCCTGCATGATCTTCCTCTTTCCTGAAGGAAATTCCCCTGACCCAACCCTGACCCAGGCAACTGCAGGAAAGCCTAAGTCACACTTGCAGACTGGAAAAAAACAAAATTAATGTAGTATATATAAGTTTCACCTATCATTTTGCCAATTCTTTGTAAAAGGAGGAAAAATAAATGCAGAATTGGAAAGAGAAAAAAAAAAAAATTGCAGAATTATAGCCTTAAAATCTTGATACTGCATTTAATAATCCATTTTCTCTAGAAACAACATACAATCTATTTTGTGTCCTTGATGACATGGAAGTTGTTGATCAACTTCTATCTCAGTTTCTGACTTTTGCAAATTTTGTGCCCAGTAACTACTCATTAGCTCATAAAGGTATTTTTCTTTCTTTTGCTACAAATGGGTATGAAGAAAGAATTAATTTATTCTCTTCTGTACACATTTTATTATTTTATTAGGCTATGTTATCATAATGAAAGGTTGACTGAAAAAACCCCTAAGGTCTATTTAAATAAACCAAATTAAATTATTTATTTATTTACAAAGATTAAATTTACTCTTAAGTATATGCTGAATCTGTTTCTCCCTTAATAATACCTATCAAAAATGATCTGGTATTATCTGCAGATGTGATGAAAATAGCCATAATTTAATATGTACTCAAATATTAATTGCAGCTTGCTCGTGATGAAAACAAACCACTTGTCAGTATGTAATAGCTGAACACTGTAGTTTTTATAGGTTAATTAGCCTTCAACATGGGTCTCAGCTTTAAAAAAAAAAGAGACGAGTAGGCATGCATCTCAAAGCATCTTTTTTTTCATTGCACATTTTGCTTGGAGACTAACTATAAATGAGTCACAGATTTATCACAAAGTTATTAAATCCTTAGGAAAACCCATCTTGGGTAAATTTGCATGGTTGTGAAATAAAGATGAAATCCTGTATTTTTTTTCAAAGTGGCAGTAGTCAGTCAGATTTTTATGCCAACACTATTGTGAATGCTTTAAGGAAGTGTTAACTCTTTTACTTAATTTAAAAGGAAAAGATTGAGTTAACATTTGGGGTTAATATTTGTTTCCCAATTTTGATAAATAGCTTGTAAAAGAAACAAAAATAAAACCACAGAATTTGCATGAGGTTTGATAAAAAACTAGCAGAGATTTAAATATATACAATACATACATTTTAGAAATTAAATATTTTTGTAATTTTATAAAGGACAAGAAATGGGGAGAAAGTACGTTTTAATTTGGTGGAAAGTGCTGTAGTGCTGTGTTGATAAAATATCTCAAAATTTTCCAGAGAAATAAAAAATTCAGAAAAGCTGCCTTAACACCTCCCTTCACATCAGTGGAAAAGTTTATAGTATTTTCTTATTTAATTCAGTATAGTGATTTTTTTTTTCCTAACAAGAAAAAAATTTAAGTATTCTCTGTTCTGATAAATATCCCTTTGTTTTGATGCTTACTTCAAAACACATTTCTGTAAATCTGAGTTGGTGCCACTGTGGCTCTCCACTGAAATGATAAATGACAAATTTACAAATTTGATAATGTTGTTTTTTAATAAATTGTCTTTTCTGCAACAGAAGCATTATATCAAAGCAAACAAACAAACAACAACCCCCACCTCACCCCCAAAAAAGGTCTAATTCTGTTTATAGAAAAAATCCACATACCAGTTTAGGTACTGCTCATGCAAGGTGTTATGACTGATTGACATCTGAAACCAAGATAGTATTGATGGGTGTTGATCTATATCAAAGCTTCTCTGTGCCGTTGTATCAAACTGAAGGCTGGAACTATCTCGTGCAGCTCCCATACAGGATTTGATGTACAGTTGCCAATAGCCAAATAATTTGCTTTCAACACCTGTGCTGATTAGTTGTAGAGGTTTTACATTAGCATGCTGACTCCCTCTCTGCTGTGAGAAAAGATTGTTCACCTGAAGCCATTTCATGGAGAAAGAGACACATTTTGATAGACTGGAATACTGAGGGGGGGAAAAAAAGGAGTCAAAGCTGAAATATGGCAATTGTCGTTATAAAGCTTATTTCTGATAAAAAGAGAGGGGTTCATATCTGTAACCTACTCTTCATGTTCTTTCTGATACGTCAGGCAAAAGGCTCTGTCTGGTCTTTAGGGTTCTCTTGTTAAAATTATGGGTTTTGCTTTTGGCTTCCTCTGGTCATGAAATGGTTTAGTGCTCCTGGATCACAGAGGAGAATCACTTAGGCGATATTCCACAGTCTCTTGTGATTAAGTACCCTATTAAAACTACAACCCAGACATGAAGATCCTGTAGTGAGACTCTGAAGGCTGACATTTGGAGTTAAAAGGGATCTTAGAAAACCTCTTACATCTGTCTGGCCAGCTCAGATTTATTCACATCGACCCTCCTGAACTTGGTATTCTAGCCTGAGCAATAATCCAAGATCTTTCATGAAACTGCATTCCCCCAAGCCTCCTTAATATTGCCAGCTCTTAGATAATGGAGCTTAAAGTCTTAAGACACCCCGAGATCTTTTAACCCTGAGCTATTTTGCAGCCCTCACTAAGCTGCAGGTTGCTCAAATAGTAACAGCTCAGATGCTGTCTTTAGGCTGTTTTCTTTTGATACTGTAGTCAGCGAATCTCTCCTGTCCACTGTTGCTCAGAGTGTGAAAACATGAGCACTTATTATTATTATTTACATATTCTATCCATCTGTGTTTAAGACTCCAAGAATGAAAGATAAATAGTGCAATACAGAGCTCTTCACAGAATTGGGAATAATTATTGTAGTTTTTTAATGGTGGATGAAGAGGGTCATGGGGAGCTGTGTGCGTGCATCCAACATACACAGTACAGGTCCCTGAAAATCAGCAACCATGGCTGTGCTATTCTGAATACAGTAAAATACTGTAGTTGCAAAAGAACTCTGAAGTACTGATTGCTAAACTGTTAGTGTTGTTCTCACTGTCTTTAATTCACATGTAAATAATAAATTAAACCATTACTTCTTAAAATAATGAAGCATAAATATCCAATGATACCTGAATAAAACATTTCATAAGTGTTTCAATGCTGACAGTACAAACATCAATTATGTAATCTATAATTTGTACATCTATGGACAAATGTCTTCAAAAATAAGAAAATGCCACGTAGTGGCAAGTTGGAAATCAGGTTGGAAATGCTGAGAATATGTGGACTTGTGATTTAAAAAGTTAAAAAAGGGAGAAGTCTAAAAAAAAAAATTAAAAAATAAAATATGGACACACTCTTTACCAATGATGAGAGTTATGCTTGCAGGCTCCCAGCAATTCTTAAGACTGAGACTGCTCAAGGTATTAACAGAATCTAAAAAAAAAAAAAAAGGACAGAATTACTTATTCTTTTAAAACTTAAAATAAAAAGTTTTTCAAGTCTTTCTAACAATTGGTTTGTATTTATAAAATGTATTTTAAAAGCAATATCTCTTCATTATGTGTGACATGGATGTGGTTCCCTATAGGTGTTTCTTGGATGATAATTAATTCTTTGTGATTACAAACTGGAAATTCGTTTGAGATTACAATGTAACATTACTGCTGTGAGTTCATAAATTAATCTCACTAAGTTCTTTAAAGAAAAAACTCCGAAAAATTAAAATTGCTGCTTTTTCTCTAAGTCAGTTCTCTGAAAGACTTTTATCAATTAGATATTTTACTAAAAAACATCAATTAGAGAGCTTCCTATAGTAAAAATAGTACTATAACAAACAATATGCAATGTGGGTTTAGTGTTACAGCCCTTAAGACTGAGTGAAGAAAAGAATATTTTCTCCATGAATATTTAGAAATTGCTGCATTAATTTTTTTCTAAAAATGCTAAAAATTAGGAGGGAAACTCATATTTGTTACTATTTGTTTCTGTGATTTTGATTCAAAGACTACTTGAATCAATGGAAATTACTCTCCACTTATACATAATTGCCTGATGGTCTGGATGAAAGAAGTATAGGTTTTCTGATCTACTAATTTGAGGATGAAAGACCTGGTCCCACATTATTGGGAAGAGTGGTTTAACATGAAACTCTCACCATTTCTCTGACTACCAAGCAACAGGCCTCCTGTTTCAAGAAGGTCCCATTTTATTGTCAAAATGAACATTTCAAAAGAATTTCAATTAGCAGAAATATCCACTTATTATGGAGTGGTTGAAAACAAATCCCCAAACCTCAGAAGCTGCTATGAAACAGAATCGTTGTCAGCTCTGCTATTGCCCACAAAGGACTTTGAATCAGACCCATTATCCCTTTAATCTCTTTATGTGTTTCCCATGAGCAGAGGACAGAAATGAAAACGGAAAACTGTGCATCAATGACCTAGATCAGACTACTGAGTTCATAGCTAGAATGGTAAAATATCACTGTCCAAGCTCTCCTTCTGCCAACAAGTGCTGAGATAACAGGAAAAGATAATACAAAAGTAAGACGTGTATGGGGTGGGGAGTAAATATTTATTTTCTTACAGAAAAATGTACTTAAAATGTATATAGGATTTGTTCTCTATTTAGTGGCAAACCATGAAGAGCTGGAAGCACCATTGCTACCTCCTAGTTCCCAATATTATTTCCTAAAAATCTACTGTAAAGCAAACCAAATATTAGCCAACTCTGTCTTGGAACTGCTTCTGAAAGGGATGAGTAACTTTCTTCTTTCAGAAGGCGAAAGCATTAGTTATCCTCCAACCAGGCTGGCAGCTGCTATAATCATTCCTGTAATTTAAAGGCCTAGTTTACTGTGGGGAGTACTGATAAGTATCTTTGGAGGGATATCTAGCAATTTTTAGCACTTTTCATTCTTCAGGTTCTGAAAGACATTTTTATGTCTTAGCTTACATGCATACCTAAACTGAGTCACTTGTGATGGTGAATCCAGCAGTTAGTTTTTGGCACACACTGCAATAACTGCAGCAATTCCTTATGCTTAGAAGATGAGATGCTCACTTTGTGAGTACTGGAAACTATAGTAAGTGCCAGTTTCTTATTAATGGTGATCACTGTGCATTTATTAATGTGGTGTTTGACAGGCAGAGAAAACGAATGCAGACAACTATAGCAGGAAACTGAAAACAGGCTACTAGCATTGTGATGGTAACAGTCACAACTGTTTTGTTATTCCATTTCAAAACCTGTAAGACAGTGATAGTGTCAATGTTCATCCCTTTGATAAGGGAATTGTTGTGCAGAATACTCTAGAATCACATTTTATTGTTCTGTTTAATACTCTATAACCTTACCTTTTTATCTCCTTTCTTCAAAATGTTAACAAAATTAAAGTTTCCCTGCAGTTTTGCCTAAAAGAGTAATTTTAATTCAGATGTCAGCAGTGATATCTGTTGTCTAACAAATGAGAGAAAAACCAATATATTCCAAGTCTTTTTAGAAGGAATTTGAATACAATTGAAGTCTCTGTAGATACGGATTTTTTGTTTTGTAAAGTACAAAGAGATAATGAAACAAATGATTCAGTATCTGTAAAAGATGCAATAGGAGCAATAAATAAATAATATCGCCAGGAGAAAAATGTTCTTTTTTTGATTATGCATTTTGCCAACAGCTTTAAGCAATATGTGTGCTATCAGAACACATTCTTTTCTAATGAGTAATATTGATGTCTATCATTATAAAAGCCACTCAAGTCACACACAGAGATATACACGAGTGCATCTCTATACATAATTTTCATGCACATAGATGCAAAAAAAAATCTATGAATTACATATTAACCCTACACGTGTATAAAACCTTTTTGGTCCTTGAAAAAACATTCATCATAACATTATTCTTATAAGATGTCTGAATTATCCTGAAGTTACACTGAGAGAAAATGTGATGAGTCAAACCTTTTGACTCTTAGTTTTACTGCCTTTTGGTTTAATCTCATAAAATGAATGTTGCATTTACAAGGTTTTACTGGCTCTATTTTTTTAAAGGAAGAAAAACGTCTCTGCAGTAGTGCTGTCAGAGTCCTGTAGCATGTGCACTTAGGCTGTGTCTGAACAGCACAGCTGATGAGCATCCCTGCATGCCTGGAGTCCCAGTCCTCAGACACTGATCACAGATGGGATGCTGCTCCCCCTTGGCCTGATCACCCATCCACTCCTTCTTACCCTTGGAGATGAGGACATAGGGGAGTGAGAGAACGTGGTGCAATTACGGGTCTGTGTCTGATATTATCTGGGGTCCTGCTGAGCAAATACATTCTTGGAAAATCTCCTTAAGCCCACTGGAGTCATTGGGAATTTTTCAAGCAAACACCTATCTTGAATTCTCCGTATGACAGTAGATGTCAGATGAGAAGACACAGAAAGGAAATGTTTAACTGAAGACAAGTATACTTACTCTAAAACACAAGTACTCAAATGGCCTTAGGCTCCAAGAATTATCAGAGTAATCAAAGACCATGATCTGCATTTGTTATGCCCTAGATACTAAATTTTGTATTATTTTAGTAGTTCTTTTGATTTTGACCATTTACACCAAGGTAAAGCTTGGACTTTGAAAAAAAGCGGGGCAGAAACTTGGAATATATAAGTCATACTGAAAAAAATACATTGCAATTTTATCAAATTACAAATTTCAAATGGAAGTCTGTTCATTAAAATGTTGTTCTTAGTAACACAACCTTAATTTTCATACAGAGGAGAAGGTGATAGACTCATTTGCTGAATGACAATTAGTAATTGATCTAGTTTCAAATCCCACTGGTACTCAGAATAGTCTGTAATGTTGCTTAATCTGTAAAAAATTGCCAAAAATAGTTTATTTTCAGGGTTTCCAAACCCCAGTAATACATATGGTATTTTCATTAAAACTTACACAATTGCTTCTGTATAGATAGATAATTAAAACTTTAAAGATAAGATAACTCCCAACAAATGCAACAATTTTCTAGATTTAGGCCACATCATTATAATCAGTACTTGTTATATTAAATGTCTTTTTTGGCCTGATTTGCAAATTGACATACTGGGATCTCAAGCTATTATGCTACTACCTCATTCCAACTTTGTTAGGGAATCAAATAAATAAATATGAGTAAATGCTAAATCCAGACAAGATCTTTTTTATTAGTTTTATTAGTCATGCAAAATCTTCAACTGCTGTGACCACTCATGTTCAAGAATTTTAAAAAATAAATTATGGTCTGTTTTAGGACAGGTCTCTGAACAATTTCAAATGGAACACTGTTGTAAAGAAGAACACAATCTGATTGATTAAAACTTCTCCAGTGACACAGAGTAACTTGGGTGAGCACTGCTTATGACTTTATTAATGTAACATATTCACTATTTTAATTTCAAATTCACTGTTTTAATTTCAGGGAAGCCTTTTGTAGTAAGTAGCAGTCTCTAGATACTTACCCATAAGGCTGCTTATGGCAGGCTGCCTAAATTATATGAGGATGGTCTGTGTCTCAGTGCACAGAAATGCTCCTTTTATTAGTATAACCAATTAAAACTGAGATACTGTATGACAGCTGTGAAAATTCTTAATAATTAGAATCCAGTAAATGACTGCTGTGTCATGATTCTGATCCTTGTAGAGTCATCTCACCTTGAGAGTATTTCAGATTAAAGGTAAAGGAAGAAGAAAGAAGATTTGATATGAATCTGTGGCCTCTGGGAAAATGATGGTGGAAGTAAGAACACGAATGTTATGTTTCTTCCTTGGGGGGTTGTCAATAGTTGTTTTACAGCCAACACTAGAACTGTCAGATAAAGGAATCATTAAGAATTCAACTTCGAGACAGGGAGCTGATTTTTTCTGCAGATGCTGAACAGCCAATATGTGGAAGGGGCTTACAGCTGGTCTGTGAGCCAGAGAGAGTTAACTGATAAGGTTTACTTTTGAAAAGAATTTTACCAAGGCTGTTGGTATGGAGACTGAGAAGAGATGAAGGAGAAGAAGATAATCAAGAAGAAGCCTGTAACTGTAGAAAAGTTTTGTGAAAAACAATGGTGGAGATTGCTTTGCAGCAATGAACATTATGTTGATCTACTGTAACCAATGAATAAAGTGTAAACTTTGTGGAGTGTATAAAAGGCAGCATGCTGCTATAATAAACGGAATTTAGCCTTCTGAAATGTAGTGCATCCCTTCATGTATTATGTCCACCCCACAGCGACACCAATACAATCCCGAAGAGAAGTAGATGACATTAGTCATAAATGTCTATAAGCTTCTTTGCAACAAGGCTGGAAGAAATCATTGGACGACAGCTACCAAGTGGAGTGAGGTGGATGGGAAAGTGTAATTGTCTTTGGTTTGAAAAGAGATGCCTTGCCATAGCATTTTCCTCCTGTGGATTTTTATGAAGACTTACCAAGAGCTTAGAAATACAATCCTGCAAGTCCATCTCAACAGACAATTTTTAAGATATGTGACATCATTTCTGAACCATGGTTGCTTACATCATCAAGGTAAGAAAGCCAACCAAAATCTGTAGATTTGGAACTATAGGGGCTGTTTTACTTCCAGTAAAAAAGGTGAACTGTCATCAGATAGAGTCTCATTTAATGTACCAAATGGCTCACTTTTGAAGTAGAATATAATTATCTTACATTTACTCCCTAGAATTTCTGGCATGCGGGAAAGCCAAAAATACATATACAAAGTTGTATTAAATATGCATAGGTGCCTACAATGTGAAAAACCATTCCTCACTGCAATCCATCTTGCCATCTCCTTTTAACTTCTTGCACAATATATATAGCTAGTAGATCATATCAGAGGTTGATAACAAGACCAGTAAGAACTTTAGTAGGAAGGGAAAAAAAAATCCCATTAAAAATGTAGGAGATAATATTATTTCTCAAAAAATGGTTAGTGAGCAATAATTACTTGACAGTAAAAGCCAGATTATTTTCAACTGCAGCTGCATTTTACGTATCTAACTTTGAAAGCACAATACCTCAGCAATAGACTCTGTTAACAATGTAACTATTATCCATGAAAGTTTGAATATCTATTCTCAAAGACAGAATTGGCATTCCTATTCCCTAGACCATAAAAGTCCACCTCCCAGTTCTTTGCTCTGGGCTCATATTAAGAAGGGAACAAAAATAAACATGATTATACTGTTAAACATAACCAATGATTTTTAAACAAAGTCCTTGAATATTCTCTTTGGAAGGACAAACAAATATAATTAAAGCTAAGAAGAAAAGACTTTTCCTGAGTTTTAAAAACTGAAAGCATGAGAAAAAAAAACTTTATTTTTCAAATTGCCCAAAGGCGTGAAAAACCTTAGTTAAAGACGTAGCCCTGCATTGCAGAGGGTGACCATCAAAAGTGGCTGAATATACTGAGGTGCTCTCTCAGAACTGAACTATGACCTCAAATCTGGACAACTTTGGACATGATGGGAATGTGATATCAGTTAATCTGATAAACTGACACTTTGTAAAAATAAAGCACTTAGTGAATTCAAAACCAAGCAGTCTTCATTTTTCCCTTGACAACTATGAAAATAGAGGGTTATGAATGCACAGTGACTTTCATTCAATTATAAGAAACCAGTTAATAGAGATGTTGGAAATAACAGACTCAGTACCATGACAATTAAGCTGAAAAAATAAAGTTCTAGCTCATATCTGTGGATATTACTGATCTGTGGAAAAGCATTTTATTCAGTTTCTCATCTAAAGCTGTAAAGGGATTTCCACACATATTTATTTAGCTATAAGAATCTTTTTTGTTCTTTCCAAAAACTAGCAATTAGGACTACAAAAGGCATAACAGAGTGTTGTGCTACACCTGTCTTACTATAGCAATCCAGCTATTCTGGTGATAATGGGTACTCAGTGTGGAGCATGTGGCTGCCAGGGTGGAAGGCAGTCTGCAGGATGCAGGTGCTCTCATCTCACTTCTGCCCACGATCCTCTCTGTGCCCAGGAGCCCACATAGTCACCAAGGAGGTTAGGATGAATATATCTCAAAAGAGTGTTGGCTTCCACAAAGAAAGATGAAATGATCCTGACAGCACTGAGGTGTAGAAGGCAGCATCTGAACACAGGGTAGGTTATGGCCCATTCTCTGCATCACTCTAATTTTACAAGCAGTTTTAAACTGTCATAGCAATGAGTCCCTGTGTAAGATATGTTATTCTGGTATGGGATATTGTATTTAGCTGAAGCATCTGGGTTGAACATGAAACACTGGTGTTTTCCAGAATTAAGGCATTGAATGAAACAGTGTGAAATACCACATGGCCTTTCATGGACAACCCCTGTTGTGAAAAAAGCAAATACTTTTGGTAACTTACATATCTCTTTCTGGTAAAATCATAGTAATTTTCTTTGTATCAAAGGCTCTAGAACATGAATGCCTGATCACCTGTGTTACATTCCACATTGCTATCTGCTAATAATGCAAATAGCTAACATTTATTGAGGCCTACCAAACAAGCTAACAAAAGCTCAAATTTTGGAAAACAGTGTTTTTTTTCCAGAAACATTTATGACGGCTTGAAACATATCTATGTTGCATAGCTGTCATATGAGGATTTTGAAATTCTTTGACAAGAATGGATCTATTGCTGTGTATAGATGCTCAGATAGAAGAACGTCAGTCTGAAGGTGATAAGTGCCCTGAAAATAGTCCTAAGCAAACAGACTGATTAGAAATTTTGACTATTACAAGCAAGCAAACAGGAAAGAGTTTGACTCATAGGTCTTAATTTTAGCGCAAAGTCAGATTATACAGGAAAGGCAAGAAGAGCTTTTGTGTGTACAAAGGATGGGGGAAATAGCAGAATTAAAGCACTCTCTGAAGAATTGTAATATGACTGTGCTGCGGTATGCAGGATACATATATCAAGAATGAGAGCCAATCTGTGTGAGAAGATGAAGTACAGTAATGTGCAGCAGAAAATACCATAGAATGAAAATCTGAAATAATGATGATTCAGTACTTAGGTATAGTCCAGATGAGCAAAATGCAACC
>PYHW01009485.1:9674422-9696409 GCA_013186435.1 Turdus rufiventris
AATGGGATGCAGTAATTTTATCAGTCCCACAGTGGGACTCAGTGGGCCATTAGCAGAAAATGACTGGCTGGAGGAAGGATGGGTTGTGTAAAGATAAAGAACAATGCTCTGCCTGGTTTCAATGGATGGCCCATCAGCAGAATATCTGCCATGGAGATAAGGATCACTGCCCCCGCCCTCAACAGCTGGTGATAGGATACCTTTTATCACACTCTATTTGTAACGTGCAGTTTATAATCTGGTGTGGCTTATATACGGACAAAGAATGAAAAGTTGCCGACACCTGGAAGTGCATTTTATAATCAGGTGCAGCTTATAATCATGAAATTACTGTACTCGCAGAGAGCACAGTGCTGCCCCATCATTGCTCCCTCCACACCTTGCTCCTGGGCACCACCTACGGGCCAGGCACCTGAGCCACAGCAAAATCCTGATTTTATTGCTCCACTTAGGGTGCTGAGTGGACACACGTAAAGCACTTATTTGCATAGTTCTGTTTTGGCTTGCCTTTCCCTGTTAAACACCGATGTGAGTGTACAACTGTCTAAACACAAAAAGAGATATGAAAATGATGGCTGTCCCAGGATTCTGCAGAGAGAAATTGCTGTACTGTTTTCAGTAGTAATTAAAGCTATTGGATTTTTTCACAATTTTTTTGTTACAGGAAAATTGTGCTCAGAGTATATTGTACAGCTGGCCAATGTTTCTTTAGCTGTGTTGGTTTTTTTTCTTTAAGAGTGCTGAATCACAATTAAAAAATGGCAGCAGAAAATGAAGTGAATAACATTTCAAGATCATATTGATTTCTAGGCAAAACCAAAGGAATGCTTATACTTTTTTCAGATATCCCAATAAGAAGAAGAATATAATTAATGTCCTAAGAAAAAAAAAATTAAATGTTATCTGTGCAGAGAAGAAAAAATGGAGGTAAAGAGGAAAAATGTTTGTTTACTACCATATATATTGTGAAAAAAACATTATTTTTATTTTCTCCAAGGACTAACTGTTTACTTCACTCACAAAACAGACAACTGTTCTCACACAGGAGCAAAATGCTGAAGGATCTTCATACATATTCATGGGAGCTAAGATTTAGCTTCTGATCTCAGGGGAAAAGCTACAAAAGCCAGACTTGGGCACCTAAACTGAAAACTTCAAACTGTTCAGAAAAGGATTAATGATCATCTGGTTGCCACAGACACACAACTTGTGTTGTTATCTTAGTGTTTTAAGAATAATTATTGGTTGTACTCCTATGGTGAAAATGAAATCTTTATAATTCCAAATTTTTTATATTAATATCAGTGTTTCATGGAGTCAGTGATACACAAAGAACTTTAGCAGTGATGCTGTTCCACAAAAGGAAGATTTTTTCCTTTTGGACTGACAAAAAGGTAATGTCATGTGACTTGTGACTGGCTTAATTCAAAATGTTTCACATACCTGTGAATGGATTTTAATGGTCTGTGGCAGAAATCTTATTAGTCAGTTATTAATGGTATTCAGATCTACAATACAAAATCTACAATAAAGCCTAAGACCCAATGCAGAAGGGAGTCTACTGTGACAACCAGTTTACAAAATAGGAAGAGTACACTGACTGAGAGGTAGAAAGTTAAACCAACAGAGGCTGTAGCACACACACTGACTGAACAGCAGGATGAATGGTTTTCTTCTGTGTGTGTGTGTGTGTGTGTGGTTACTGTGAAAGGATAAATTAAAGTAGATTGTGAGTTAGAAAGCTGTGAAAGATTTTAGATTCTAGATACGTCAGCATCGTCCTCTTATACTGAGAAATATTTCATGATTTATACATGAGGAAAATACCTTATTTTAAATTGTTGTTTTTTATTAAGGGTGTTTATATTCTTGGGTTACATACTGGATGATGATACAGTTAATGAAAATCCCCAGAAAATTAGATAAGCCTGAGGGGAAAAAAAATAGCCAATTCAACCCTGTACATTGTCTCTTATTCTTACTTGAGAGGCAAGTCAAACAAGCCATTAAAAGCCTTGATCTTAGATCCAAGATTTACATATATTAAACAGATTGAAACAAAATATTCAGAAATATGTCTCTGTAAATGCTAGGAATCTATACTGTTTGCTGTATAGATATTATAGAGGATAATTAATACATACTAGGTGAAATAGGTAGACTTTTGTCATCCTTACATTTTATCTTCAAAACTTTTATTCTAATAAGAATTATATTATAAAAGTGGATTAATAATGGATTAATAATTATTCTGTCACATTCTGTGAAATCTGTCAGGTTTGCTTGGCAATTGAAAAGGGAGGGCATAGCCTTTTGCTCTATGATTTTATGAACTAGTCTACTGACTAGGTCATGTCATAGCTGTTTAAGTAGTTGATGTCCTTTACCTGGTGGACTGGAGACTCCAGGTGGTCAGACTCCATCTTTTCTGTATATTTAAAGCCAAAATGAATAGATTTCTGTAACTGTTCGCCTTTGCAGATATTTATGTGGTATGTATCAAAGAGAAAAGCAGCAAAGAGATTAGAAATTTAGGAAAGCATTTTATTTCCTAAAAAACACATCAATAAATAATATTTTTAAAAGTAAGAGGGGGTGGGGAAACAGTTACTGCCGATATTTAAGGGTAAAAAAATGCATGTAAAAAGTCTGCTTCTACAGATCTGTTTCTCACATTGATACTTTTCTCCAAATTGAAATGCACTGTTTTCAGCCTTCACTAATCCACAAGGCTCTTACCCAAACCTTCTAATTCATTCCAAGAGCTGGTGAAGAAGGAGGAAGAAAAGCTGAGAGACTGAAACCTACAGAAATTGTAACAGGCAGAAAATGGCAGTTAACAAAAATAAAATTAAACTGAATGTTTTACTTTCCATTAAAAAGAAAGTAATATATTTCTGGGCTTACATTTATTTAATTTTTCATAACTAGAAAATTTGCTTTCACTTTTTTATTTTCAACTCCATTGTAAAATAGCTGAAATTTTTGGATTTTAGTATGCACAAAACTACCATGTATTTTCAAAGAATGGTACACACATGGCTAATGACAGAGAAACATGTTGTCATCATCTACTTTGCTTCACCTGTATTCTTATAAATAAAACTCCTGGATATAATAATTTGAAAGCTTTGCAGGATTATCTAATGCAATGTCTTCAAATTATGAGTTTTTTAAAAAAAGAATACAGAAGCCAAATCTACCAAGTTTTATTAAAATTTTCTCCACCCGACTCAGCTTTTCCCTCTTTGCTACACTCCTGGCTATGAATGTCTTGTGTTGATCTAAGGCTGGTATTCAACTTTGTTTCCCAAAATACTTCTAGCTCTCCTGATCAAAGTTTTAAAACCTCATAACAATATTAAAATACTGACTACATTCTAAGCCTGGTGTAAATTTAAGGGGATTTTGGTGAAACATAATTAGCATTACATTAAAATGAGCTGTTTGATGGATAAACTGTTTCAGTTTACATCATGATGAAAGAATGTAATGAAAGTCTTTAAGATTAAATTCTGCTATTTCTTTCCTAAATTCTATCAAAACTGGCAGGAGGTAGAACCCTGGAAGTTTTATTTTTCTATTATCTTCCACAGCAGAAAAACACATGCAAAGGAAATGAAACATATTCAGCCAGAGCAGAATGCCACTGCTACAGGATATCACTCCATGAAGACATAATGCCAAATAAAAGCAGCAGATATTAAATAGTTTATCAGGGCTATCACATGATGGGTGAATAGGAGTATCAGGTGAAGTTTCAGGGCTCCCTGCCTTGATTCCATCCCTAACACCTTCCTTCTCCTTTTTGAGGATAGTGATAATCAAGACTATATTTAGTTTCCAATTTTTAGTTCTAAGAAGGACATCATTCACAAAGCATAAAATAGTAGTGACTCTGTGGCACATGTGATTTTCATTCCAGGGTATGCTACCTTGAGCTGATGGTTAAAATTAACATATAAATTATTTTTTTTTAGTTATGTGAATGCAAATTGATATTTTGATAACCATTCTATGAATAATAAGTTTATTATTTTCTCTTAGCAAGTAAGATCTACCAAGTGAGAGCATTCCCAACCCCAAATGTGAGCCCATGGTTCTGCCATTACTGAAAAACTCATTTGTCAGTAATATACAGGTTGATCAGCTGAATTGTGTAGAGTAAATTACAAAGTGTATGAGTTGGGTACATGTAGTAATGTTCCATTAAAAGTGGGCATTTGTTTCATATCATCCTCTTTTATCTTTCCTTTCTTTGGGGTGCATAAAATATATTATAGTTGCCCTCAAGGCATAAATCTGACTCTGTGCTTTTTAATATCAAATGACCTGGCTGTAAATGCAAATCTGGTCTTACAGGCTTTGGCAGTGGGTAAAAGATACATGAGTGCTGCTCAAACCATTTTCCTTTGTCATACTGGGCAGATGGCTGACCTGAAATATTCTACTCCAACTGACCTTCTACTGAGAAATAAACCTTTATTGATTATCTATCTGAGTTACTAAAGCATCTTCAAAACAATTTGAAAAACCTGTTACATTTTTCTCATAAAATTATGTTGACTTAGCATTTATGAGTTGCGATTTTCCCAGATTTTGACAAGGAAACCCAACAAGACTCTGTGGACATGCAGCCTTTGTTCTGCTTACCTATCAGTGTGATGTAGTGCACTTGAAGATGAAGATGAAGCTTATGAGATCATTATTTGTATCACAAAAGTTAAAAATCACTGGCTAGAAACTAGCTATAAACTAATCATTAAATCACTGGCTATAAGCTCTTCAGCAGGGATAGGCAAGGAAGGAGAGGCAGTAGGGTATCCCTGTTTATTCACGAAGGTTTCAATTGCCCAAAGCTTGATGATGGTGACAATAGCATCGAGTGTTTGTGGGCAAGAATCAGGGGGAAGGCCAACAAAGCAGATATCATGGTGGGAGGTTGTTGCCTTTCCCAATGTAAGAAAGTTTTGCAAAGTTAAAAGTTATGCAGAAGCAATGCTGCTATAGCAATGTAACTGGTTAAAATACTTATCATTTGTTTACATTAAGGGCTTTTATTGCCTAAGAACTTTAATGTACTCATTATTGGAGGGTAACCACCAAATTTTTTAGAGGAATAATTGTATCTCGTTTGAGAATAGTTCACATTCATTACAAACTAAATGCATAATGCTCATAATCCTTAGTAACACAGAAATTAACAGCAGATCCCTGCAAAGCTGTGTAAATTCTGAAGCTATTCATATTCTAAATCCATGCTGAAAGGGAACTTCATTAAGACAGTAGCATCTTATTTCCAGCTGCAGCTAAATCTTTAAATAACTATACTAGAAAAAGAATTTAAAGGCACCCACTTATGTAAGTTATGAACGTGAATAAAGGACAAGTGCTTTACAGTGTACTACCCCCATAAGCCTATCTCCAAGTTTTCTGATGATTCACAGTGTCTCTAAGCAACAAAGTAAATGACAGGATTTGAATGTATTTCCTCATATGTTCTCTCTTCATCTGCATTTACAAACCCTTTTTTTTTTTTTTCCCTCACAGAAGGCTGGTTAGCCATTTTGGCAGCAGTTTTAAAGCCCCTCTATTACTTCAGTTTAACAAAGAAGTCTACTCAGCCAAACTGGGATGTTATATAAAATGACTTTTCTGCTTGGATTCTTTCCAGCAGTTTTGCTTATCTCCTGTTGTAATTAAGAAATTCTTAGATTTGCCCATATCTCTAACCTCTGATTTAATCATCTGTATATCTCTGTATTTTCCTCCTTGGTACCTTTATATTTGTGTTGCTGCCTATCCTTTAGACAAATCTCTAGCTCCATTCCATGGAGTATGTGGATTCCCAGCCTATTATATACATATTCACCTTCACTTGTTTGTGCGTTTTTCATGATTAAGTGCCAATTTAATAATGATTCCATCTAAACAGAACTCAGAAAATGTTATGCTCAGTTATGGAATTTTATAAGCTCAAGCCTATAAGCAAAGTCAGGAAGATAAATGCTGGTGAACTCATCCTTTTTGATTGTCTGCATACGGTACTCTTCAAGCTTCATTTTGCAGGGAACAGTATCAACACCTCCTGTCCTGTTATTAGATTTATAATAAAAAAGAGACCCTTAAATTCTAATAATCTCTAGGATAAGTCAGTTTTCTCACAGTACATTTATTCAATTTTAATTTCATTTCATTTCATTGTTTTGAAATCCCACTTTATAGGGTCTTTCTCCTAACAATTACTTTTATGGACGATTTATGAGAATTGTGTGGCTTATCCCAGAATCTCTGCCCCTGGCAGTGTTCAGCATGTCAAGACACCAGATGATAGTGAGAGTCAAAATGGATACCCAGGAAAATCTAATTCTTTTGGATACCTTTTCATCACTTATGTTCTCTCTGCCTGGAAAGGCATCAGTATACAGTTAATTCTTATTCTTTTAAAATCCAATAATTTCAAGATCAGTTTTTGGAAAGACAAGTGATTTCTCAATTATGCTTCTTGTGTGTCTGCTGGCACTGACTTTCAGAAATAGGCCTAATTTAAGGAAACATAGTGACTTCTGAGCCATGCTGAGTGGAATGGTTGACATACCTGAGGGACAGGCTTCCATCCAGAGGGACATGGACATGCTCAAGAAGTGGATCAATGAGGTTAAACAAGGCTAAGACCAACTCCAAAGTCCTCCATCTGGGTGGGGGCAATCCTCAGTATCAATAGACGCTGGGGTATGAGTGAATTGAAACCAGTCAGAAGGACTTGTGGGTTTTGGTGGAGGAGAAGCTGGAGATGAGCCTGCAATGTGCATTTGCAGAAATGAATAATGGTTCAAAGGGAAAAAGTCTGATTATTTTCTCAGCAGAGTTTCAGAATGCACATGCATCTTACTGTGCATCATCTTGCTAGGCAAAGTGGGAAGAGTTTTCTCTTTGGTTAAGGAAAGTTAAGAACTAAGGGAGGTCTTGTCAATATGATGCTGTGTCACCTGAATGGATAAAAAAATGAAAAAAAAGTGGGAGAAATAGGAGAAGAGAAAGAGTTAAAGATATTTGAAATTTAACCACGCTGTAGTAGTTAAAAACATTTGAGGCTTTTAATATATTTATTCTTGTATTTTATAATTACTTTTTATGATACTGACAATTGTGGATGATATAAATAACTAGTCTCATTTGAATTTACTTTATCTAACTGAAATTAATAGGGATTTCAAGTAACTGGATAATATCAAGGCTCTTTTTATCCAGTGACAAAATTCACTAGAGGACTGGATTGCTGGGAAATCTGTCTCATCACATCACATTGTTCAAAACAGACAAACAATATGTCGACTGTTTGGCAACTGCCTGCCTGAAAAGACCATGGAGAAGTGATATCACAAAAAAACCCCAAATCTCTCCCATGTGTTTCAGGGACTGTGGTAAGTGGAGAAGCTCCTTGGGAATGTGGGGATTTCTCCCAAGTCACTTGAACCTAGAGATGCAGAAGTATAGGGGTGGAAAATGCCAAGCTCTTATAGGTATAACTAGCTATAACTAGCTATAACTAGATATAACTAGGTATAACTAGATAATGAGAAGATTCCCTTAGCAGAAGGGCACAGTGATAAAAGAGTTGAGCAAGGATTTGGGGAACTGGAGCAGTGCCTGACTTCACTTTGCAAGAATCCATATCCCTTCAGTGAACATCAGGAGAAGTGGAAAAAAATCCTGGACCCTGAAATACATCTGGATGTAGGGTACTGCCATATGCTCAGTCATACATTTCTACTGAATCAAAGATCTTGGCAGGCACTTTTACACTTCAGAGAAGAAGAGGCATGGCAAGGAGCACATTGCTGCTTCTTGGCAGAGGACACACCCTCTTTTATGGATTTAGAGCAGATGAATGAAAAAGGACTAACCTTTAGTGTAGACTTCTCTACACTGTTTGTGCTGATTACCATAACCTGTAGAACCAGCTCCCAAATGCCAGTGAGAACAACCACGATCAGCTGGAGCTGATGTGCACTATGGTCATGTTCTCAGATGCTCTTTGTTGCTTTTCTTCATACAGAGAAAGACTGTCTGCAGAATTTCGTGGTGTGGTCTTGGACAAGTTTTACCTGTATATGTTCTGAGACAACTTTAGCCTGGACCATGCCAACATCTGGCATGAATTTCCAGTGTGTAGGATGTTCCCTTTACTGTGTAGGAGGGTCATAGTGGTCCTGTTGGGGCAGAACTGAGGCACAAATTCCCAGGTTCTCTCCACAACAGAAGACTCTAGTGAAGTCCCTCTTCTGCAACTGATGTTCATGCTGGAAGATGTGATTCAATCAGATCATACCTATATGATTCCGTGACAGAGCACCTTTGATAATCCTATCTGGTCAAGTACACATCAAGAAAAAAGCACTTGACATGGAACATAAATATACTACAGGGATCCCTATATATTGATATTAGTCCCTGCTTTGTGGAAGTACTAATAACTAGAGCAGAGGTCTTGGTAAAGTTCTTCAGCATCTTGGAACAAGGCTGTTGACTTTCATTAGTGAGAGTTTCAAGGTGCCTCTTGACCTGCTGTCTTTTTCTTCCCTAGTGGGAGAAGATTAATGTTTATGAAGCTGTGTGAAAATACACATGAATCAATGGATATAAAAGTTAATTAAGTCCCCAACTTGATGGTCTCTTTCATTTGGTGAGCAGGTCAAGAAATCTCACCTGGTGGCTCAGGATAAGTGAGCTTATTCTTATGCTCAACATCTAGCAGGGCACAGACACACTGCTCTACCTGGGCATCTACACCTCTGCAAACAACCCCTCCCCAGTTCCTAACTAGGGTAAAAGGGAGACAAGGTTGTCAGAGCAGGTGTGAAGGTGGGCAGGTCTGCCGTGGGTCCTTGACTTCAGACAAGATGAAGTGACCCTGTCATTCCTGCACATTGTGATCCTATCAATCCTTCACACTTTCTGCTATTTCTTCAACAGCACATGCCTTTTTCCCATGCCCTGGACCTGGATTTTTTCAGGTCAGGGAAACACTGGCTCCCTTCCTGACAGCTTCATCCATGTACCACATACTGAGAACAAGCTATCAAGGCAGGATTTGCCTTCCTAGAGGCCATGCTGGTACTTTCTTTACAGTCTGTGTTTATCTATGTGCTTACTAGTCTCATACATTAATACCAGATCTTCCATTTTAACCACAGACTCAGTCAACCTCTCCAGAGCCCAGTGTGTGGATGGGGTTTGCAATGGCAATATTCCTGGCCCCTGATGACTCAGTGACTCCTTGTAATGATAGGTTACACACTTTGGCTAGCAGCTCTGCAATTTCACATTTGAGTTCCTTCCCAGCTCTTGGGTGTATGGCTGTTAATCCTGGTGACTTGCTGTCATCTATCTTATTCTGTGTAGTCAAATTTTTCCTGTATACTTAGCTCAAATTGATACAGCTACCCTAACCAATCTGCTACAAAAAATGCAAAGCATGTTGGAAACTTCCCAACAGCTTTAACAGTTAAAAACTAAAATTATACAGAAAAGAATCTCATATTCTCTGCTATGACCTTATCTTCAGATGCCACTTTCACATGCTCTGTTGTCAGATGGTCCAGCTTTCCTGAACTGTTTTTCATCTTCTGAGCTGCTTAAACACGTTTTTATTATCCATTTGAGTATCTTTCCAAACTCATTTATGTTTTCTGTAAGTTCCTGTGTACATATTATATGCCATGATTTTGCTGTTCTCCTCATTTGGATAACTCTCCTGGTTTTTAAAGTCAATAATTTCTATACAGTAGCTTCTAAGTTTTCTGTTTAGCTAAACAGGGCTTTTACTGAGTCATTATGTTTTCTTTTTTCCTGAGCAATTTGCCTGGGCTTCTAATACAGTATCTTCAAACAGCCACAAGGCAGCTTGCAGGCTTTTTGGAATATTAATTTTGGGGGTATTTTTGCTAATAGCCTCATTTGTATGTAATTAATTTTCCTGAAATGGAATCTCTGTTTTCGGAATTTGTTTGGCTTGTTCTTTCCTACTGAAATATTAAGCCTAATTTTATACTGATTGCAGTTACAGAGTGCTCTTCAACTAATACCATTTGAATAAGGCCCTGTAGGTTACTCAGGACCAAAGCTCAAATGGCAGCTTTTCATAAGAGTTGTAGAATTAGTTATTCTAGGAAGTGGACATTTACTGCATACAGCAGTCTTGTCTCTTCCTCTTGTCCTGAGACAGCAATGACACTCTGTATAAGTATAGTGAAAAACCTCATCCCATTGCAACCTGTTTTAAATTTGCATTTGTAATTAAAATATTTCCTGAACACTATCATCCTCCAGATTAAAAAGACCAAAGTATGACCCTAGTATTACTTCTTTTTTTGATTATTATGATTAGAGTATCAGATTTCCACATAGGATTCCGTATTGTTTCTCTTTTGACACAATATTTGTATGCTGTTAAACTTTGCATTTTTCTTCGCATAGTTTGCCCTCTCCTGTACATTTCATTCTATCACTCTTCAAGCCTTGAAACCTGGCAACACAGTATCCTGTTAATTATTCTTCTTTCACCAGGCCTCTGTCTATTATTTCACAGTTGCTGTTTGTAACCAAAAAAAAAAAAAACAAAAAACAACCAAAACATTTTAAAGGCTTCTGTTATAGAAGGCAGCTTTTGTTAGTTTTGCCCTTGGCTTAGCTTTCTCAGACTAGTCAGTTGATATTTTAGGGAAACTGAGCTGCCTTCTCTATTTCTATTTATTTCCCTTCTGGCCTTTTCAGAGGTATGATGCATATCATTCAGGTTATACTGCCAAGTTGAATCAATCTGAACGATGTGCTTCTCCATGCTTGCCAACATTTTTCCAGTTCCTAGTTTAAATAATCTTGCATGACCTTCTTAATTTTCATAGACAGCAGTCTGTCTCCACCTTGATCAAAATAAAGTCAGTCTTTCCTTTATAGATTCTTTCTGTCTCAAGAAGTTTCTCAGTTCCTAATGTACTAAAATACCTGTCATTGCTACACTGGGGTCTTGAACCATTGCTACCCATGAACCACAACTCTGTATGCTTGCCTGGCTGCCATGCCTCATGCCCTGGAGCTGGGAGCATTTTGGAGAAGGCCATCACGAAAATCCTCATTTCAGTCTTCTGTCAGACAGTCCAAACACCACCCAGAACATCACCCATGTACTTCCCCAAGTTACTGGTATTTACTCTCCTGGATTCTCTCATGCATCCTCCCATTGACACCAACTCTGAAGCATCTCAATGAGTAAACATTAGCTTTCTCTTCCAGCTGTAATTTTTCAGTGACTCTCAAAAGAACAGACCCAATTTCCCCAAACCAAGGGCTTCTTGCACAGCATGCAGACTTATAGAGCCAGACCCACAGGTAGTGAATTTGCCCCCTAGTCTAGAATTACTAAGCTATCAACAAATAAGATATACACAAGAATGTGTGGGATGGAGAAGGGTGTATCAGGAGTCCTTCACAAATATAAAATGAGCACCAGTATTCCATGCTAGTGATGTACTAGATAGTAATTTCAATTACCATTGTATTGTAGAATACCTGAACCTTTCGATAAATTGGGAAATTTATTATAGAAAAATACAAATAAGAAAAATATGTTAGCAAATGAGAAACCAATTTTACAAAGTTAGAATTGCAATACATATCTTCATCATTAGATACAGGTATTTATACTGAAAATTACTTGGTTCCAAGCAGATTGAATTAATACAAAATACAAAATATCAGTTCTAATTATCTGAATTCTTATTGTGTCCAAAGGACACAATAAGTGTGTGGCTATGGGTGGTGATATCTGCTTTATCCATGTGCCAAAGGTAACCCTGGTATGTTTTTCTAGTAGGTGATTTACTAATGGAATGAACCTACAAAATCAATTAAAGCATTTCATTTACAGTACTTAGGTACAATGCCTAATATACCTTACCTACAGCACAACACAAAGATGACAGTTTAATTGATAAAAGGATTTTATTAATATTTGTGATTAATATAAAGATATGAATAGAATTAAGATCCAAAATTAAAAACTAAAAGTCCATTCCATTTTTAATTAATAGAAACTTTCAAATATTTTTAATTAGAAACATTTTTTATCATTCTAATAAGCAATTTAGCCTTTAACCATTTCAACTATGACTTAACTATTGAAAAGAAGCCAAACAAGGAGAAAGTGTTTTGTAGATCTGAATTCAGAAAACTTTGAAAAGTATTTCCAAGTGGGTCACTTCTTGAAAACAGTTAAGTCACTCACGTGTTCAGAACTCAGCTTTGTAATACAGTTTGATTATTTATTAATAAAGTATTACCTCGACATAAATGTATCTTTTACTATGCCTCTCCAAGAATCATTTTTGTTTATAATAAAAAGAACCAAAACAAACCAATAAAAAGAATAATCAGTCTTCAGGGATATATATCATAATCAATGGTTTGATGGTTTTGGTTTTCATCGTAACTTATGCATCTCACTCTCCATCAAACTCTGCCCACCTTGTGGAGCTAAAGTCTTTTCTCTCCTTTCATCATTGTATAAATAATAGTTGAATTTACTTAGACAAACTTGAGATATCCAAAAAGTAGACATCCAGTCTAAACCATTCATCTGATGTCCTCAGACAGACCAGAGGAAATGCCCTCTGAAAGAGTATACATATTTCATTCGACTAAATAAATAACTAAGGCATATAACTAGGCTCAGTCTAGATATGTACAGTTTCAACAGCTAAATTTGAGAGGGGTTGTGTTCAGAGACTAGTCACATAATTTTTAATGCAGTTTTCTTTAGCTGAATAATTATAATTCCACAGAAGAAAAAAACCCCAAAAAATGTAGCTGGGTCTTGCAAGGATCTGATGCAGATTATTTCAACTCGGTTGTCTCAAAACACTTCAGCAGTTCTCACTTTCAGCACTCCATGAGGGCCACTTCCATTAGCATCCTAATCCTTTTTCTTTTGGTTTATTGTGAAGAAAACATTTATTACCATTGCATTTGACCTAATAAATTCTTCTGGTTTTCAAAAGCATTCTGATTTAGGTATAAGAATTTCAAGACACAAATAATTTAAAGAAGACTGTGGAAATTTGGAAAAGAGAAAAAAATTACAAAGTTGTAGGAATTTTGGGTATTAAATTGTGACTAGCAAGAAGAAAGTATTAAGCAAAGCCACATGCCCTTCTATTACCCTGGAATGTGTGGACTTAAATTGCCATGGACATGTAAGAGACTTGCTATAAAGTTTAATATTTGCAGGGTCAAAATTCTTCAGAAAATCAATTCCCACCTCATAGAACAATCCTGGAGAAGCCAAGTCTTAAAATTTGCTTCAAAAATTTAAAATAAAATTTTAAAATAACCAAAGAAATACTTTGCTTCTTCACCTCCCTCAATATCAAAGGATTTTCTGCCTTGCTGTTTAATTGTCAACACCTGGTGCCACAGAATAAATGAATCAGAGGGATATGGTGCCCTCAGATTGCGTATCAATGAATCTGAGGAAGTAATTTTCCTGTTTACTTTTTTCAACCAACTTCTAATTTCATTGACCTTCTCCAATGGTTCCTAGAGAATGTGGTCATTATGAGTTTCCTTCCTCTGAGAAGCTGATTGAGTTACAAATGAGCAGCAGTAACCATTAAAATGGTACGTATTGTAGAATTTTCAAAATGTCCTTTACATCCAAATAAAAAGATTTCCCCAGAGATAAAAAGCAACTAAACACAAAAAAACAAATTCAACAGTGTAGGGCATGCTCATGCATAGCCATTTCTGACCTATCACTGACCTTGTTTGCGTTGTTACACCAGAGAAATCTTAAACATACAGTTCTTTACACTAAGGTCATAGAAATTGTCATCAGAAAGTGTCAAGAGTGTTAAAATAACTTAAATTTTGAATGGTAATTAAATGACCACAAGGCCAAACAACTGGGAAACCAAACATCTCCTGTTGTGCCGATGCCCTTCTACAGTATAGCAGTATCACAGATAATACAGAAACGTGGAGCACGTTTCTCTGATCACCTTAAATAGAAATTGTCACATTTCAGGTTCTCAGACACGATTAAGTTAATGGTCTGGCTGTGAATTATTATTTGTTTAACAACAAAAGAAGGATCATCAAAACTATATTTTCATGGTAACAGCAGATGTGTCAAGGGGACAAATCTCATTTGTTTCATGTCTGCAGAACATTTTGAAAATTTGAAAAAGGCATCTCTAAGGCCTTCATGTCCACTTTGTTGGCAAAGAAAGTGTCATCCAATGTAACACCCAGGTCAGGCTCAGAATGCAGTTTAATTTCACTGATAAGCTTGCAGCAGCAAGCTATATCCTGAAGGATGTTTCTTTTCCTTTCTTTTTTCCCCCTTTCCTTACAGCTTTATGACTCATCATCTTGCTTGATCCATTCCCTTTCTGAAAAGGTTTGCAACTGCAGGGCAGTGACTGCAACTGACCTTGGTTTACCCTGTCTCTGCACCACTGTGTTTCTGCTGCTATCATTACTTATATTTAATTTCATAGTGCAATGCCGAACTGCATTATATACGTATATCTATATTCACAAAAATTTTAAAATGGCATCAGTGTATCAGAAATAACTTAAAATAAAAAAGAGCATTACACAACTTTTATCAGTCAGACCATTCACCTAACAGATCACATGGTAAATGATTTAACAGTTGCTTTACTCAGAGCTTTGATGTCTCTAGTTGAACATCACATACTGTCAGGCAATAAACATCTAACCCAAATGTTATATATTTCTCTTTGAAGTACTTCACTGTTTTTTTTTTAACTGTTACCAAGCCTTTACCATTGATAGTTTCAATTAATCATTTACACAGAAATACCTTGTTTGCCCGTTTTCTGTTTAAAGGGTATTAGCACATTTTTTATAAAAGATGTGCCTGCTGTTTGTTTACAATGCTTTTTTTTTTTTCCGCTTTTCCAACCTTCATTATTTAGCACTGTGTACAAAATCAAGAGGACAAAAAAAGTGTTGTTATTACATGGAAATGTGCACCTCCCTGAAGCACTTTTCAATTCTTAAGGAAGCTTTATGCTTAATAAGATATTAAGATTTACTGGGAACCACACAATGATATAAAAGCAAAATGTTACAGGCTTGATAGTAATTCATACAAAGCTCTATTGTGCATGTAAGTAGAACCCAAAGAATGCATCCATTAGTAATGGCAAACATGTTATAACCATTTACTGCCTGCAAGATTCAGCTGTGAAAACATGCCTTTGCTAAAGACTCAGCTTATAACCAGGTGCATAAAAGGACTAGAGAGATCTTCAAGTCAGTATTAACTAAGCCAACAGGAGGCACGAGTTATAGCCCAGCCTTCAGTTTAACATTGCTCTTACAGTGGGGATACCACACTAGTTATTTTCTAGTTTAATAATCCTTTGGGATTATTTTTATGTAATCATCTGTACATCCCTTTTTGGTGCTCTGGATGCCACAAATTACCAAATACGCTATTTTAAGGGGAAGTTAAGGAGTTAGAAATCACTGGGTTTCTGATGTGTTCAGAGCACTGACATGAATGCTGAAGTCACACAGACTTGAATGTGACAAGTGGTAAAGATGATTTCAGCCTACTTAGGGTACCTCCCTTTGTGACTAAAGGATTTTCCATTGCTTATTCACAGTCAGGAGTCAGATTAAGAGCTGTAACACAAGTTTGATATTTCACGCCTTTAAAAAAAAATCAATTACATTGTCACTAAAAATGTCTAAAGTATTCATGGTACTCTTAGATACTCTTTTGGGATAAAAATTCTCCTAAGTACCTTGGGGAGGCCCAAGAAGAAAATAAGCAAGACTGTTAAAGATCCCTATGAATCATAACACATGATGGCAAGTCAACGATCATACAAGTGTTTTTAACGTATTCTTGGAAAAAATGAAAAAAAAAAATCCAATATAGTATTACAAAAAAATAATTTTGTTCAAGTTTTTCATAGATAAGGAAAAAAAAAGAAAGAAAGAAAAGAAAAAAAGTTATCTATAACATTCAGCTGGGAATTTTACCTCCCAAGAAGTAGATATGATTAATAACACTACTTGCCTTTGGGTTTAAGTATATATAGTCTTTTTAATCTGTTCAGGCAGATTGGCAACCTGTTATTCATACCCATTTATACTGGCTAGAATTACAGTACTACTTCAGATTTAGATTCTGCATGCAGGATTCTGTGAAGATCACACCTGCTGGTCTTCACTTTTTACAATTTTTTCCAGATAATCATAACGTTCTGGACAAATATATCTCTAAAAAGCTATCTTGTTACATAGATGGATCAATTATATCTGCCTTCACTACAAGAAGATGTAAGAATGAAGGAAAAGAGTTTGCCATGAATTCTCTCTCTTTTTCTTTTGGAAGGTGAAAAATCTTTTTTTATAATCTTCCACCAGTTATAAGACTCCCTATTTCATGATGTAGCTTCAGATGTTCTCACTGCATTCAAACAGAGGGAGAAATAGGAAATTTCCATCACTGGGAGCCTTTGAAAGCATGTATGAGATCTGTTGTATTTATTTACTGCTTAATTCCAATTGACAGTTGAATAGTCTTTTTCTTTTTTCCTTCCTACAGCAGTTTCATACAACATTTAAATTAATAAGGAGAAAATTTTAATATGTTGGTTAAGCAAAAGAATTCTAGGAACAGAAGTGAAATTTCTTCACTCTATTTGTCAGAATATTTCCGGTTACTCCTGATTAATTTCAGAGGAAAACTACTTAAAATTAATGACTGACATAAGATCATAACTTTTATAAAGAAAAATATTTTAAAAGATCTTGATGGAACATTGGTAAGTTTCTGCTGAAAAAGCTTTCAAGATTCTAGTGTGATCACATTCAAACTGCAAAGTAGCACTGCTCTCTGCTGGCTGTTATAAAATTAAATTGCTGTTTGGAAGTTGGATAAAAGCTTCTCTATGTATTTGCTTGATTCATGTTTAAATTATGCTTTTATTTTAATTAAGAGAGATAAATAAAAGCTTATTCAGCTATAGAGCTAAAACGTATCTGCCTATCTCTTTGATAAATGAGCATTTCTCAGATAAGACAATCTCAGCAAAGCATCACATTTGCAGAATTTTACATGTGAAAATCCCTCAACCTCTGACATAACCTAGATCTGTGTTCTCATCTCTAATAATTTTTCTGATTCTTGCTCCAACTTGGCTTTCACATTATTTTAAATCTCTGCTCATAAAAAGCTTCTTTTAATAAGGGAAAACAGTCTGGCTGAGCACTGCATGGACATACAGTTCTTCCAGAAGAATCACAGAATCACCAGCTTCTCCAAACAAGGAAATTTCCTGAGATCTCAGTTAGCGCACCTTAGGAAAGGAAAAGCAAGAGTCTTTATTTTCCTCGCTGTGGCTAATGTACACCAGGTTCCAGCTATTCCAATTACGTATCTTCCTGACAAATTCTGAGACTTCTTCCATGTTTGTGCAGTAATAGATGATGGCCCTTGTCATTCATCTGCCTCCTCTTTCCTTGCCTCATCCAGAAGGGATTGAGAAAGCCCTGAGTTCAATAAGCAATTAATCAAGATCAGATCTGGGCATTAGAATGTCATGATTTAGGCTCCTGAGACCTGCAACTTTAAGAAGGAATGGCTTTGAGAGGTGAACTTTTCTTTTTTACAGTCTTGTTTTTAGGGTCTACAACCACAAAGACCAGTAATGCAATTGTACATTGGTTTGTGTCTCTGTCATTGACTTTTTTCTTTCTGGAAATGTATCAGAACAATATGAGAATATGAGCAATCTTATGAGTCATCAGAGTTGGTCAAGCTTGCACAAATTTCCAATCTAAGTTTAGAGGATGTTGAAACTTTGTCAATTGTGTCATGTGAAAAGAGCAGGAAAACTGTACCCTACCAAGAGACAATGAGAGAAAGATAAACCTCATTTGTTACTAGCTCTAAGTACAGACTGTTAGTGGATTCCACTTTCATTGTGAGCAGCAATGATGTTGTGTTAACTTGCCAGGTCCAAATTTTGCAAATAAACCCTAGGTTTCCTTTGAGGAGGAAAATTGCAATGCTGTTATAACAGAGCAGCACTATTTGCAACAGGACTAAAACAAAAATCTTTATTTGTCCTCTCTAAGAAATGAAGAGTATTGTTTTAATCTCTGACAGAAGAGAAAAATATTCAGAAAACTAACAGCCCTTTCCTCGTACAGCAATTTTATGTCTAAAGCAAAATACATAACCAAGCCTAAACCAAACTGAGAAATATTAATTGGTATGCACTAAATTATGTACAAAGGGTGAGATTTTCAATGGCATAAAGGACAGTCAGATGCCGAATTCCATTCATGACTTTATAAATAATGACAACCAACAATGAAAGCTAAGTTGTGATAAATTATGAACATAATCCTGAGTCTTTCTGTCCTTTTAAGCATGTAAAAATTGTCATCTTCCATACAGGAGAAGAATTTCTGAGAACGAAAAGCAAACAAATAAGCAAAGAACCCAACAATCCCTCTTCCTCAGGGTACTTAGGAAAGACCAGCAGTGACTTTTTAACAACCCTTTCTCATATCTTGTTTTTTGCAAAACTGAAAACAGATCAAATGACAACGGCTTTGAAGCTGGCGTGTTTTGACTCAAGTTACTCCTTATACAAACCCTTGTAGTTCACTGACCTTGCCAGTTTATCGCTCAGGATCTTTTGTTTGATGTTGCCTTCAGGTCCTCAGCTGAATTTTGGTAGTAAACTCTTTAGGATAGAAAACAATCTTAGTCCATGTGTACATAATGTCTAGAATGTCTTATTCCATTCTTAGATTTAGGTTGCTATGTGACGTTAAAAGCCTTTAAACAATTTAAAGCTTTTAACTAGTCTCTAAAAAACTAGGAAATTGTTTGGATCTGTATCCAATGGATTGGATTGTATCCAACATAGATTTATTTTCTTTCTTTTAGTTTTTAATTAATATGCAATCGTGAGCATAGCCCAATTAAGGGAACATTTTCATATATTAAAGAGAAAAAAGCTTTGGTATGCCAAATTCTTACTAAATTTCTCAGGAAAATAGCTTCTTTTCTTCAATTAATTTGGAACAATGGAGGTCTGAATTCTTTATATGTTTTAAATAAAATGTAGGAAAAGCTGGCAACACAAGCTGAAGGTAAGCAGGTCTAATTTTTATTAAAGGTTCACACATTTTGTTCCTCTTCATTTTCTCACCCACCTGTTTTTCTTTTTTCATTTTCCTCCAGATCAATTCAACTCTTAACATGCCTCAGAGGAAAAAGTCTTGCACAAAAATATGCTTCACCTTAGGAGATCAAAGCTGTTTTATGCTTGTTTTTTTAAGTCCTTTTTAATCTTAGTGGCATCAAGCTCGTTAGAAACAACAAACAAAAACAAGAAAAAAGAGAAATTTAAGCTAGATCAGTAAATTAAAAAGGAGCTTTGCTATATAGTAGAAATAAGCAATAGAAAAATATCGGTGCTGCAAAATGTGACCTGAAGAACTCATTATGTAAGAAGGATGAAAATCAAATTTTTAGTATCTCACTTCATCAGTGCAAAATAGATACAGGGCAGATTCTATCTGTTAGAGGAGAAACAGTGGAGAAACCTGTAGTGTAAAGAACAAAGCAACTGGGCAGGGGTATAACCCTAAAAAAGGCATTTTAATGGAATATTTATGGAAATAGAAAAACATTAAAGATGTTTCCAATTGCTACAATTATTACAAAAATCCAACATATTAAAAATAGTATGCCATTAACTGTTGCAAAACAGCATATCATAAACATCATGTGGGTCTCAAAAATAATGTGTGAAGCATATAAACAAATACATAATCACCTTACTTCTCTTTCCAGTTAAATTTGATTTACAGTAATTTCACGATTATAAGGTGCACCCTTTTGACTAAATTTTTCCCTTGAACCCAGAAGTGCACTTTATAGTCCGGTGCGCCTTATCTGAGGGACAAAGCGGCGAAAGTTGACAACCCAGAAGTGCGAGCCGCGAGGGGGAGTGGCCCCGCGGGGCTGTGCCAGGCTGGGAGGGGGAGTGGCCCCGCAGCAACGTCGGGATGCGAGGGGAGAGGGGCTCCGCGGGGTGGGGAAAGCCGGCATCGGGGCCTCCCCCATGCAGCATCGGGGCGGCCCCAGCGCAGGGTGGGATAGAAAGCCACCAAAATTGGGGCGGCCCAGGGGCGGGGGGAGTAGAAAGCTGCTGAAATCGGGGCAGCCCTGGCGCGGGGGGGATAGAAAGCCGCAGAAATCGGGGCAGCCCCGGCGTGGGGAAGGGGAGAGCCGCCGAAATCGGGGCAGTGGCGGCATGGGATGAGCCTGCCGGCATCGGGTCACCCGGAGCGCCAGGGGACTCCTGGAGAAGCAGGGCCCCAGGGACGCTCCACAGAGCGGCGGCAGCCATGCCCCGGCCCCGGGGACGCTCCACGGAGTGGCAGCAGCCATGCCCTGGCCCCGTCGGGTACAGGCCAGCCCGGGGGCCAATGGCTGCTGGGTTGAGGCGGGGCCTTGGCCAGCAAACACGCAGGGGGAGCTGGGGGTGGAGCCTCACTGCAAAAAAAAAAAAGTGCGCCTTATAGTCCGGTGCGCCTTATGGTCATGAAATTACTGTACTTAAAAGTTTCAGCACTTAGAAGTTAATCCACTGATTCAATCTTCCCTTCATGAGACGAATGGGTTAATTTCCTTTTCCATTTCCATTGAACTGTTATGAGAGCAAATCAGTCCAGTATAATTTTCTGTTTGTCTCATTCTCTCTCAAAAGATTGAGACTTCTGAATTTTGAAGCTCTGGAATATGTCTAATAGACAAGAGTTTGCCAGGCACTTCAGCCTTCTAAATAATCTCTATTTTTGCTACTTGTCCCATCTGATCTTTGTCACCAGCTGTGGGGGCTACGCAACTGACATTGAGCTCTACAGGTCTATTTCATTGGAAAAGCCAGTGAGGACTGCCAGCTCATTCCTGTCCAGTCAAGGTGCAGGTGGAATGGATATTGCTGCCTGAGACTCATCTCAGCCAGGCCAAGGGACTGTTGCCATTCAGAAGAGCTGTGACATTAGCTGCCTTGATGGATGGATAGGTGCAACACTTAGTATTCAGACATCACATTTTTGCTCCTTTGTTCGTTATGAAGACAATTTCTTGTAAAACTGTTGAGTGGAATATTGTTTCTGAATCAATTCAAAACTTCAAGGGCCAAGTTTTCACTTGGCTGTTGTTTTTCACAACACAATTTCTTGATTTATGATTCATCTCAATATCCTGTGATAAGGTGCATTTCCATTTGGTAAGAAAACAATTGTTACTTTTCAGCTGCAATTGCTGCTATGTGAAGCATATTTTCCTCCTTCCAACATGAATTTTTAAAACCTGTTCCTGGAGCCTGTAGACCTTTGCCCTTTATTTCACAAGGTCTAAAAGGTGGCTGTTCTTCTTTTGCATATCAAGGAGAATGTTTTACTCTATTGCCAACAGTTTCATTTCCAGTTCATTTCTGGATGCCTTTAAAGATGTTGCTTTTGGCCAGCAATGTACTAAACATTTTAGAAGTTTAATACTGTTTCCCTTACATGGAAATTCCATCAGCTAAAATGATCTGAACCTGTTGATGCAAAGTGAAGACATTTCATTTCACACTCCTGCTCTCCTTGCTCAAATACGCCATGTAGACAGGAAAGCCTGAACAGGAGACAAGATCCAGATAAGTTTTCTCCATGACAGGAATGCTTAATTTTTCTACTTTGATCATTAGAGTGCAGACATGTTGAACATCGGTGCAAATTTTGAAATCTGATCTTTTTCTGTGCTCAGATAAGGGTGACAAGGAAGAGTACAGTAATTTCATGATTATAAGCCACACTATTTTGACTAAAATTTTGGTCTAAACCCGAAGTGCGGCTTATAATCAGGTG
>PYHW01009485.1:9696807-9713041 GCA_013186435.1 Turdus rufiventris
CAACTTCCAATGGGATGCAGTAATTTTATCAGTCCCACAGTGGGACTCAATGGGCCATTAGCAGAAAATGACTCCTGGAGGAAGGATGAGTTGTGTAAAGATAAAGAACAATGCCCCGCCTGGTTTCAATGAATGGACCATTAGCAGAATATCTCCCACAGAGATAAGGATCACTGTCCCTACCCTCAAAAGATGGTCATAGAATAAATACCTTTTACCACACTTTGTATTGGAAGTTGTGGTTTATAATCAGGTGCGGTTTATATATGGACAAAGAACAAAATGTTGCCAACACCCGGAAGTATGGTTTATAATCAGGTGCGCCTTATAAATCGTGAAATTACTGTACACGAGAAAGTGGTGTTAAACTGTTGCTACAGTACCACCACAAAATGATTATTAGATATAAACATGAGTCCAAGTGCTGAAATCCTAAATACAGTTATTACAACTAACTGATATCATTCTGAGAAAGAGTAATTTTTGTTTGCATTATGGAAGCATCCTATATATCTTGATAGTATTTGAAAATCAGGTCTGACACTTCTGGTTATATAACATCACCATTAGTTTATTTGAACTACATCCTTCATTTTCAATCATTTACTATTTTAAATAAGTGTTAATGCTTGAGCAACTCGAATCTGTGTTTTTCTGGCCTGTGTTTGTGTTTTTCTGGGTTTATAACTGCTGAATTTAGAATTGCTGAATTTGCATTTAATGTATTCTATGGCTATACACCTTACAGCAATCACCGATGAAAAGCCACTGCAAAATAGCAATTCTGATACCAAACCTCCAGCAGCAAAAAATTAACCGTGAATAAAAATACTTTAACAGTAATTTTGCTTGGGTAATGACTGCCTAAAGTTAGAGTACAATGTTAAAAAAAGGTTTTTACTGAATTTTTGTTCCCAATAGAGGACTAATAATTAGAAAACAACACACAAATTGCCATTCATAGGGAATTGTCCACTGGAAAAACAAAAAGAAAAGTTTCTGAAACATCTTCCTACATATTTATTTATCCTACCTTTGGTTTAAAGACAGAAAATTCTTACTGAAAACAAAGATCAAAATAACACCACATTTTAGATGGTTTTGGGGTGACATTATATGCAAAGAAAGTAATTTGTCACTACAAATTTAATCTGATTCAGCCCAAGCTTTGGAATCTTGCATCTTAGAAATGCATTAGCCTTGAAACGAATGTGCAAGTTATTTTTGTATAGTAAATGTCCTTTTGCTGCTATGGAAACCAGATGTTTGATAATTAAATTTGCGCTGTAAATAGTTGCGTGCTGTCATGTAAAAGAGTACTCTTCACAAGTTGCTGTACAGCCAGATAGTTGAGCTTCTTGTCTATTGAAAAATTGGAAATAAATTGGGTGAAATAGCTGCCTCTGAAATTGACTTCAGAAAGCATTTTAAATGATAGAGCATTTTAAATAACACTGGAAAATCTTTGCTGAATTTTGTGGCTATTCTGCAGGTCAGAAGCTGGCATTGCATTCCTTTTTTCAATTCTATTTGTCTGTTATCTTCTGCTCATAGATAAATGAACATGAACAGTGAAAAAGGAAATATAACATTTTCTGTAGCTAAGAGAGTTGTCTGGTTGTTCAGTCAAAGTAATGGGACCTGCCCCATCAAGAGCTCAAAAAATAGTTTTAACTTTTTATTATATTTAGTAATACATGTTATGTGAAGCAAAAACTATATATATTCAGCCTAGTGAATTTTCCTTACTGCATCTGATGAGTGATCTTTCATATATTTGAGGGCATTTTAGAGGGCTCAAAAGTCAGTAGCTAAGTAGAGTAGAAGTAGCTGAGAGAGTAGCATGAGAGTGAATATTTACATGAAATGTGGAAGACTGCATAGAAATTGCATTGTGCAGAATGACCAGAACTGGCCAGTCTCTGTGGAGGCAGGACAAGCAGTATGCTCCTCCTGGGGTGACATATAGCCCAGACAGGAAGAACAGGTGGAGTATATCTGACCATGCATTTTCATGTCTAAAAAACCACAACCAATATAATGGTATAAGGACTTGAAATTTGTGCTCCAGTATCAGTAAGGAAAAAAGTTCCTTGCTGAGGAGCAGGGAAACCACGTATAAGTAACAAGACTAATATAGTTGTACAGCTCAACACAGAATCATAGAATGGTTTGGGTTGAAAGGGACCTTAGAGGTCATTTAGGTACAACCTGCCTGTCATGGGCTGGGACACCTTTCCTTAGACCAGGTTGCTCAAAGTCCCATCCAACTGGCATTGAACGCTTCCAGGGATGGGGCTTTCACAACTTTTCTAGGCAACGTGTTGCAGTGCCTCACCACCCACCATAAATATGACTTGTAACTATTAATTACTCAATAGTAAGATATTAAAATAAGCTTTGATAACACTGCTTTTGCATTGAAAATAAGCAAGAGTGAAGGTGGTTACAGCTTTTCATTGATCATTGAAATTCTAATAAATGTTTTTGTCTCAGACATTGTTCACTAAAATATTATTTTCCTGGAGTAATAGCATTGCTTAATCCACACACTCACAAATTTAATGATCACTTGAAGGATTTACCAACCTCCTTATAATAAAAATGTTTTTCCTTTTGAGTTTTAGGTTTCAAATCTCTTTTGAAGGTCCACAACACAGTAATGTCATTGTGCAATAAAAGGATGCTATTTCAGATTTTATTGCCAGTTTAATTTGGTGTGCCTGAGAGCAATTCTGCTGTTGTCACACATGAAATGAAACTTGTACAGCGAGAAAACTTACTATTGCTGAAATGCCCAATGTCAAGTAATTTGTAAATATGAAAATAGATTTATTCTACACAGTCAACTATTTTTCCTCCAAACAGCAGAAGGGACACAGTTTGAAGGAAAATATCTTCAAAACTATAAATACTGCTTTATGCTTTGTATCTCTCACTTGGTCTAGCCTTCCTCCTGTATCCCACTTACTGCCCTGCTTTTTTCTTACTCTTCCATTAGAAGTATTTATTTTTAAACATTTTAAAGGTAGATTATAAAGATTATGTAAGAAGAGAGGAGAACAAATAATGTATAACATAAAATATAAGATGTAGTATGGTCACCATCACTAACCAACATATGCTTTGCCTGCACTCCAAAAAAATCCATTTTTCTAGACAATTCAATTATCTTTTACAGCAGGCAACTTCAGACTGTTCTGTGTAACATTTGACAAGGCATGGAGCATAACTCTAACCCTTTAACTTCATTATAAATTTCTCAAGTATTCTTCCTTGAGGTTATTTACTTGAAAAGGCCTAGAACTGCATAGAGAATGATACTTTTTAATACATGTGTGTTTCACATTAGGTTTATTAGTAGCAGTACAGTTTTGAGGCATTTTCTACATTAGGTCATTTTTTTCATGACAGAAGTACATCATTTCTAACCCCAAACAAACTTGTTCTCTCCAACCTTGTCTCTACGTTTAGCAAACAATTTTATTTCATACAGAATGCCCCTCTTTTCAAAATGACTTTTTTTTTTTTTTTACAATATTTGAGTTGGTTTTATTTAGACACTGGACTACCACATTGTACAGGACAACAGTGGTCCCAGTATAAGATCATTTTTACCTGTCAACCCATGAAAGCTTTCCCTATCACCGACATGTTTAAAATTAATTCAAGGCATTTCCTAAAGATGTCCTCCAAACAGAGTAAAACCTGACTGAGAAATGTGGCTTTCCAGAGAATACAGTAGCAGATGAAATCTGACTAGTGACCTCACTGAACTTGAAAATCATGAAAAAGTGATTTCTGCACATAGTGTAGAATTTAATTCTTCACAAAGAAAGCAAATAGGGAAGGGAAAGCAGATCAATGAATCTCATCTACTCAATAAAGTATAAAGAAAGGAAAGCACTAGCTGCTATTTAATGCTACAGCCATTAAAGAACAGCAATTATAGTGGCGTGCTTCTCCCCACTCCACCACACAAATCTTACCACAGGAAAGATATTTATTCCCCTCCCTACGCCATCGTACTCTCCATGTGGAAAAAAATTAGGCTTCTCCTTTAAAACTGAAATTGTATAACAAACACAAAATAAAAAAAAAAAGGTTCACAGGTGCTTGTGGAATAACAACAGATTAGTAACACTGTGATGTTGTTTTCCACATAAAGTATTAGTGTTTTATGCAAGGACTACCCACATCAAGCACATGTTTATGATGCGGTTAAAGCTTGTGCAAGTCTAGCTGTGTATGAGAGGTGCCTAGGTGGAAAACCAGGTGGGAAGCCTGCAGATCTCTCACAGAATGCAGCATCTATGCTGGACAATTTCTAAGGAATGCCCTAGTTCTGCCTCTGGGTCTTTGGCAAATTTGTTTTCCTGGATGGCTCTGGTCTTAGCACTTGGCTGGTAGTGACAGAGAAGGAAGCTTTTCTGTGCCTTTTCCACCTCCATAAATTCTTTGTCCTAATACTTCTCTAATTCTCACCCTCTCTACTTTCAGACTCAGTCATGCTATCACACGGGGTCAGGTGTCCATGTCCCACTTGCCTGTGTCTGAAAGATGAGGTCTTGAGAGGCCTTCAGAAAGTCATGAAGCTGCATCCGTCATGCTTGTAACCTGTGTGTGGGACCAATTAAAGCAATTGCTTACTAAAATCAGCATAGGACTGCTTCTGAGTTAATGTCTTTCAAGCACAGATGTAGACCAACTTCAAGGACAGCTCCCACAGTGGAATGACATGAAAAAGTGCAGAGCTTCAAGAGCTGGGAACTGCCTCTGGTAAGAGAGAGAAAGGTTTTCCAAAGCCTTTTGCAGCATGCTGCAAGCTGCAGAACATTTCACAGGATCAATGGAAAGCTTTGCTATTTAGACATGTCCCAAAACAATCCAATGGGAAGCTTCCAGAAACTGCAAAGAATAAAAACATCATCTTTCTAATAACAAATGAACTGTTTGCATTTAACACAACACAGTGATAACAAAATACACATTGAAATAGTCTGAAGGCTCCAACAAGTAGGAGGTTGAGCATTGTAAGGAAGGCTTAGGTGCCAGTTTCGTCTCTAATTTACCATCCGTGACTTCTGACTGATATTTTAGGGTTTCAGGACCATGTCTTTTTGAAGTAAGAAAAGAAAAACTGTGGGTTTTTCAGTGACGCTTGATGATGTATGTGTCTCTGCATTAAGAAGAGGCACTAACTCCAAATTCTACCTACCTCCCAGCATACAAGATCTCAATAATAAGAGCTCCAGAGCTCAGACACTCTCCCAGACCTGCAGACACATCTTTTTGTCTCTCTTGCTGCAAATCATATCTCATCCATGGTAACTAGGAATACATGGTTCAAACAACACAAAGGAAGAACTTACATGGAAGAAAGTCTGCTTGAGGGTTCTGGTGGTTGTGCTGTTATGAGCCAGCCAGGAGACTAGAAGGGGGCCCCTCCATATCAATCAGAATTCTACCACTCTAAAATTTGTGTTTAGACAATAAACCTTTCAAAGAAGATATTATCTCTTTATTATTGATCTTCATTTATGGCATTGGGGTTTACTGCCACCTATATAAAATAACAGCTTATTTGTTACACTAAGTAGCAGTGAAATGTTAGACTTTTAATTCCAGAAGATGTTATTATATGCACTCTGAGCTAATAAATTAAAGATATGAGTAGTTGACAGTGTTACACTTTTCATTCATCTTTTACCTAAGGCTAAAATGTTTCAAGCCTGGCATTTATCACAATAGAATCAGAGTGTTTCATGACATGAATGGATTTTCCTTAATATGCCCAGGAAAAAATAATAATAATCTGAACAACAAATACAGGAAAAAATATGGAAGAGAGATTAGCAGCCAATTTCTTTTCAAGTCCACTTTAGCCAATTCCATCTGTTTTGCTCAATTCCTTTGCCAAAAATCAGTCAACAATCCTAAAAAATCAGCCAGAACCCAAATTTCAGTCTTACTACTACTGAGTGAAAAATACGCACGATCAAAACAGCAGGCCATTATAACACCAAGTCATGTGAGTTTTCAAGTGTATTCTGCAGTGAGCTGAATGTTGTCACATACTCCCAACAAACTGTAAAGCAATATTGCAAAACACTAAAAAGAAGCCTTCTGTTTAACCAGTGTATTTGCTTATAAAGTAAGCTGGTTAACTTCAGTACCACATCTTAGAAAACACACAATTCCAAATAATCTGACCTAAAGCATGTTAACCTAGATTATTTGTCAGTTCAGTTGTAACAATTTGAAAAAGAATGCAATATTATTTTAAACATCAAGATAGCAGGAGACTAATGGCACTGTTCAATGCATGTCTCTGTCACCCCCATTGTTCAATACAGCAAGCAGCTGGAGGGAGAATAGAAGTAACACCAGGTAGTTTGCCTGAATCTCTCCACATAAAAGTGCTCATTTAATGATGAAAAATGTGTTCATGCATTTATACAAACAGTATCTATATATACAGTTCTTGATGGCTAGCTATGTTCCGTTTTTCTTTCCATCTTAAACAAGAAAATAAATGTAAAATACAACCTAGTAGACTGTCACCTGAAAATATTTCTAAAAACCTGCAATTTATACTAGTTTTTAAAAAATTATTTTATAAACAGATGTGATATTTAATGAAAGATTCAGACAGACTCTTTTACAGACAACAAACTGGAAATTAATTCACCATGTTTAATGCACTCCTAGTTTTATAACCTCATCCATTATTTTATTATTGTTGTGTTAAGTAGTACTTTTTATGATTATGCCACTTAGAAAATAGAGATTTTCATTTATAATTGCAGAAGAGTATCAGAACAGCATGGTTTAGAATTGCAATTATTTTTGACCTTTTGGAAGGCAAATTGAATTCTTGTATTTTGTACAATAATAGTGATATTATCACACAAAATAAACATATTTTTAAAAGTTTTTATTATTTTTTTTTCTATAGAGAACTAAATTAAGGCTTGGATTTCATAAACAAGTCAAGTTCATGTGGCTAGCCTGTAATATTTTGATAAAGTTGCATATTCTTCATGTTCTGACGAGACCATTCATATTGTGGAAAAGCATAACAGACTCAGAGGAAACATATTCTTATCAATAAATATGATGACATTTTCCATAATGAACACTTTGTCAGTCATAAAATAACCTCTACGTGTTTCTTTTGGTTTTTTGTTTACTTTCATTTCTTTGGAAGTAATCCTTAAATTATGACTGCTTTTATGAGTTTGCAAACACTTGTACAATAATGATCTAAATTTTTCAAGTGAGTGTTCATATAGAACAAAAAAATACTCAAACAACATGCAAATATTTCTTTATTAGAAGATCCTAAATCTCACGAAAATATAAGATTATTTTAATGTAAGTCAGGAGATATTAGCTGTCAAAAAAAATAAGAAAAGGAGAATTAGAACAGAGAATCAACCGTTTCCATGCTGTAACTGTGGCATTGGCCAAGGATGGATACATAGTGAAAAACACAAGAACAGCTTGTGCAATTCACAACTCAGAGACTTCTTTGACCCTAATACTGAGAGTTTTTGATCTCTCATTTCTATAGTTAAAGTAGGTTTCTCTCTTTAGAGAGAAAAGTAAATGAGGTATAGGAACCATTTGTGCCAACATCTATAGCTCAATGACTTGATTTGAATTATCTGATAACTAGTCAAATAGTGAAATCTCAGAATGAATACCATGATTGTGTGGGCACAATCATATTGATTTTATACAAGAGCATTTTCCATATAAATCAGACCTAATTGGTTAATTATATATTAAGAGCTGAACTGTCTGTTTTCAATCAACAGCACAATTTTCCCCTCTTCCAAACTATACTAAACTGAAAATTTGCATAAGAGGCTTGTTGACTGTATTAATAAATTTATTGTTTAAAATTTTAAACATAGTTTCATTATTCTCTTTCTTTCAAACACACTTTTGTTAATTCTATCATTAAGTGATTGTCATTTATTTATTTACAGAAAAACCTACAGATCATTCAAGCTGGGCTGCATTTTCCTAGACACTTTTAATTTTTTTTCTATACTATAGCTTAGAGGATTCAGTAACATTTTAAAATGACCTTCCATGGCATTAACTTTTAGAAAAAATATAATACACTACAAAGAACATTGTATGACCAATAGTCATGTATTTTAAATATTTCTGTAATTTAGACAAATAACGACAAAAGGAACAGCTGTTTTCCAAGGAGACGTCAAACAGTTCATATCCACCTTGTTTCTAAACAAAAGGGTACAAACCCAAAGTAAATGCAATCATTAAAAATCTATTTGTTTGGAAAGAAGATTATTTAAGTAATGGAAAGTTGCATTTACTCTACAATAAGATTCTTTTCTATATTTCATAGATATTTATTAGTTTCCTGTTCAGAAAAAAAAACCACAGGGCTACCAAAAAAACAAGGATGGTTTTATTAAACGGAGCCATATTAAAAAAGCATAGATTCAGTAGATTCCTGTTGGGTTTGCCTCTTTTTAGATTTCCCAGTCCAATAACTTATTCACACAAATTGAAAACACAAGTAATATTCAAGTCATGTTGCTTATTCATATAATTTCTGCTGGTGTACAAAGATTTGTATCACATCAGTATTCTTTTGATCTGTCACAGACTGGAGGTATAATGCCTTGGAAAATGCACCCTCCCTGCAGTTTATCTCTGCAGTCTTACCCAAGCAGACCTGCACACGTTTTACATGTGCTCCTAGTTAACCACAAGCTACATCATTTGTAGAATTTGGAGCTCAATCTAAAACACTCTTTTTCTTTGCAAAGTTTACTAACATGATTCATAATCACAGTTTTCTTCAACTTATTGCAAGTGATTATATATATATATGTATATATATGCAGATATATACATCTGTGTTAAGAGAATTACAGATCATTGTGATAGCATGTCTATGTGATATGAGAATTTTTGCATTGTTGCCTATTTTTTTCTGCCTGAAGAGGGCTAGAACTGAAATATTGTTGAAGAGAATTTAACAGTTGCCATCCATAAAAAGCACCAAACCCCCAAATTTGTAACACTGCAACCAAATCCTCCCAAAAACATTTTGAAGTCAATTAATTGTAAAACAATTTTTTTGCTGTTGTTTTTGTTTTGTTTGATTTTTTTTGTCAGAAGAATGAAATAGCTAAAAATTATTCTGAATTTTTACTTACTGCATTGATCCTTAAACTTTTCAGGGGCTTTATTTTGGTTGTATGAAATAAAAACTGAAACCAACAAGAAAGAGTCTGAAAGAAAAATGGAAGCTAAACCAGAATGATTGTGAGACAGATACGTATTTATCACATCATATATAATGAATGCACATTGTGTTATGTGACTGAAATTTGAGTAGTATGCATGAATTAGATGCACATATCCATATACAGCATGAACTACATATAACTTATGTGTGCATAAAAATATAAAAGAAGCTTCATGAAATTTCTGGCTAAGAATTATCCATGTATGTTGTACTCCTATTTTGTTTTGTCATGGTTTTTTGTCATGGAAAATCTGCTATGATTTTCCTCATGGGTAAAAGGAAATGTCTTTTGAATTTAAGCATTCTTGCTGCAAAAATTCCAGATGCCACTAGCTGCCTTGTCAAAAGCTGCTTAATTTTCCTCAGAAATAACAATTCAGAGCCAGCTGTAAACCACTCTCACACATCCTGGCATTTTGTCCCTCAGCAGCAGGAAAGCAGGGATTTAATGGGAGGACCAGCAGAGCAGAAAGCATATTTAACATTGCCCTTTCCTTATTTAAGCCACTTTCACTAAAGCAGGAGCAAGTGGGCTTTGTAGATTGCTTCCTTTGTAAAAAAGCATTGACCTTAATTGTGAGAGTTTTCTTTGGTTTAACTTTGCAGATTTCAACATCCTTAGTGGAAGCCAGAATCCCAAACTTGTTTTCCAGTCAAATTTCCTACATAAAACTTTTAGAATGTCAGATATTGAGCAGGCTTTTTGAAAAAACTGAACAGCCAGAGACTGGATGACTTCATTAATAGGAATACAGCCCGAGGAAGGTACATAAATCTGTAGCCTTGCTGTGCATAAAATTGCTTTGGTAGCTCTGCATCTGGAAAGATGGGAGGTTTGATCAATTCAGTTTGATGGAATGCCATCAGCTAAACAAGCTAATCCTGCACCTTAATTACCAAGTCATGCTGCTTTTCTCCACACAATCTTATAATGAACTTTAAAAATGGGTATAAAAGCAGTAGTGAGTTTGAAAATATGACGTTAAATGGAATGAAGTTTCCTTTCACCCTCAAGTAAACATAGGGGTGACTCTGTGAATCATCCCTATGGGCCTACACAGGCCACCTTCTGCTTCTACAGAATCTTAATGGCATAAATGTTTAATCCATATGTTTCCTTCATGATTCATCCCTGAGCAGCTCCATATGTCAGCACTGGTCAGGCAAGGCTGTTGAAATGCATAAGCAGAGCTGGTGACTAGCAGACAAATGTGTATCAGTTCCACAAGTTGCTCATTTCTGTTTATTCAGTTGTACAACAGAATAACTTGGGAGAGAACTGCTGAGGAGATCATTGGTTTGATCATTAAAATGGACAAGTTAAGGTTTATCTGGATCTATAACATGTCTGCCTTCCTGTGCTCCTGTTGCAGTTCTGAGTACAAGCTACTCCTCTTCCTTCTGGGACTCCTTGGCTATGCTCAGCCTGCAGGGATTAGGTTTCCTTGCTGCACTCAGCCTACCTTGCCCACCTGGATGTCTCACTGGGAATAATTCAGGCTGAGAGGGTTCATTAGGATGTATCCTTTGAGTGGATGGTTAACAGACTGAGATCTTAAGGTTTACTGCAGGTAGGCCTCCTTGCAAAGTAAACAAGGGCTATGATGCTGGTATTGGTAATCTTAATTTAAGAGAAGGGTCCAGTACCTACCTGGAATAGTACAGTATTCCAGGCTTTCAGTACGGTGAGAATCTTACAGACAGCAAGGTAGGAAATCGTTATTCCTGGTTTATAAGAAAAGCTATGACCCATGCAGAGAGCATGTGAAGCAGTTCACAGCTCCTTCTGGCTTTATTAGTCAGAAGTATCTATTTTCATAGAAACATGAATAATTTCTATGCTGCATTTTCTACAAAACTCAATTTTTAAGGTTGTATTGTGTCAAAGCGAAACAAAATACTTCTTGACCTCAGGCAAATATTGCATGTATATACATCTACAGTACTTTTCTAAGGAAATGAAGGCTTAACGATGGGATCAAATAAAGTACCCTTATCTTTATATATAGGTATGCAGGCACAGGCATAGGGCTCAAAAAAACATGCATTAACTTAGGAGACATACAGGAACCTTTAATTTAAACTAAATCTGGATCAAGTACCAACTACAGACAACTGACTAAAGGAAATATGGGGCTTGATTCAGGTCTTCCTGTAGCAAAAGCAAGGGGGTTTTTGTGCCTAATAGAGTAGGCAGAATACAGTGTGAAGATTCACCTGATTCTCATGAATATTCATTAGCATTCATATATTAAAGAAATCTGGCCTATGTATATACAGGACTTTTCACACTTGTGCTAAAATTCCCTGAAGAGGAAATCTCACATACTGGGTCCACGAGTAAGGAAAATTAACATCAAATCACATTCTTATTATTATTTTAACAGCCATAATAGAATTTCTGTATTTTACAACAGGTAATATTTCTGTATTTTACAACTGGTTTTCAGTCCTTTTCCTAAACCATATTTATAACACTCTTTGACTTACCATGAACTCTAATTGAACTACTGCTAAAAAAGTTTGGATGAAGGTTTATAGCATAGTTTGTACCAACTAAATGTATTTCTGTAGGTTAGCAAGTTTCTCGTAGAATTCTGTTCTAATAGAACAAATTCTTTTCATTCAAGCTGATTGCATTAGAACAGAGAAATATTAGCTCCCTGAGCAATTTTATGGTTAAAAGGAACTATTCACTCATCAAACACATGCATTCTTTACTTAAAAACTTTGCATTGAAGACTCCTTTCATCTACCAACCAACATTTAAAGGGGAAGAAAAATTTTTGCATATCACTTAATATTAGAATAAGAATACTTTATAGCTGAGTAGAATGACAAATATTTTCCTGATTGACTAATTTTATAGGTAGTGGAATATATTGCTTCAATTATTCAAGCAATAACATGAACTTTGTTCAATGATTGGAAAATTTATTTTAAGCTAGAGTTCAATCAAGACTTAAAAATAAGCAGAGGAGAGGCATTTCATAAATTCAGTCTTGCCTGTTAAAAAGTTGTTTTTGTCATTCTTCTACTAAAAATGTAGAAACCTTTTCTTTTGTGATTCGAAGCATGGGAAATCCTTTGCAAGCAACTAGATAAATAAATGAACATAAATATTGCAATACATAGTTCTTAAGGAAATATTATGGATTCTGATGAAGAAATTTCTTTTTTGGATCATCTTACATCTCCTTTTTTCCTTTTTTAAAAAAAATCACACATCATCTACACTGAGTAAGGAAGAAAATTGGTCTGAGACTTGTCCACCTTAGATTCTATAGCTTCCAGAGCAGTCCAAATGGCAAATGCAATTGAAGATACTAAAATGGGAGAACACAAGTCATTTGCATATTTTGACTTCTGAATGAAAAAATGAAAAGTTTTTGGCAGATTTTTCATAGTATTTCTTGCTATGGAAAAGTTCTGGTTTTATTGTAATGAATATTTTCAATCCGATTCATCCTATGGTATCTTCCTAGTATGGGATGCAATATCTTCATATTCCAATTTCCAAGTGAGAAAAGTGTAGAGAGATAAAAATGAAAAACAAAATAAAACAATATTAACCACAGGTGGAAACTAGACAGTCTCTAAGTAATCATCTCTATATATACTTCTCTTCAAGTGATCTAATTTCTTTAATTTCACTATTACTGATTAAATTATTTTTAGAAAAAATTGTATACTTCTGGGATATGTGAGGACAGAATGTTATTAAATTCACCTTATTTTCTTCAAAGAGCAACTCAGGATGAAGCTGTGTTCAAGAGTAGGTTGATTATTTATTCATATATATCCAATTCTAGTTAAGACATGTTGGCTTCAGTGAACATGACAGAAAAAGGCAAACAGTCAAAGCACAAAACTGAAATTTTGATACAAAGAAGGGTAATAGTAAACATTTATTCTTGTGTTTTATTTCTAAGCTTTCTACCACTTCTAAATTAACTTGAAAAAGATTGTGTGTTTTGAGCATTAACTAGGAATATACCAAAAGTGCTTTCTTGGTATGCTCTTAAGTTTTCTTGATATTTCATCACAAAAGAGAAATGTCCCCTAAATTACATTGCCTTATAGTGTCACAGGAAATATTACTCAACAGCTGGTTTTGTAGAAGGCTATGGAATTGTTTTATGCTTAGGTTTAGATAATTTGTGCATACTTTGCATTGTCTCATTGTGACCAGGTGGACTTGTCGGAGTCTGCGTTTGAGGATGAATCTAGAAGGGATAAAAGGAACCATCATAGAGCAGCATGATGTGCTTCAAGAAACCCACAATGTCATTAAAATACATAGCAGAAGAATAAGGCTGATGTTTTAGATGAAATTTCAAAATGTCTGAATTTAGTTTGGCAAGCTTTGGCACATCAACTGCTGTCATTGTCAGCTGAGGTCTTCATCATTTCAACATAATAAAAATGCAAGTTACAGTGTTACATAATATGCATGGATGAAAAATAAGAAGACAAAATTTTTTGCCCATTCTCCTGAACACTGTAGAGCTGGGTTTTCCCAAAATATAATAACATAAGAGTAGCTATCAGTTCCACTTCAGTAGAACTTTAACACTCCCTTCATTTAGGCAGAGTTTGAGCTATTCAAGCATGAAATTATTAAGGCCCATCAAAAAGCCACAGTCCAGAAGTCCTCCATGAAACCTTAATATATCCAAAATTTTATCTAGCATTTTATGTAAAATAGTTTGATATTCACAAAAATGCAAAGCAAGAAAAAAAGCTCAACCAAAAAAAAAAAAAAAACCCACTGATGTTACTGTGTTAAGGCTTTATATAAAAGAAAGCATCCTAAGCAAAAATCAGAAAGTCCATTTACCAGCTACCTGCCTGTAAAACACTTCTGTCAGGTTCATGACCAAGAATGCAACAAGGGAACTGTTTAACCCTGTACCTAAGATGTATTAAGAATGGTATGTCCCTTAATTCCTGTGACCCCTGTAAATCTATGGACTGTCTCTGTATGCCCCTGTTACCCTATTGGCAGGAGGCCAAGTTTCCTCTGCCCCCTCTTTCCTAACCCTACAATATATGCCAGTCTTTGGGAAACTCCCTCCTTGCCCCCTGGAAGTTATGAAGAAATAAACCAAGGAAACCCCTGGGAGAAAGAGCCTCTTTGTATCTTTTACCCCTAGTTCATGCTATTAATCCCAGGCTTGCCCTGCTAAAATTGTTGGGGAGCATTACTGGGGAGCGGGGTTAAGCATCGGATACCGTAGCAGGGAACTGCAGTCACTCTACAAGACAGGAGAAGCTAAGGAAATAGCTGGAAATAACTTATTTGATCACTAAATATCTACAGGCATATATACTTGTCAACATATGTTGGTTCATATGCAGTGTCAACCCATCAACAAAGAAAAAGAAAAAGGAATTCAGATTTCAAATAGGAACTATGATGAGCTAAGACACAGAAGTATTAAGACGGTGTTCTTCTGTCACTTGGCGTGACAGAGCCTCGTAATGCTTTGTTGAGACATTGAGATTCCTGCCAGGAGGTCCTGTACTTGGATTCATCATGTTCTGTTCCACAAGGGAGTCTGAGCAGAGTGCAGGCACTATCTCTCACAGCACAGGCTATTAGAATTGTCTCCTGCCCCAGTGCAGTGAACTGAAACTGTACAATTACTCAGCTTTACTGTATTGCCCATGTTCCTCCTTGGCATCTTGAGAGAGCACAGGCTTTCACTTGTCCATTTCACAGTTTGCAATGAAGAAAATAACTCTGGGTGCATAGGCTCTGCTACATATTTGTTAATATAATATAACCCTTTACATGAAACATAAAAACTTTAGTTAGAACATTAGGGAAACAAAATTTCTTCTTTAGCTCATATTGAGGGTTTGGCACCATTCGTTTTCTCTAAGCTTGTGAAGTATCTTCCTTTATCAAAGCAAAGAGAACATTGCACAATACTTACAGCAAAACCCTCCTGTATTATAACATTATTTGTAGTCAGACCCAGACCAGTTTACTTGGGCACTCAGAATATCCAGTAAGTAGTTTCTCTCATGATAAGCCTCCTTTTGTCCACAATGCCTGTATGTGAATAAAAGCTCATTTTCATTTAATGGCACAAGACACCTCCTGAGATAACTCTTACCCTGAAAAATAATGTAACCAACAGGATTAAGGAGCAAGTATTTTTAAGGGAGATCAAAGTTAAAACAGAGACATCAGACATCCACAGTATCTCACTGAGAATTCAAAAATTGTATGGACAAAATCACTACAGTCCATAATAGATGCAGTGATCTAGGAAGCTTCTCTCACTTCTTAGGATTATTTATTTTAAAAAAAAAAGCCAAAATCTGAGGTTTAACACAGCCATTTTGTAAAGTGCGTGCGGATATTTTAATAAAAGTGATGGCAAAATAGAGGATGTAGAGCAAGTGAAGGAGGAATAAAGCAGAACAGATCTTTGAAACAGTAGATAATACAGAAATTTTCTAGGGTTTGTCAGGTGTGAGAGGTCCAAATCTTTTCCATTCAAATTTATCTAATCCTCAGTCTTGCCTCAGATATATCTGATAAAATCTGGCTAAAACTAGACCTCATTCATGGAACCTATCTATTATTTTTCCAACAAAATTACAAGCTTTAAAAAATTACAGAAGGTATAAATTTACAAATCAATATTGCCACTATTTTGGTTTCAATAAAAGATAATTTTTTTCACATGTGTGGTGAAACTGCTACACTGATGTCCTAATTTTAATTTTTCCCTTTGCTACCATCAGTAAAGGAATGAATAACAGAACAGGGAAGCAAAATTGGAAAAAAAATGGGATCTTTTTCTCACTTTCTTGTTTTATTTAACAAAGGCTAGCAAAAAAAAAAAAAAAAAAAAAAAAAAAAAAAAAAAAAAAAAAAAAAAAAAAAAAAAAAAAAAAAAAAAAAAAAAAAAAAAAAAA
>PYHW01009485.1:9719530-9738600 GCA_013186435.1 Turdus rufiventris
TTAATAGTTTTCTCCTCTTTTAAATGTTTAAATCCTTAGCACAAGTATAGAAATATTACCTGTAAATCATAGACCAAATAAAACTTAAATATCGAAAGCAAAACTTCTAGACACTTGGGGAGTTGCAAGTTGTTGGTGCAGATAAGTGAGAAGATATTTACAAAATAAATACATATAAGCTATAGTAATTTGCTGGCCATTTTGCTAGCAGGAATCATCATTTACTGTTTATTAAATACATACACCAGTGTATAGACAGATTTTTTTTTTAGTCAGGCACATAGGTCTATAACGCACAAAAATCAGAATCTTGAAGACTGCTGAACAGGACATTGATATGTTGTTTTAGTGATATTGCATTTAACATATTTGTGACAATTAGCATCCCCACCCAGGGTGCCTTTGCTGAATACCTGTTCGTAGTGTTGGCATTGCTCAGTTTCCATGCTGAAGAACAAATGTTGTATGTTATGTTCAGTATCAATCAATCTTATTTATTCATCTTTATTTGCTGTGTTATCTAATAAAAGCTTGAAGGTAGCAAGAAAATCAAAGGTAGACAGGATAAGTGTAGGATTGAAGATAGTAGAGAGAATATATGAAGACCATCAATATAGATGAGAGCAAAAGTAAACCCTGTGTTGGCGGCATTGAAGCCCTAAGAAAAATTCATGGGTAAAGAACAGCATGCAACCAGAATTTTATTTAGGGTGTTTTTTAACAGTGGTATTCAGGAAGCTTTACCTGGAGATAATGTATCTGTTTTTCTGTTGTAAAAATTCAAAAGAATTTTCCTGAAGGAAGATACCTAAACCAGACCAGGAATGCTGAACTATCTCAGGCAGACCTAAGTGCCTGTACCTATTAATCTCAACCACTTTTCCTGACAGATCTTTAGTCACCCTTGTGATTATTTCCCTGTGTGTCAGCTCTAGCTAAACTCCCTGCAGCCTGCAGGGACGTAGCCAAAGTCCTCCTGAAGGCTTACAAAGGAAGGAGCTGTCAAGCCATGCCAGCTTCCCAAGGACACCAGGAGCTGCTGATGCTCTGCCTCAGCATCACTCCTGCTCTCTCCACAGACCTTTGCCTCTTGGATGTTTATGGTTGTGTCTTTGCAGAAACACCGTCTTTTCACACTGCTGGGGAATATATTAATGAATTTATAAGAAACTGCTGTAACCTGTACACCTACTGCTCCACCTCTCCTCACCCAGACATCACCTGAGCAGAATATCAAATTGAACCTAGCCAGAATATAAAGCTTAAATAAGTTAGGTGTTAGTTAGGACTCTAAAGAATATTTATCCAGTTTTTAATTCTTCATCTGCATTACAATTTTCAAAGGCTTTAAAAGCCTTAGCCAGATGGAAAAAAATGAAGTTTTACACTGATCCAGGCATTTATTAACAAAATTAAATATGATTGAATTAAGGTATTTTCTTCAACTCAGTGATGGAAAAAAGCCTATGGCTAGTGGAGACAGCCCAAGGGCAAGGAAGAGCTTCCATGTGGGAATTTGAGACACTTTCTCGTCATTTTTGCATTTCCTGAGCTTATACTGCAGCACAGAAAAAGGTTCAGTATTTAGCAAGAGCAGTAATAAGGCAGCCCCACTTGTTGAGTTTGACACCTGAGGTTGTTGGCAAACACAAATCAATGCTGACTTATCCCCGAGTGCTAACAGATATATGGAAGCTCTCAATGACCTTTCTAGTCATCCTTGGCAGCTGTGCTGTGTACATCTTGGAACAGGCTAGGGCTGTATTTCTAATTTAGATACAAGGAAAAATATGTCTGCCTTTAATAAATCCCAAGTTTAAATATATAGTTTGTCAGAATAAAAATGGAAGATGTTTCATTTGCTTAATTCTAAAAACCAGCACTAGCTATAAAAATTTCATTTTCATAAACCCACATTTATAATTGTATAATTCTTGTAAACAATATAAAATCAACTTTGCAACAAACTCCGAAGGGCACCAAAAAGGAAAAAATTAAGAGGTGGAAAAAACTACACAGAATGGAGCTTATCATAAGTGTGAGGTGTGAAATACACAAGCCAAAATGAGGGAGGATTAAAATGAAGGCATGTGTGGGTAAGTTGCCTAAAAAGGCAACTGTGTATGGATAGTTGGATGCCTAAAAAAAGAGTGAAAAGTCCCTTGATTAATAAAGGTTTCCTACTGACAAAACCACATTCAGACAGAGACTTTTTAACAATGTTAAAAGGAACTAGATGCTGAAACTTTAGAGGCATTCAGACTCCTTTGAAAATCCAAACCGTGGTGTGAACTGAGAGACTTGAAAGGCAAGTTAGCAACAAAATATGTAGAGATAAAAATAAAAAGTAACTTTCAAAACTTTGAATGCTCCCTTGACACCATAAGCAAGCTGTAGGTACACGAAAAGCACTTATTACCATAATCAAGTCTTGCCAGCATTGTCAGAAACTCAAAGAAAGTAACACACACATCACTCGCCAAGGAATAGTGTGACTGGAGGTGATTTTTAGTGATTTGAGATAATGACTGATAATTCCATTTGGCCAAAACAAGCATAAAGTCACAAGACAGGCTTCAACTGGGAAAATAGTCTTCTTGTTCTTTTCAATGGCTTAACAAGATTAAAGAGTGAAGTAACAGTCGCATAAACCTTGAATATATTTTGGTAAATTCGCAATAGTTTCATTAGACGTAGTAATTCTGAAGTTTTTATGAGGCATGAAGAAAAGCTGAAATAGAAAGATTTCTTAGATTTATAGATGAGAAAAAATTTATTGCATTGGGCACAATATATGAAATGGAACTGTAAAGGTTATTGAATCCACTTTGATAAAGAATAACATTAATCTTCAGTACAACACCTTTGAAACTAACAGAGACATTGTTTCTAACATGGGAACAGTTACATTATATAAAAATATTGTTAGGTTAAATACTACAAGGGCATTTCATACTAAATCTTACAGTTTGTTTTTGTCTCAGAGAGTAACATTATTTTTAAAATAAATTGCATGGATTTCAAGTCCTAGAGAGTGCCATTATTTTCTACTATGTTACAATTTCAAATTCATCAGAATTTGCTATGTTCTTTCCATCTGAAAACCTGAAAAAATGCAAACAAGCCTTACCTGGAAGAATTCTACTTTAAAAAATGATATATAGACAAACAAGCAGCAGTTAATAGAATAAGGAAGGTCTCACAAAAAATAGTCAAGATAAACCAAACCAAACATTTGCTTTTCCACCAATGTTTCATAATGTGGTTAGAATCACTGCAAATGCAATGCATGAACTTAAAAAACAGCTCTTCCCTCTTCTGGAAAGTTTAGTATTCCCATGGTATAACAGTTGCCGAACGTGTCTGATAGTTTCAGTCTCCATACATCATCACAGACAGGCTAGCCCTTAATACTTTAAAACATACTTACCATTTCAAAAAATCAAGATTCTAATTATTTCTTTAGGAAGATGTGAAAATCTAGTCCTTTGATATGTAAAAACAGAAGGAAGGTTCAATCTCCCTGGCAGATACTATAATTAATAACAGGATCCAGATAGAAAAAACAATAATCTTTTTTTTTAAAGCAAGTTGCAGAAATTTTACATCTCTCAGATTCTGAGATATTTTTGTAAATTATACAAAGAATTTATAAAAACGATCATTAACCAGTGGGGCTTTTGTGTGGTTTGGGTTTGGGGTTTTTTAATCTAGAGGGAAGAGAAAAAGATAACATATAAATGTTAAAACAGAGCGTTGCTACTCTGACAGAGGTCTATGTTAGGAAATACAAAAAAGAAACCACAAAAACAAACACAAAAGCTTTCCTATTTGATAATATCTGTGCTGTCTTGACCACCATCTGTGTGATTGTAATGTTCTGTGGTATTGTCCAAGAATATTTCCCAAGAGTGAGCTGCGGCTGTTCACCTCCCTGAAAAACACTCTGGTTCTACTCCTTGGCTCTGCCACCTCACAAGGGATATAATTTCAGCTTTAATTAATGTTTATGTGTGAGGACCAGAATATGGTATCGTTCAGTGAGGTTCTTTTGTTGTGATGTCTTATTTGTGTGCATAACATCACCAGAAAATGCATCATGTAAATCTTACACTTCTTGACACAGAGTATACACTTTTCTTGGTTTCAGTTTCACAGCTTGAGGTTTTTAGGTCACCTGGAGTTACATTTTCTTTCAAAGTAACACTGCAGAAATGGTGGGCAAAGCAAAATTTTCTTAACCAAACCACTTCTGTGTCCTGTTTGCCACAAGTGGAGAGCGTTGAGTACCTGAGATCTTCCTTCTATGTAGATGTCAGCTCAGAAAAAAAGGTGATGTCAGTGGAAGCCTTTTGAATGTTTCATATGAATACTAAGAGCCATGCAATCTAACTAAATCCCTTCTTAAGATCACACTGTCATGCAACTTTTCTTTCAGAATTCTCTTGAGTCCTTCCAAACGCCTGCAATTTCTTTACGCTTTTTTTTTTTTAATTAAAACATATTGGCAAGAAGTTGGGTTCCTGAGCATTTCTTGACAGTCAGTTTTTAAAGAACTGAGAAAAGTAATGGCTTTGTAGCCTCCACAAGCACTGAAATTATGTCAATAATAGTAGGGAAGTGAAGACAGCAGAAGCTGATGGGTTTGTACCGTGTCCTTCTGCTTAAAGAAACTTAATCAAACAGGCACTAATAGGAGCAATTCACCTGGATTGAGCAAAGGGCTTTTGAGGAGCTATTCCAGGTGTCTATCCATTCATAGCACTGATTAATCCTCCCATAAAAATTCAAATCAGAGAAGTAAAATAGCATTTTAGGTGCATTTTTATTAAAATTTATTAAACTTTTTTTTTTTTTTTTTGCCCCACACCAGTTATTCATAAGCTATTAAAAGACAGTGTTGCAACCTTTATCACATGATAACTGACTCTGACCATGAGCAATTAGAACCCTATTCTCATTTAACCTATTACTCATTTACTCTACAATCCTGAGAACTTTTAGCATCACTTTTCCCTTGTGATTTAAGAATATTTGGGAATCCTAACTATTTCAAATACTTTTGGTATCAATTTTGGTCTTGTACAATTCCTGACATAAGCTTATTCTTTTTTCTGTAATTACAACTTCATATCAAAGAGAAACTGGCAAGTGTCCATCTTACTATTGATGTAGCCTATGCTTTTTAAATTTATATAACAGTATAGATATACAGGAAAGTTACTTTAATCTTTCTGCCACTAAAGCAGTCTCCTCTAGAATGGTGGTCACAAAGCATCTTTGAAACTGGAACTGATTTTTTTAAATAAATTGTGATGTTGGTAGCATTAACACTGCACTGACCCAATTTTAATCTTTTTCAGGTAATGATTCTCAATTTGCCCTTGTTTTTTCTCAGGAAAGCCTTAGGCATATGAGGTGGATGCCATGAAAGTTCATAATCTTTGGTCACACAGTGAAAAATGAGACCTTGAAACTTTTAGTTGTGGCAGGATGTAGAAGGTATGGAAAAGAATTCCCTTATAATGCTGACAGTTTTTATCAATTTAAATGCCACTTTAGTGTATTTTATGTGTGTTGCCTTGAATATACTGCCAGATTTCATAGATCTATTATCTGTTTTCAAGGCATGCAAACATCAAGTTAATCATTTAGCCATCTTACACTATCAGTCACAAGCTAGTGACAACCAGAGTTCTAACATGCATATCTGCAGAAGTTCACTCTATCTGCAGTGTCAAGTGAGTCATACAATAATGGTTGGACTTCTAAGTACTTTCTACTGGAGTCTAAGCATTAAATCAACTGTCAGTGACCTTGCTGTAAGAACTCTGTTGTTGACATGCATATGTATTTGAAGAACACTGTGTCCTCTTTCTAGAAGTGAGGACTTGAAACATTTACAACTTTTTTTTTTTTTAATTAAATGTTTGAAGTCTGTGTAGATTAAAATCATATAAGCATATAAGCAATGGCAACTATTCCATTTCAGAATTAGAAACCAATAAAATGAGACAAATTAATTACAGAATTTCAGATACAAATGCTTGAAATTACCATGAATCTATGTCAAGGTTTCATCCTAGCTAGCAGTTAAGCACCATATTGCCACTCACTCCTCCAACAGGATGGTGGAGAGAATCAGAAGTGTGAACGTGAGAAAACCCCTTGGGCAGGCAGGTGTTCAGACATGTCCAGGAAAGGAGTGTTTGATCACATGTAACAGTGACTTGGGAAGACAAATGAGATCACTCTCAACCTTGCCTCCCTCCCCTTTTCTTCCCCCAGCTCTATACACTGAGCACAGTGACCAATGGTGTGGGGTATCCCTGGTCAGCTGTCCCAGCTGTGTCCCCTCCCAACCCCTTGTGCATTCCCAGCCCACCCACTGGGTTTGAGGAGAAGAAAAGGCTCTGTCCAAGCCCTGCTTATCAACGACAAGAACATCCCTATGTTATCAACAATATTTCCAGCACAAACCCAAAGTGCAGACCCAGAGCAGCTACTGTGAAGAAAATTAACTCTATCCCAGCCAAACCAACACAATGCACCACATTAGGCTATGTTTGACTGCTTGCAGAATCTCAAATTGTGCAATTGCATTGCCACTAGCACCAATTTACATCCTACAGTTCTACCCACAAATTTTAAAATTCAGAATTTGGATTTGTGTTAATGGATTTACTCGTTCCATGTTAGCACTTCCAATTTTTAATTTATTTCAGTGACATATGGTTCTCTAACATCAATGTAAAGGGTGTTAGAGAGCTGGTGCCGTCTGCAGACATTTCAAAGAACTCTTTGAGTCAAAACCTAGTCAAAATCCTGAATAGATTAATATAAATGAAAAGACTTTCATTTAGTTTTTGGAAGGGTCATAGGACAAAGCTTGAAAACTTCGTTTAAAATTTTCTGTATGAATTTTGAAACAATTGAAATACTGCCAAAAAAAAAAGAAAAAACATATGGAAAATGAAGAACGAAAGTATAATTTAATAGTAAAACAGAAACAAAGGAAATCAAGGGCAAATATGAAATTTTTCATTAGGTTCCAGTAATCTAAATGTTGTTATAATGCAGAGAACACAGAACCACCTGTTTCATTGATTTTTCTTTCAGTGAGTAGCATTAACAATGCTACCCCTTGAGGCCAAACCACCAACATGCCCAGAACTTCAAGTTCATCTGTGCTGAGGCCCACGGACACCTAGCAGGATTTGACTCAGGACAGCCCTTTGAAAATATTAGTCAATAAGCCTTGTCATTCATTCATTAACTTTATTTTACAAAAGAATATGTTGACATATACTGAACTTCTTTCTCCTAGTTATATCAACTTTGCATAAAATTCCCCATAAAATTCACCATAAAATCTGTAAGTAAAAATATTGATGAAACACTTCTATGCTCTTCTGAGTTTTTTTTCTTGAACACCAGCTTTTCAAAAATAGGACAGTGAAAAGCAAATATTTTTTTTGCTTTTTGCTTTTATGGTATTCATGGAAAAAAGCATTAATATCTGCTAGAGTTTTGACAATATACAAAAGGTATTGGATATTGAGACCAAACATTCAAAGTTTGCAAGGTTTTGGAGAGTTACAAATCTTCTGAGTGTACTTATTAAGCTACTGTTTCTGAAAATGGAATCCTAGTTTGCCTCAATTGGTACTGTTAGAAGTTGAATCACATTGCCTTGAAACAAGAATTCAGATTCAGATTTAAAATGCACTGGGTTATCATAGTTTTTTTATTCCTTTGGTAAATGTCCTTTCTGAATACAGGCAGCTCCCACAAATCTCCTCGAATCTCTGGGATGTTTAAATCTAGGCATTTGACTCACTGAACAGATTCATCTAATCCCCAAAGCAACACACATATGGATGCAGTAACCCCTTTGCTAATTTGCTCAAATGCTCTGTAGGCTCACCAACAGTGCCAGTGTCTCTCATTTAAATCAAATAAAATACCAGTGTGTTTCTTAGGAGAGAAATTTGTAGTGCTTAAGCAACAAAATAAATCATGACTGAAAAGCTATTTTGCTTGCTACTCCCCAGCATTAACTTAGAATAACTCCTGGATTCAAAGGGCTTTTGGGAATCACCAATGCTCTAGTGACCCTCTCAGAAACCTGTACCCCTTGCCATTTTAGACAATCATAAATGACATAGATGATCTTTGGAAAAATAATGTTTTCTCAGGAGAGCATTATACGCTGTTATTCCTCCTTTTCTCTTCCAGTATTGCCTATTGCCATAAGTTTTTCTGACACAACACTCCTCCACAGCAGAAAAGGCAGTCATGGAGGGGGGAGCGGGGAAGAAATATGGTATAAAGAGCAAAACTAGGTTCTTTGGTCATGTTCTTTCCTCAAAACATTTCTACATTTAGTGTATTCTTCTAACAAACCACAGCACGTTCTTCCAAAGCAACTTTCCACACTTTCCTGGAAAAGCAAAAAACATATACAGCCCATTGATAAGAGGAAGAATTTAAACTATAAACAAACTGCATATAAGAACATTTAACTTTATAATATGCATTTAGAATATCAACATGAGAAACCATTTTATACTGAGTATTTATTACTTTTTTTACTTCAGTTAGTATGTGATTTCTTTTTATGTAATATAAAGATATTGCTCTATTTATGCATTTAAAGCAACTGCAGGTCACATAGCAGAAGTAATCAATTTGAGAATTTCAGTAATAAATATGATACACTTTCACATTTTACTTCCTCTCCTCTTTTTTTTTTTTTCCTGGATGATCTGATTTATCCTTTATCACTAAAGTAACAAAAAGCCAAAGATAGCTGTGTATAGATATAACTATAGAAGGAAATAATGTTAGCTAATTAGATAATAATTAGCAGTTATTGATATGTAGTGACACGGTTCAGTTTGAGGCAATAATCATCTTTGATCTTCAGGTTGAAAAAATCAAAAGCTCAAATCAGTGGTGTGTGTGCTGCTAAGTGAGGACATCAATCATGTGTCAAGACAGGGAGACTAAAAAAGGTACAGTTTCCCCCAGTAGGGCTAAGCAGGTACTTCCATATGCAACACTACAACTAAAAGTAGCTCTCAAAAACGCCAAAAGAGATTAGTCAAAGAAGAATTCAATTGTACAGTTCTATTCTAAAAAGTACTTGTAGTATTCCAAGGGCACCAATAAGTGCATTTTCAGGGGTTCAGAGATGTATCTTCTTCCTACGAGATCATGGACAAAAATCCTGCACTGATACAACAAAGTGAAAGAAGATGAGTGTAAAGACAGCTTTACACTGCAGTTAATTGTAAGATAGAGGTAATGAGTTAGCAGGCATTAAATTACATTTTTCATTTCATAAGTGAATATGAAGATCTATGGAAACAATAAAATTCATGTTTAGCTACTCATATTTTAACTCCAAATTCTCTTTCCTAGATGCATATTTATATTTTAGATTTTTTTTAAAGGAAGTCACCCAGCAAATGCTACATTTCAGTGATGGCACATGTTCACTAGTAAGTGCAGGATTAAGCAGCCTGCAGTATGGAAAAAGTGAGTTTAGGCCTCCTAAAATGGCTTACTTTTTCATTTGCTTTGAGAGCACCTGGGTAAACATTGGCATTTGATTTAAAAAAAAATCCAATCTTTTGTAAGACTGTAAAGCAGCACTTGAGAGCATGTCCTAATTGTTTCTTGCACTTGGATCCTAATTTACCAATAGCACTGGCTCTTCAGACAAGATGTGTTTTTTATTTTATCACTGCCACAATCCTTATGAAGTTGAACCTGTCTCTCTTAAAAGACCCCAGCTTGATTTGCTCTTGCACCAAGCTGTCCAGGAACACAAAACTTGTAGGAGAGCCATCTCATCATGCATCAAATGGCCCAGGCTGAACATCAGGGTAGTGTCATGCTCAAGCAGTTATGCATATTTCTGACTGGAGTTATCTCACCTCTGGCCAGCCTGACAGGATCACATAAGCCAGCCTGGATCTGTTTATGAAAGATAAATTTGATATAGATAAATTTATGTCCTTCACATTATCATGAAAGAGGTTACTAAAGGCGCATATAATTAAGGCTGGACAAGTCATCTTTCTAATATCTTGCTTTTCAATTACCTCTGCTCACCTTCTGTGAATGAAACTGGGAGATGTTAGCCCACATAAAATAAATATTAACGGATTTATTTCAAAGTTATCAAGGAGTTTTGTGTTTTGGATTACAGGACTGTGAATAAGTCCCTTTAAATAAAGTTCCGTTTATCTGACAAAACCTAGCTGTGTGGGGTCTGTGGCAATCCAGTTGAACACATAATCAATGCAAACTTGCTACAATTTCATAGAAAAAAAGTCAGAAAACTCTGTATTCTCAATGAGGATTTTCAAACCTCTGGACCTGTCTTGTTTTCACCAAATTGCACATTTTTAAATTCCTGGGTTTAAATTATTTATGACAAGGTTAGAGTGGGAAACTGAGTTGCCTTGAAAAGTTTCTTAACCCTCTCTTTAAAAAAGGAGAAAATTCAGACCAAAAAACACCTTCTACTTGTGCTTATAAGGATCATTACTTTTAAGAATTAAGGCAAAAACCCCAATTAAATTTCAAGGCAGACTGACACTGTGCCATAGGTGGGTCAGTTTGTACTAACACCTTAAGAATGAGATTGAGAAGGAAAAAATAAAAAATATGATTACAAATGGGAGTGGGAGATGAAATAGAGGGCATTTTACATCAGATAAGGAATAGATAGCTGTAAGGAAGAACTGGGGTTACCTACATAATTAAAAGAGACTGACACCAGAAAGCAATAACTAAATGGGAAGCCAGAGAAAATGCACAGAGTCAATGAAGAGCAAAGGAGAACATAATTTAGGTAAGAAGCTAGAGAGATTTACTCAGAAACTACTTTGGGGTTAGGCTGAGACAAAGATTTACAGTCGGTTTGGAGATTATGGTTTATGGAGTGAGATAAGAAGAGGTGAAGAGCAAGAACAAGTATAAAAGTCTTTTTAGGGGAGGTAGAAAGGAAGGGTGAAGCAAAAAATTTGTTTCACAGAAGTATTTTGTGATGAAGAGTTAGGAGTCCTCAGCAGCAACAGTGGTTTTCCCAACCATAATCCTCATCATTCTCTGTCTAGTAGTAACTTCTGCAGTCCAACATAAGGATGCAATTTTTGCTAACATTGGTGTATCAGAGAATGATAACCTATACTAGTAGTCACTACTCTGTCATTTGAGGTGAGAGAAGACTTGGAGGAGTGGATGAAAAATCTGTGTATTAGTATGCCACAAGACTACATGTGGTTTTTCCTCTTGTTAGTTTCCCTTAAAGCCGAGAGCCTGCATAATGCTCAAACACTACATTCTAACATCACTGAGTAAATAATTTAGTCAAGAAAATAAGCTTTTAGGTGAAGTGGTCATATATTTTATCTCTACAAGATCAAATTCACTGTGTGACATGGACTGTCCCTAGAAGATGAATCTAAGTCCTTTATAACAAATATTGTTGTCTGAGGAACTTCATTTGAGTCCTCAGATTAAAAAGTCAAATAAGTAGGCAAGACAAATAAATTCTGGGAAAGGAAAAAAGATCCCTATGAAAAAAAAAAAACCTACAGAAAAAAAAGAGAGACTCCTCTTCTGCTTAAGCATTTTGAACATCCTGACAGCATAATGTCTACTTCTGCAAGAATATTCTTGTGTTAAATCATTAAAATTACTTTTTCCAGGAATAACATTAAGAGACTAGCAGTGTAGAGAGAAATAATTATTTAACTATTTTCTAGGTTTTCATATAGTCACACAACGTCTGAGACTGGATGGGATCTCTGGAGGTCATTGGGCTCAGCCCTGCCCCTGCTCAACCAGTGCCACCTAGAGCATGTTCGCCAGGGCCATGCCCAGACATCTTCTGGATATCTCCAAGGATGGAGAACTCACAAGCTCTTGCTGAAACCTGTGCCAGGGCTCAGTCACCTTCACGGTAAAGAAAAGTTTCCTGATGTTCCATGGTCATTGTCATGTCATAGAGTGGTGTCACCAACTACACTTGGTGACACTCAGGACATACCATGAAAGGAAGAATATTGATTGTGGCCATGTTACAGAGGAGTTGATGAGAGAGATAGCCCAAGTTGGGTATGAAAAGGGCTGAACTAACCAAGGTTGACAGGTTGGTATGAAAAAAGGCAAGGAGAAATGACCAGTGAGGCAGGCTACTCCTCTTTTCTTCCTTGTTCTGTGTATTACAGCCAGATGCCTGGACAGGAGCATGACCAGCTCAAAGTATCCTCCTGTCTTCTACCTCCTCAAAATTCATCATGAGAGACGACAACTCTCCAATGGACAGATAAAACAGCCCTGTCACCATCTTGCGTTTTCCCACAGAATTTTCATACAGCCATGAGCAAAGAGAGAGATCCCCAACGTTTTTTTCCGGGTAGCCAAGAGAGGGCTGGGCCCCACATGAACTCTGGGCACAAACCTTAGTCATGCTGTGGCCATAACACAGCTGGTAGAATACCTGAGGTGTCCTATGTCAGAGAGAGGTCAGTGGTTAGCCCAACATGGGTATTTCATGCCTGTCTGAGAGATTTGGGATGGGCATCCTTGGCCTTAGGGGAGAGAATCTGTGCAGAGAGGCAAGGTTTGCTGGTGGTGATAGAGAGTATCAGATCTGGTTGCTGATTCTCCTCCTGTATTTGACAGCATCAGCTATGTGAGCAGCTCATGACATTCTCAGGACCTCCCCTTTGGCCAGTCAGATGGAGTGTTATAGCTTTGAAATGGGATATTTCCCTAAATCTAAGAGATGTCAATAACCCCAGCATGTGCCATATCATGGTCCTATAAGCAGCAGGATTGTCCCCACAGTGTGGTCAAATGGAACTCTGCACACCTTCCTTCCTAACTTGTCATCATCTCACAGGAAACTGGAAGACTCCTCAGAGCTGTGTAGCATCTCTGTACCTTGTCAAAGTCTCCCTTACAACTGAAAGATTGCTGTAAGTGTGGGAAAATTGAAATTTATTCATATCCACTGCTCAACCCTGGGGATGTATTTCCACTTCCCATCTTTTGTTTTCATAAAAATTCAAAATATAGCTTTAAAGGCTGCTTCTATGAAGCCTGCATAGAAGGCTGTATGTATGAATGTATGTATGTATGTATGCATGTATGTATGTATGTATGTCAGAAATTAATTTCTGACACTACCCCTAACTAATGTCTAGAATCTGTTTTGGGTGTTTATGTTACTGGGAGGTATGGGCTTTTTTTTTTTTTTTTTTTTTTTTTTTTTTTTTTTTTTTTTTAATAATGGAAATCCTAAGAAAAATGGCTCAATTTAAATACTTTTCTGAAAGAAATGCATTTTTCATTTTGAAGATTAAAAAGGCCCCACAGGTATGATAAAAAGTCTGGATAGTTGCATGGAAAGTACTGCATTTTGAAAATGTCATTGCCAATTCGTTTCAATGTCAACTTTAGTTTCATTTTAACTTTCTTTTTATTTTTGTATCTTGAAAGCAGATATAAAACAGTATATAAAACTTACTAAAAATTCCATCGGTCTTTTAATCTTTGTCAGCTTTACATTCCACACTTTCTTCCTGCCCAAAACAAGTCTCAAATGCTCAATCAGCACAACTGCTGAGACCTACACTGCAATAGCACTCAACAGAAGCAGTGCTAGAATACATAAAGTGCTAGATAAGGTGTTCATTTTGCAGAGTATATCAGAAACTGTGTATACCACTGAAAATCATAAATATATCAAACATTTTTTACACTGATTAACTTCTGTTGTAAATCACATTATAAAAGCCCCTTGTGAGAAGAGATAATAAAAATAAATAATGGTTTTGAAATGCTTAGATATCAGAGTAATGATCCATACAGACAGATTTAATAATGTTGTTCTACAGACAGCTTTTTCACCCCATAACAAAATAGAAAAAAGAGGGGGGGGGGAAAGAAAACAAAACAAGAGGACAAATGTAGAAACTATGAAATATCTATTCATTAACAGCACTCTAGATTGCAGTCTAAAAGAGGTGTAAATCCTTTTTTCTGGAGAGGAGGAGGAGGGGACCAACTGTTGTCTGTTGCAGGACTACTTGTATGTCACTACCTATAAGCAGTGTAAGCCGTGGAAGATGCAAGACACTAGCTAAGACTGCACAAATAGCCTTAATTTCAGCATTCTTTGTCTTCTTGGAACTTGACTCCAGCTATACTGATTTTAAACAATACTCACTGCACAATTTATACTTACAGAGTGATACTATCTCTGTCTTCATTCTCTATCTTTGCACCTGTATAACTGGTTCTTTACAGGGAATGTTGAATACTCCGTTTTCAGGCAAAGCCAAACAGGGGCTACTTACAGCAATACTCTGAGATTATCCTTTACCAGCAGTCATTTACTTTTCTCTGAGACTTTCTTGCAGTTGTTCACCAGGCTTTTCCACAGCTCATTGCTTCTTTTCTGCATCTTGTGTTTGTCAGACATCTAAGAAGAAGAGAGTCTTGCTGCTCAAAAATCACTGACAAACAGCGCACAAGCAAAGTTCCTAAACTTGTAGTCTATTAGTTTCTTTACACTTTCTCTAGCAAAAAAGGAAGGGCAATAGCTCTCTTCTTCTCTCTATCACAGTAGTACATGGCTGCAGAGGATGGAAAACACCGTCTCCAATCTCAATTTAAAAAGTGCAATTTAAGAGAGGTTTTCAGTTATGAGAAACATAACTTCAGTAATGATCTGTCAGATCAAGTTGGGATCACCATAATAAACAAGATTATTTGTTTATGTCTACAAGGAAAAAAATCAAAGAACCATACTTTAAACACACAATTAATTTTTCTTACGTATCATTATATGCAAGAATAAGAATATTGAGAACTACAGGAAAAAATAAACAAAGAAACAAAATTGTGACATTTTTTGTGAGAAAAATTAGGATGAACAGCTGAATGTCTAGTTTTCATTAATTATATATTTCTTGTAAATGCTGTAGGGTTTACTGTAAAAGAAAATCTCTTCTGCATTATACATAGTTTTCTAGTTAAGCCCTTCTGCTCTTCTGGAATGACTACATGACATGACAGTAAAGTACATAGAACTTAAAATTCACATGTGGCCACTAGATGAAGGATTGATGTGTCCTTCAAGAAAAAGACTATCCCAATTTAAGGAGCTTGTTATCAGCCCATGACATTTTAAAGAATACAGTATGGTCTCAAAAGAAATGACCAGAGCCTCTCCTAGGGATGCTGGGAATCTGCTGGAAGCTGCAACCCATGACTGAATTCACAATTGCAATGCTAATAAATCTCTTCTTACCAGAGGGCTAGCTAAAATCCTGTTCTGTGGTATACATAGAAATACTTAGGACAAAAATTACATAAAAAGTAAGGTTTGAGGAAGATAATGTTGGTAGTGAGAAAGCTGGAGCATGTAAAGCCATTTGACAGGCAAAATTCACTGGACACACTTCACACCTTCAATCATGGATGTAGTGGGATTCAAGAAAGAAGAAGCAAAGAGATGAACTACTGTGTTATTATTACACCTAAAGCAATTGCAACAGTGTGAAACTAAGCCTAGCTGAGACAACAAAGTATGTCTTTTTCAAAAGCCATGAAAATTCTGAAAGACAGATATTACCTAATGTTGCAACAGAGGTGTTTTTTTCCTAAGTTTATAATTATCTAAAATTCATGAGTCTTATCTGTAATTATGAAACTCATTGTGAGACATAGATTTCAATCCAAGATGTAATGAATTCTGGGATATGCAAATTTAGATTGAGAAAGAGCTCCAAAACAACAGCTTCAGACTGTGAAGTGCTACAGCAGAAATGGAAAAGGACAAAATGAGCAATAGTAAAAGGAACACCTGTAGTGAGAAGGATGAAGATGGAGCAGTAGAATAGAAAAGCTCAATTAAAAAAGAAAAACCCCGACAATAAAAACAGGACAAAACAAAGAGATTCCCAAAATTTTAAGCACGGGGAATTGGCCATGATTATAGTCCTGTTCAGGCAATAAGCAAATGAAATGGTAAGACAGGCACTGGTCATATGTACAAAGATTTTCTTATGCTTATAAATTATTTATCAGGTGAAAAAACCCTGCTATTTATTGAAGAGAGATGGACAACAAGCTACGCTCCTGGCAGCATTGTTGGAAATGAAAGAATGGAAGGAGCTGGTAAACAGATGTGTCATAAACAGGCCATGAGAAGTTCTTGAAGCGAGAAATGTTCTTCTCAAGGTCTTTTTCAAATCATTCTACTGCAATAATTATGCTTTTCCCCCCTCCCCCCTTTTCTTTAAATAGGTTTTATTTTTGAGAAAAATGAAATCATACTGGAAGGCTGAATAGAATATTTTCTTCACAAATTAAATATCTGCATATTTTTCCTAAGATCCCTGCAAAGACGGAGCTGTGTCCTTTCTTTTCTTCTGCCAAATCTTTTGGAAAGAAGGATTAAAAGCAAAATTCAGTATTTGTGAAATCCAAATGCTAAGAAATATGGACAACAAATAGGTCTTCTTAGATATAATGAATCACTGTGAATCAGTGCACAAAACACTTTTTAGAATGAACAGCATAATGGGAACAAAAGAATTCCAGTAGCTGCTAATTTTGCCTCCAATAGTCATTTTTTCAGCCTCTCAGGAAAATTCAAAGATACATTCAGACTCCTATTCTGCACTAAAATAATAATAATAATAATTAGAGCAATATAAGAACAAATTTCAGATAGTTCCAAGCAAATGATTACTTACTGTACTGCATAAGCATGATGTAGCTTAATTTAGGACAACTAAGTGAAATTCAGAATAGGAGAAAAAAAAATTTACAAACCAAACCACACAGAACTGGTCAGTTTGAGAAAACCTCATCCTAAAGAACAATGTCAAGCTCCCAAGTCACAGTAGAAACACAAGAGTAAATAGTTACCAATAACTGCGGTTTTTGTCTATCTGCTCAGTACAAAAATATTCCAAAGAAAAAGAATAATTTTGTATTTTGGGAATCTTGTCTATTGATTTTTATACTCAGTAGAAAGCAGTGGGTATAGAAATGAGGAAAAAATGGCATTATGTATTTAGTCTTTTCAAGATCCAAAAGTTTTAGAGTAAACATTTTAGTAAGCATGATACAAGAGGACCCCAAGAACCTGCTTCTGAAACTGCATATTTCAGAAAGTTCTTAGGAGGATTTTAGTGCCAAGGGAATCTAAGATATCAAGATAAAGAAAATTTTGAATTAGTTGAAGAATGAAATGAAAGAAAATTATATATATAAAAGTATACCAAATATTTTAAATTGGATGAGAATTTAAAACCTACTGTAGTCCCTACTGAACTGTATGACAGGATAAAACCAGAAAATATACATTTCATATAGAACTGAGAACACAAGTTAGTCCCAGGAGAATAGAGCATTTTTGCTGAATTCTTTTTTTTTCCTCCCTTTTCCCTTTTCCATTCCTTTACAGGGGCCTGGAGTTGCAGTTCACGTACAAAATCTGACTGATTTATACAAGTTTAAAAATAATCTCTCTTTTTTTGATTTTTGCTTGTGAGCCCTGTTCTCCAATGGGACATCCTGAAGTTTCTTAACAACCTGCTAGCAACTACTCATTATTTCAATTTTTTTTTCCAAATAAAGTTCTGGAAAGCAAGATTGTAGAGAATATTTGCAATTTTGATAAAACTGAAACACATAAAATTTCTTTCAGTATATTTGCAGTAAGAAACATACAAAGTGCTCATTTTTAGGCAGAGTATTTGAGGGTGCAAGAGAAATAATGATTAATGGTTTTCCATATTAGGAATAATTTCCTTGTAGATTGTACCTTACTTCTAAGCAGGTACCAAACTAGTTATTTTATTCTTGGTGTCCTGCCCATGTAGAATTCATGTTTATTGAAGTGAAGGCTTCAGTACTAGCTCAGACCCATTAATCTCTTTTCTGCTGGGCTGATTATAGCCATAAAGCCTGAAATGGTCAGGGACCTCTTGCTGTTGTTGCTAATTTCAACCAAGAGAGTGAATAGACTGAAAACTGTAAGGAAAAAGACACCTAGAGACACAGACAGGAAGAGGAAGTGCAGTTGCTTAAGCTTTAGATCCCTGTTGTTAGGGAGATACATTTAAAAGCACCTTTTGACTGTGGGAATTTTAACAGGAGGGATTTCTTTATGGCTAATAACTGGTTTGGTTTGTTATCTTTTTACCATCGTGAGGTTTGCTGATTATTATAGGAATATTCCAGTGAGGAAAATTTGCTCACATGAATAAAAACGTGTTGGACCAGAGTCTAAGAAAACATACTTATTCCTTTGGGCACACCAACATTATCAACATCAACACCACTGTCCTGAGGCAGAACTTGCTTGCTACTTAACATTTCTGAATCTGTTGTGCAACAGGCTTTCTCAAAGTGACTCAACCCAGAAGTTCAACATTACTCAGCTGGAGCAAGCAGCATGCACCCTGCACAAGTAATTTATGCACACACAGATCTGACCTATGTGAACATTTCATAATAAGCATTGACAATTGTCAGTTGTGCTGTTGGCCAAAGCCACAAAGAGTGTGGCTATGAAATCACTTGGCTAGTATTTTTTTTCCATTTTCACATGAAAATATTTCTGAAGGCCTGACTCAAATGAGGCTATGATCAGCTTTCCATTAGATATAGATATAGATGATATAGATATAGATTAGATATAGATAGATTAGATATAGATATATAGATAGATATAGATATAGATATAGATATAGATAGATATAGATATAGATATAGATATAGATATATAGATATAGATAGATATAGATATAGATATAGATATAGATATAGATATAGATAGATATAGATATAGGTATAGATATAGATATAGATATAGATAGATAGATATAGATGATATAGATATAGATAGATATAGATATAGATATAGATATAGATATATGATATAGATATAGATATAGATATAGATATAGATATAGATATAGATATAGATAGATATAGATATAGATATAGATATAGATATAGATATA
>PYHW01009485.1:9738707-9753033 GCA_013186435.1 Turdus rufiventris
TTTTTGATTTTAAGTCACTGCAAAAAGTCATTCAGTTTAGATTATGAAGTCTTAACTGGAGCTAAGTTTTTCAAAGCTTCATTTTTGCTGCCTTTAGTTGTACCATATTCAGATGCCTCACTGCTGATTAAGATATCAAAATAGTAATAAAGATACACTTGTGAAATATTTTAGTACTTAGAGGGTTCCTGACATTCTTTTCCAGGGCTGAAAATCCTGCCAAAGTTCCAAGCCAGACGTTGACATGAATTCTTGAGATATTCTGGAGAGAGTTTATATAATCTATCTGCATCAGAAGGAGTGGATTGTTTTATCAGTTAAAGCAGGGAGTGTAATTGATAAAATTACACTACTGAGGCACTTCAGTTTCAGGGGAAGATTAGAGCAGTAGGTGCTTGAAGTTATAACAGTCAGTAGGATGTTAAACCAAGTCAATTAAAGTTAAGAATTGAACTATTACATCATTTTTTCCCCACAGATAATAGCAAGTGTGTGGATATCTCCCATAGACATTTGTACAGATATGAGTAAGAATGCAATTAGACAAGTCTTTGAACATGAAGCAGTTCTGAGCTTTCAAAAAATATGAACAAAGAAATTGGATAGGCTATTTGATGTAATTTTGTAATCCAAAAAAAACCAGTACAAAGCAAGAATGAAAATTAGCGGATGTTCAGAGGAGGTTTTCTGTTGGAGCACTTCTTTTAAAGTGAGATAATTGCTTGTTCCTTTCTTTTTCAAAAATACAGACAATTTCAATTTGCTTCTTCAGTTCTAGTCAAAATCTAATAAATATTAGAGCCATCAGAGAAATCAAAGAAAATATAAAGTCAATAGATAAACAATACAGGAAGTTTCTTACCATGCTAAAGAGGGAAAAATGGGATGACAACACTTTCAAAAATATAAATATTTCTGATTTTTTAACTCCTCAAAATTTATTCCTCTTAAAAACAAATTATTCCTGTGTTACATCAACAGAGGAATCTGAGATAAGCCAGAGTTAGCTACTTTAAGCCATGTTTGGTTTCTATGCCTATTTTCAAATTTTCAGAAAGCTAAACTGAATAAAACTAAAGAGAAGCAGATGCTCACTTTAAAAATAAACCTCCACCAGACAATAGGAATTCAAAAACACTTTTACAAAGTGTCTAAATAATTGCTACCCACAACTGAATATAGAAATCCTAATAGAAGAGAGAAGGTTCAGCAAATAAACTCTTCTGTCTCTAGTCACAAACCGCAGGTAAGTAGATGAAAGTGCAAAATACAGATGAGCAATGCTCCCTTTCTGCATCCAATGATGTTTCTCAATCAGCACATAAATCATGAATGGCTTTGAGCTAAATAGGTTTTGGTGAATTTTTCCTTCTACATGTCCAGTTCATTCTGAAGCCACCTAAGATGCAACTTGAGAAAGAGTCCTGTCCAATCATTGTGAGCATGATTCTTTTCTTCACAAACTCCAGAGAAAACCAGATAATATTAAAAAATGCCAATAAATGTCCAACTTAAGCAGGGACAACTCAAACCAGAATTCTCTAGGCTGATAAACTGATTGCCTCGACTTACATTTAGCACATCAGCAAAATTATAAAAAAGAATAAGCACACAGTTACATTTAATAGAGCATTAAATAGTACATTCATTTACTGACTGGTTTTCTGCTTTCATTAAATTTCAGTGACTTCATTATGTGAAAAAATTACATTAAGCCAGGAATGCATCACAACAATACACAACATTGCTCTTTCCACTATTAAAAACTCAGCCAGGAATGTTTTATATTTTCTTTTTAGACTTATACTTTCTATTTAGCAAATTATAAGCATTACATACATTCTGATTATTGACTAGTAGCTTTCTCTTTGCAAAGATAAACTTTTACCAAATGGCAATGACTGATATTGAAGGCAAAATAGGAAAATAAAAAATTAAGCTTTCTTCTGACAGCCCAATTTTTTCTTTCACACCTTTGGCAACAAATGCTAACCTCTCATAAATAACACATTATTTCTAAATTCTGCTGTATGATTATAAAAATTGCATGAAGAAAAAAATCAGCAAAACCCTGTATTTAAAAAGATGCAGTGGTTTTATAGCTAAGCATGTCAGATACGGTGAAAAAAAGCAATTTTAAAAGATTTGAACTATATTTATAATATATTGGTAAAAGTGAATTTTAGCAACAACAACATTTTTATATGCGACATTGAAATGTAGAAACACTTGTGTAAATGAGTCTTTAGGCAAAACTGCAATGTAAGGGGCACTAGATAACAGGAAAAGAACCACTCAGTGGAGTGTCAGTGTGGCATAGTAATTAATTTAGAGACCATTTATAGCAGAAAGGCAATTATATTAGAGAACCCATATTAGAATGTAATTGAGTACCATTCACTGGCTAAGTTTATGGTCTTATTTATGAAGTATTTAGCATCATTATGCATTGAAAAATACCTGCTATACATATTATTCAACTAATTCTTCCACATTCTTATTAAATAGCATCTATTAAATACCAGTAAAGAAAAATAAACTTATTTCTGTTTTGACATAAATCTTTAAATCTATTATATTTTACTAAAGATTTTAAGATGTGCCTGTATAATAAACTATACCTGAAATAAATACAAACAAATCCAGCTTTTCAGTGTCAGGAATTTTGAATACTTTGTGTTCTTTGAAAAATCAGCCAAAGAATTGTGACTGCTTTGCAGGTTTTCTGATTAGTTGCTCAATGAAGTTTCTTTTTCACAGAATTCCCCAAAGATATTTACAGATGTTGGAATCACTGCACATCTCAGAAAAATCTTTCTGTAAAAACTGTTACTATCACTAATGAGCGACATAAGGAAGCTTGTTAGAAATCATGACACATTCTTGGGGTAAAATTATTTCATAGAATCACAGAATGATTTGTGTTGGAACCTCAACATCCTCACATATGTAGCCAAACACACATATATATATATATATACAGAATATACACACATGTACATAGAAAATGGACACATTTTTCCCCCTCTCTCACTCCAACAAGAAAAAGAGAACTGGATAATGGGACTTTCTATATTTAAAATAGATAATTTAGACTAACATTTAAGAAGAAAACATACAAAAGAGGACTGAGGGGAACAGCCTCTAAGACAAGGAAATCATGAATGATAAATACTTTTTGAAATGCATTGGAAAAATGTCTAGCAGAGCAGAGTTGAGAGGGTGAAAGTATGAAGAAAATAATCAGAAGAGGTAAAATGCACTAGAATATTAAGTGAAATGCGTTTTCTTTGTTTGCTTTTCTGTAATTTGGAGATATTCCTATACTAGTATCTTTTATTTCCAGGCAAGATGCTGAATAGATCTTCATCAGATTGAAATGTAAGTAGAAAAGTCTTTAAACAAATTTAAAAAATTATCATCTGCAAATCCCTAGGCTTTGAAGATATTCAGTAAAGTGTGTTTGACCAGCTCAGAAAATGAAATAGTTCTTGTGGCATGTAAAATTCATGCTAATAATGCTTTGGAACAAAAGGATGTAAAGTGGATAATGGGGCACTGTCCATCACCAAATGTTTTGAAATCTAATGCATACACATTAAAACATTCAACCAGATTAAATGTGAAAATCAGACACATAGGATTCTCTGTTGATGAAGCTCCTTAGCCTAAATTACCAGAGTGCAAAAGTTATGCTCATGCTCACATGTACTTTTCAAAATACATTGGGTATAGACTGGGGTAGAAGCAGGACTGTAGACTAGTTTGGGCCCTACACATGTGGGCTTGGTTTACATTTGTTTCTTTTTGCTATTTCAGGAACTTTTTCTAGCTTAAAAATATTGGTCACAGAGCATTACTGCAGGTGAAGTTCGTCTGCTTCTGTTCCACTATAGTGTCCCAAGTAAGAGTTAGATTCTGTCTATGTGACAAACAGCAGCAAAGTCATCCCTGAAATGAACTATCTTGACCACAGAAAAAATGAGAAAGAAAAGCACATCCTGCAGTAATCTTACCAAGTCTGTATCAAGTACAGCACAGCACTGCTCATTGAACCTACTCTTTTATAAGCCATTGTAATTCCTACTGTTAAGAATCTCTAATAATTTGCAGCTAAACTCTTAATAAAATGTTGAAATTCTAACAGATGTTCAAAGACATTTGCAAGATTTATTTTTAAAAGCCATATAATTACAATGGAGACAATTTAATTAGAGACTCAAATATGTTCTGTAATTGAACCCTGCAGCACAATCTTCCTTCCAAGAAAAAAGCAGCTTACTTTGCTTGACAGAGATGAACCAGAGTAAAAAGGTAAAACCATCCTCAGAAGCAAAGCCTTAGAGGTAGTTGTTTGTTGCCTAGAACAAATAATTGTATTTGAAACCAAATTTATTTTCACCTTTGTGCAGGCTTGGAGCAGCTTACCATTGCAGCTTTCTTTGAATGTTCAGAACTGATTCAATATACACTCAATAATTCTCATGTAACACATAAGATGAAGACTGGAGTATTAATAACATATCTCTGGGCATTCATTTGTAAGTATCTTTGTAGCTTCAGGATTAAAATTGAAGTTTTATTGCAAATCCATGAAAAAAAGGGAAGAGGACAAAAAGCCTAAGCTTCTTTGGTATTCATCCCTAAAGCCCATATTTCACAAATAAAATACATATCACAAACAGGATGCTCAGTAGATTTTTTTTTTTTTTACCTCCTAAGCATGGGTTCTATCTCTCTTTTACCTGTGGATAGGTACATGTGAGAGGCCAAGGAGATGTTGAAAGTAAAAAGGAAAAAATAAACATATACTGTGACAAATTTCTATAAATAAATGTAAATATCTAATTGTATTAAAATCCCTGGGCATGAAACTCATAGCAATGTCTGCTTCTATGATTTTGCACTATTCAAAAACCAACCTATTTCCCACACAAACTTTAATTCCTTTTTATTTTTTTAATGATGAGAATTATCTTGGAAACCTGAGCAGCACCTCTTGAGCTTTTAAGTTGAATAAAATTAGATGTTGTTTGCTGGTCTTCAAGGAGTTTTACAAAACTGGTCAAGATTTTGCAACCAACAACCTAAAAATGGCATACAGAAAAATAAAATACATATTTGCCTACGTTCAGCTACCTTGTAATATCCAGTTATTATATGAAGTACGATCCCTCTTAAATAACACCCAGATTAAGTTCATATTGCAGTGAAAGTGAAAACTAGCATAACTTCACAAAGAACTACAGAGATACAGTACAAAAGTTTTATAAGGTTTAGATCACAATGTTTTCTTAGAAACAAAACCCAAGGAAAAATATTGAGAAAATTGAATTCACAGTACTTGTAGCTGTGTTGATGGATGACAAAAGTTTTGATTTTCTCAGATATATTTCTTATCTTCAGCAAAGGAAATGTTTTTTAAATTCAGGATGGTGCCACTGTCACCTGCTTCCAAATTTAACATTAAAAATCCCAAATTAAAAATTTTCAGTAAAATCATCTGAAGTTTTATTTTAATAAACAAAGAAATTTTGAGATAAGAGAAGCTACATAGTCAGAACTAGAATGGGACAGGAGAAGAACAGAAGGCGGGAAAGATGAAAGAAAAGACAAGAGAAAGGACTAGGCTCTCGAGTCAGTCAATCTGACGGCAAGGTTCTGCATCTGACCTTGATCAGTAAGACGACACGCAAAGGTGAAAGTCTAAATGAACAAAACACCCTAACCCTCATAAGTGCAAATATAACCCCCTTCAGAGGAAAAAAATATGGTTATAAAAGTGAATTTCTGAAAAAAACAAGAAAGTAAAGGAGAGAGATTTTTAACAGTTTTTGATTAGTGGAGCTGTCAAACAATATAGATAAAAGATTTATTTCTTTTTCAAGGAGGTGGCAATACTTTACAGATATTGTAACAGTATAATGCAGAAAACTTCTGCATCCACTTAGAGAAATGACTGGTTCTATGAGTTTGAATTCCATATCTGCAAAGTTTAGAAAATAGGTGGAAGTTTTTGGTATGAGACTGTTGTCAGAGAGAAAGACATGAGTTTGATCTCTAATTGCTGGTGGACCTTTGGACACAAGCAATATATCGGGACTTCTTAGCAGAATTTGACCTTCAACGTCTATACTTATTCATACTTGTCAGAAAATTAAATTAACCAGTCAAAATAGCTTCTCTGATCATTGTTATTTCAGCAAATCAGGTCAGCAGCCTGACAGTTCTCTCATGTAACTTTCTTCTTGTTACAATTCTAATCCATCAAAGTAACTTCAAGGATAGTTTCAAAATATTTTCCCCAAGGTAGCATTAGGTTGACACTTACAACAAAAGCTCAGCATTCTCAAGTTCTCTCCATCCTTTGTCATGAACAGATGGCACAATAAAGATAGAACCATTTCCTTACTCTCAAAACTTGGAGGAAGTGGAATTCATTAGGAAAACCAAAATTGACACTATAAATATTTCTGAAGATGTTTTTATTTTAGTACATAACAAGTACAGTAGCAGCAATATGTTTCCTGGCTTCTGGCATTATGTGTTGAGTTTGTGTGGCCTGGTTTTAGGAGCAGGGGTGCTACAGGGGTGGCCTCTGTAAGCAGCTGCCAGAAGCTTCTCCCATGTTTGGCAAACCCAGTGTCAACCAGYTTCGGAGGGGAGGGTATTTTCAGGATTTGGTTTACTTCTTATTAACGTGCTAAAGTTGGTTAGTAACAATTTCTATTAATATTAATTAATGTTAATATAATTACAGCAATTTCACGAATATAAGGTGCACCCTTTTGACTAAAATTTTGATTGAAACCTGGAAGTGCGCCTTATGATCCGGTGCACCTTATATATGGACAAAGTTCAGAAATTTGCCAACCTGGAATTGCGAGCCACGAGCCAAGCCGTGAGGGGCGGCGGCTGCAGGAGCACCGAGCCGCGAGGGGGGGCAGCGCCGTGGGAGCCCCAAGCCATGCTGCAAGCGGAGCCGTGAGCTGAGCCGCGAGCCGAGCTGCACAAGCTAGTGCGGGGACGGAGGGGAGTGCTGGGGCCTGCAGCACAGGAAGGGCACCTGGGGCTGCATTTAAAGGTTACACCAATCTGTGAAAAATGTTTGTAAATTGAGCACCTGCCAGTAAACCGCACGATTGCGCGATTCCATTACTAATTCATTACTTTGTTGCACGCGGATCCTCGCTGCAAAAAAAGTGTGCCTTATAGTCCAGTGCGCCTTATATATGGACAAAGTTCGGAATTTTGCCGACACCCGAAAGTGCGCCTTATAATCTGGTGCACCTTATAGTCGTGAATTTACTGTAATTATCCTCATGTCTCTTTTTCCCATTATAGTAACTGGCAAATGATCTCTCCCTGTCCTTCTATCAACTCATGAGCCTTTCATTATATTTTTTTTCTCCCCTGTCCATTTGCAGAGGGGAGTGGTAGAGCAGCTTTGGTGGGTGCCTGGCAGGCAGCTCATACTAATGTCATCAACAAGTGATTAAAAATTGAAATAACTCAAAATATTATAAATAAAACACTTTTACCCTTTTTTATGTCATCTTGAAAGGTGCAAATTTCTTTTCTTAACTGGTAGAGACTCCTAAAAAGCCCAGATGGTGTTTGCATCACCACACCGTGGGAAAAAGAACTGTTGAAAAATAGGTGGGTAGTACACCCTGGAGTGTAAGGCACTCTAACAAATATCAGTGCACCTCTTGTTGCTGCTGTAAGTTGAAGTTTTTTAAAAGTTAAAATTCATTCCTTGTAGGATGTGCTTTAAGCTGACTTTATTTTTATTCCCTCTGGAACCTACATGAGGCATAGTGCAGCAGTGTGTGTCACTAATTCCTGATGTTCTACTCAACACAGCAAAAAGTATTCACCCCACACAGGACACCCACTGATTTGCACTCTCTGTGACTAAAAGCACACATTAGGCCATCCCCTGCACATTAGGGAGGACCCCTCCTCTGTCAGGTCACACATGGGACTGATATGCATCTTGATCCTCACTTACCCTTTTAAGACACCACCAGGGATGAATCCACAATTTAGCAAAGCCTAAATCCAGACTACCTAGAAGACTCCTGACTGCTCTAAAAAGAGCTGATCTAACATGTGTGTCCCTAGAACTACTAGACTCTTCATAACAAGAATACTTTGTCACAAGTTAAGAGAAAAATTACTTGAGTTTCTGAGTTCAAGACTAATTAGCTAACCTACCTAGAAATTAAGGACCATAAAATCTCATCACTTCCAGGGCATAGCATCTCCCTTTCCTCTTCCCTTTTCCCAGTTTAATTTACTGAAATATCAGAAAAGAAAACCCTTGTTTGTACACAGTATTTGCATTTACCTTTTTTCAGAAGAGCATAAAACCCTACAAACATATAGGTAATATACTTTTGCACAGCTTGAAGTATTTCTGAAAGGGGAATGGAAAACAGGAGATGTTGAGCATGATATGTGATCCAAGAAAGGTGATGGTTTCTCTCCGCCTAGTAACTGAGACACCTCAATATACAAATTCAGCTGAGACAGTGAGTTTTAAAAAAAACCCACACAGAAATTTCTTTTTTCTTGCTCTTTGACAGGAGAAGGAATATGCAGCTGTTAACAGTGAATTATAGGATAAAAATAATAAATAGGGCTGAGCTCACCAAAGGAAATATCACACCAATCACTCTGCATTCAAAAATCCTCTGAATTATGCAGTGCAAAATCCTCGAATACAAGAAGAATATGCTTACACAGAACCACCTGGTCATTATACACTGCTTTGTTTCTTTTGTGATAAAACTTCATTCAGAGAGGATACTGAAGAGAAAAAATAATTGAAAAATATAAGAAACAAAAAATAAGGCATTGCTACCATGAAGGAAAAATAATAACTAGATGAGAGGAGTATTTTCTTCTTTTTCTCTTAACAGATAATTAGAAACACTGGAAGAAAACAATCAAAACATGAAAATCATCGTATTTGATATTTTTTTAAAAAATGGGAAAACAAAAATTAGATTTAAAAAAACAAAAGAGTAACTTGGATTATGGAAAACTACTATAAAAACTCTCAAAGTCATGGTCACAAGGAAAAGAAATCACCAAGATTAATTAAGGATAGTTGATAACTTTGCATTTGAAAGAAAGATTACAACACATTGTATGGATGTTCTTACAAAGAGTATCCTTCCATCAACAATAGCTCCTATATTAATATTTATGATATGCATATTGGCTTTTTGAATTGGCTGCAGTTTGCTCTCCTGTAAAATATTTTAGAAATGCTACATATCTAAAATTACCCTGTAATTCCATCAATGATATTAAAACAGCTTTAGGGTTTGCCTCAAAACTTGGTTGCTTGAGGGCACTCTTTGATTTTAATAAAGAAACCTATGCAAAGAGCAAGCTGTCAATTTAACTATAAGTAGGTCAGAGCTAAACTAGGACACTTTTGCTTTGGGCCAAATCACAAATCAGAGGGAAAAGGCTAAGCTAAAAGGGTTTTACTAAAAATGCCAATCAGTAGTTACACAACCAAGGAAATGAATCAGCCAGTGGCTTTTACAGAGCAAAGGAATGGCTGCCCACGAGTATTTGGAATCATTTATGGGAGAGGAACCATTGAAAATGTCCAGTTCCTGCAAGGGAAAGTTATGCATGGGTGGAACCAAAGACATTTTATTTTTCTGTAGATTGCACTGTTCAAAGGAAGAGGAAAGGAACAAAATTTAAGAATTCCTACATAATATATGATGCCTTAATTTATTTAGTGTTGGTTTATTCTTTTCTGTAAAGATCATTGCATAAAAGAAAGGATTGTGTGCTGTAGGATACATATCTATAGGTACATATGCATTTATACATAACTATATATACTTCCACATTTCTTATTCAGTTGTACCAGAATTCTTCTCCCAAATACCAACAGTCACGCTCTTGCATAACTAGAATCAACAGCCTGAAGACTTCAGGGTAGGGCAAGTACCATCTCTGAATAACTAAGCAGGATTCTGAACATCATTTGACATATTTTTTTTTGACAAATAAGCATTTTTATGACACAAAACTCCATTCTTTGGGTCATCATCCACACTGCATTATTTAGCAACAACCTAGGTGTCTTAAAATCTCCCTCAGAATCAGGATCTTAAAATAATACACACCTCATGTGTAAAGGAATCTGCGCCCAGAAGCATATTTAGTGTCAAAACAAAGTAGGAAATGAACATCATAGAAATAAAGCAAAATGGAAAAGAGGGAAAAAACAATCCAAACCTAAACAAACAAACCAACAAACAAAAAAAAAAAAAAACCAAAAGAAAACAAAACAAAACACAAGAAAACAAAACAAAACAAAAAGCCAGGTCAGTCTTTGTGTTTGATTTGCATGTCAGATCTTTCATAAAGCAAAATGCCTCATAGGATATCCTTAGCATTTTCCTTGTCCTGATTCTAGCAGAGCTGGAAGATGATCATCATCATGGAGACCAATACTCTGCCCTTTGGTGCAGTGTGTTTCTCACACCCACTATGACTTTCTGGCACAGTACCTTCCCTTCTCATCTTCATTTAACTACATCCCCACTACTAACACTAGGAAATCAGTAGTCAGCCTCAACTTAGTGTGTAAGAGAGAGAGCTATCTTGTGGAATTGTTCCATCCAGTATACCTGTATTCAAATGCTCTAAAGCTTTGCTTTGATTGGTAAATTAAAATTGCAGAGAACATTCCCTGACACTGGGACTTGATCATCTATACTGCTAAGCTATTAGGATTGTCCCATACACAGTTTTTATAGAGATGTACTAGCGCTCTTCAAGCAGTCCCTGTACATGTTTGGTATAAGGATAAGTTTAGAAGCAGTGGCTGTGTTTGGATAGCAAAACAGGATACTGTCATAGACCTGGAATCAGGCTATTCTGTCAGCTGGCTTTAAGGTCATTGAAAATCATCTGTGTCTACACTAATAAAAAGAGCTGCACAAGAATAGGTGAATAGGGTAGACTGGACTTGGTTAGAATATTTCAGGTTGAAGGGACCTAAACCAACAATCTGGTCCAACTGTCTGACCTTACAGGGATGACCAAAATTTAATGAAAGTTATTAAGGGCTTTATCCAAAGATCTTTACAACCCTGACAGACTTGGGACCTTGACCACCTCTCCAGGGATCCTGGTCCAGTAAGTTACCATCCTCTTGGTAAATAAATGCTTCCTAAATTTGAAGTCTGAATCTCCCTTAATGAAGCTTTGTACTGTTCCCAAATCTTGCCTCGCTAGATACCAGTGAGAAGAGATCAGCCCCTCCCTCTCAAGTTCTCTTCCACAGGAAACTGTGGGGAACAATGAAGTTACAAACAGAACTACATCTGTTGGAGAGGTCTGAATGGTCACACTAAAGCTGTATACAAACATTAACCATTAGAAAAAACAGGAAAAAGAAAAAAAATCCTGTTTCCTATATAGGGGTAATATACTTACAATTCTGACCTATGTACTTCTGAATATGTTGTTCAACAAGAAATGGTTGAGTATATCAGGTGGTCCTCCAAGAATAGAAAATATTGCTTGATTTTCTGCCAGCAGGAAAATACCTCTGCAGAAATCATGTCAGAAAAACAAAGCCTGTGTTCTTTGTATAAAACTCTGTGATCCAATACTTGTTTAAAAATAATTTTAATGATAATCTAGCCTACAGTCAGCCAATTAAAAAAGAGTACTCTTAAGACAAAAAAAATCACTGCTCAAACAAACCTACAAGTGGGAATTATGTATTGTAACACCAAAGAACCCATAGGATCAAAGAAAATGAACCTTAACCTTGTAGTGCAAGGTTATCACAAAGAGTTGTTTTGCTAAATATACAAATAGAACAGAGTGAAATGTTACTGTGGACTATGTTATACAAAATTGGACACAAATAAGTGGCATAAAAAAAAAAAAAGGAAAAAAATAGAGTTCAGTTGCACTGAACTAGGAAAAATTGTTTTTCAAAAATTATCAGCCATATTATTCTAAAAGTCTGCTTCAGGGACTTCTTCAAGTCCCAGATACTTTAGTTATTAAGCTAGGTAGTAGAAAGTTATAACCAAATTTTGGTAGATCCAGTTGTTATCTAAATGCACAGCTAACCCAAACAATGTTAAGTACTTGTAATCAATTCAGGAAAATAAGATATGATATGCTACTCTATTAGAATTTGTGCTAAAAGGACAATTGCAGTCAAAATTTTGAAAATCTCTATTTATTTCATTTTTATCACAGAATCACTAGGCTGGAAGAGACCTTCAAGATCATCTAGTCCAGCCCATGCCTTAACATCTCAACTAAATCATGGCACTGAGTGTCACATTCAGTCTTTTTCTAAACACATCCAGGGATGGTGACTCCACCACCTCCCTGGGCAGACCATTCCAGTACTTTATCACTCTTTCCATGAAAAACTTTTTCCTAATATCCAACCTATATTTCCCTTGGCACAGCTTGAGACTATGTCCTCTCATTCTGTCAGTTGCTGCCTGGTGAAAGAGACCAACCCCACCTGCCTACAACACCTTTCAGGGAGTTGTAGAGAGTGAAAAGGTCACCCCTGAGTCTCCTTTTCTCCAGGCTGAACAACTCCAGCTCCCTCAGCTGTTCCTCTCAGGGTTTGTGTTCCAAGCCCCTCACCAGCCTCGTTGCCTCCTCTGGATGCGCTCAAGCATCTCGACATCCTTCCTAAACTGAGGGGCCAGAACTGGACACAGCACTCAAGGTGTGGCCTCAACAGTGCTGAGTACAGGAGAAGAATGACCTCCNTGCTCCTGCTGGCCACACTATTCCTGATACAGGCCAGGAGCCATTGGCCTTCTTGGCCACCAGGGCACACTGCTGGCTCATGTTCAATCAGCTGTTGACCAGAACCCCCAGGTCCCTTTGTGCCTGGGCACTGTCCAGCCACACCATCCTCAGCCTATAACACTGCAGGGAGTTATGGTGGCCAAAAGGCAGGACTCTGCACTTGGATTTATTAAACTTCATCCCACTGGATTCTGTCCTTCCATCCAACTGTTCCAGGTCTCTCTTCAGAGCCCTCCTGCCTTCCAACAGATCAACAGCTGCTCCCAGCTTAGTGTCATCTGCAAATTTACTAATGAAGACTCAATATCCTCATCCATATAGTAATTAAATATTGAAGTTACAATTTTAAACTTGAATGGTTAAAGACTCTAATATATTTCTTGAAATACTTTTTGAGGATCTTTATTCTACCACCCAGGACAAAGCTTTTTCAATAGCCTGAACTTAAGTTTGCCTGTCCTCTGTTCTCCCTTATTTCAGCTGAAATGGCATTCATATTAACTGATTCCCAGCATTTCTAATTCTTGCATTCTCCCAAGCTCTGCTGGGAAAAAAAGCATTATTATGCTTCAGTTGTTCTATCCCTTGAATATGACACCTGTCCATTGCACATACAAATTACTAAAATATCACTTTCCTGGTGGTAAGTGGGTTCCTCAGATTGCTTCTGCAGTAGGAAAGAACACTTTATTTCTGAGAACAGACCTTTTGCTTGTTCTTCCATTGTGCATTGTTTACATCCTTGTTCATTCCAGCTACTGCACTAAATCCATGTTATATTATTTGCTCTAGCATTTGTATTCCTCTCTGTCCAAAAAGTCTGCAGATTATGAATTATGGATTAGATACAAAATTTAAAGAAACAATGACTGAATAATTTTTTTTCTATCAAATTATGATATAGTTTAAGAGAGAAAAGCTTCTAGGTATTATTATTATTATTATTATAGATGTACTCTCTCATTGCATCATATCTGAACTCATTTCTCAGGTATAGATTTTTGCTGCATTTTCTTACAGGCCTTTTGTTCTCACATGTCTTGTTACTCAAGCAGTGTAGAGTTAAGTGTTTTTAGAAACAGCAGCAAAAACCTCATACAAAATACAGTTTCCCGTAAATAAAAGTGAGATAAATTTTTATTACTCAGGATTTATTTTACTGCAATTGGCATGTGATCTTTTCTTTAGCATTCATAAAAAGCATCACAGGTAAGTTCCTGATTAAGCTGAAAAAATTTCCTCCGCACCAATATTATCTAGGAAGTCTCACATGGACAGAACTATCATTCTGAGTTGCACGCACTTACTGAGATATGTGTAAGCTAAGTGTTCACAATACCTTCCTTTCTTAACACATCTCATAATTTTCTTTTTCTATACACTTGGCTGTTTTTATACTTAAAAGTTATTTTCTCAGACCCAGTGTAGCAACAGAGATCTCTCTTCCAAAACTGTACATGATTATGGCAGAAAAGATTAATTGAAG
>PYHW01009485.1:9758583-9790999 GCA_013186435.1 Turdus rufiventris
TCAGTTGAAATTCCCATTTCCCTAACTCAAATTTAAGCCATTAAATCATACTGCTCTCAACTGAAAAAGATGACAAAAATAACCCCTCCAAAGAAGAAGCACATTCTTACATTTTCATTAATTTACATCCTTGCACTTAACCTTTCAAATGAAAGAGAACCCAGAATACTTAGGAAGGTGAATTTATAATACTTTCATCTGAAAGGGGAGCATTAACTGTGAAAGCATGGCATGTAAATTTACTTTATTTTTAATATGTACCATTGTCTTTCTGTGTCCTGAAGGTTTACATGCATAAAACCAATACAGGAACTATGTCCCATAAGCAATAGGCAAAAAAATTTCAAGTACATAAACCCCACAAGTGAGAGAAAATATGAAAAATCATTTCTATTGAATAATACATTATTTTTTCCAAGTATCTATAATACAAAAACATAAAATGAAATTACAGGTTTTTAGAAGACTGTTCATCTATCCTTCACAAATCATAAAACATTGCCAAAAAAACACAAAACCATGCCCCCAAGAGGAATTAAGACACTTGGAAGGTGCAATAGTCAACATTTAGTCAGTTTTACAGTGTATTAAAATCAGTTCAAATAACCCACTATTCTATTTACTTAGAAGGAAATAGTTTATTACTCTCTTCTCTATGCAGGTACATAGGAAAAAAAGGGAAGTCACTTGAGCTGGTTTTTTTTGGTACTAGTGAGGCAGAAACAAGCAGCTCACCAATGCAGAAAATTAGGGAAGGAAACGCTGTGACAGATGGAGAAGAAATGCAAGAGACAAGCAGCAAGGCTGGTCAGGAGAGGCTAGAAGTATTGATGGGAACATGTCAGGAACCTTTAAGCTGATAGAAAGATGGGGAAGCAGAGTTCACAAAATTATGCAGAATTTCAACTCTGAAATCATAACCACTTGGGAGACATTTAAGGTAACACGTGGTAGGGTTTAGAGTCAGCAGCAAGGAATAAAAAAGACAAACAACATTTTCTTTATACAATGTACAGTATAAAGAGTTGTTTATATAATATAGTCACCCCCTGCATAGTAGTTTACAGGTAAAAGCTATTTCTAATTCCAAAAGAAGGGCACAATAGAGGAATTCAAGCTGAACATGGGAAAGTAGTTCAATCTTATGGTCAGAAGGCAGGAAAAGTAGAATAAGAAATCTAGAAATGCTGTATGGAGAGGAAAAGCAGCATATTTTCCAAGGGAATATTTCTAACTATTTGCTAAGGATGTGAGGAGTGAATCAGAGATGACTCCTAGAACCTGAGGTGTCAGATGGATTAATGCAAGCACCACTCTTCAAATTGGGAGGGTTGGGGAGCAGCAATTGCCCCCAGATCTTCTAACTGCACATTGCTATTCAAGCACACCATAAAACTTACTGAAAAAAAAAATAAAATACACCCCAGCAACAACAACAACAAAGAAACCAAACCAGAGGACTACTGAGAACAAGATGAACTCGAAATGGGGACAAATTTTGTAAACACCGTCACCAAAGACAGCACTATTGTACTACTGCCTGTTGTCTGTATTGGTGATAACAAGCATGGCACTAGACTACATATGAAAAAGCTGTGTCTTACCAAAAGTATAGACAAAAACTCCTGTCTCCTTGCTCCATATACATTCTGACTCTGAAATTCCAAGATTCTTTTACAAGATTGATATACACGTGTATGAAGAACCCAAACATTAAAAAATGTGAAGACACCAAAATAAAATTAATGCTGAGTAATGGACCTCTTTTGTACAGGTAGCCAAAGGCTTCAAGATCACAAGCCAAAGTAGGGAAATTTATGTGGAATTTATATCTCCTGCAATGAAATTCTTCTCAAGCACAAAGTTAGCATCAGAAAGGCAGATTGTATATTCCTTTATTTATAAATCCAGCAAAATTGCAAGGTTTACTTGTTACAAGACTTGAATTTTAGGTAACAGGATGTTGGTTTAGGTGCAGCTTAGTTAACTATTTCAGCAACTGCAATCAAATAGTTAACAGCTAAAAGCACACATCATTTTGGGAGACCATTAGAAAGACTTAGGATCTCATCTGAGAAATTCTTACACAGGTTCAGAGGTTTTGTTTTTTGGTTTTTTGGTTTTAATTAAATGATACACCTAAATAATTGAAAGGTGAGTCAGAAAAACACCTCTTCACTCACACCTGTTAGGAATTACAGTAATTTCACGACCATAAGGCGCACCGGAATATAAGGCACACCCGCCGGCAGCCAGCAAAATTCACAACATGTAGATCAGATAAGGCACACCGGACTATAAGGCGCACCATTTATTTTTTTAAATTTTTTTTTTAGCGAGGCTCCGCCCCCAGCTCCCCTTGCACGGTTGCTGGCCGAGGCCCCGCCCCCACCCGGCAGCCATTGCTCCCCGGGCTGGCCTGTAGCCGGCAGGGTCGGGCCGCCGCCGCTCCGTGGGGCATCCCCGGGGCCCCGCTGCTCCAGGAGACCCCTGGCTCGCCCCGTGCCACCACTGCCCTGAAGCCGACGGCTCTCCCCCCCCCACCCCAAGCGGCGGTGGCCCCTATTCCGGAGGCTTTCCACGCCCCCCGCGTGGGGGATGACCCCGATGCCGGCAGGCCTGCCTCGCAGAGCCCCTCTCCCCTCACACCCCGATGTTGCTGCGGGGCCACTCCCCCTCGCAGCCCGGCAAAGCCCCGCGGGGCCGCTCTTCCTCCCAGCCAGCCACAGCCCCGCAGGACCCCTCTCCCTCCTCCCAGCCAGCCACAGCCCCGGAGGACCACTCTTCCTCCCAGCCAGGCAAAGCCCTGCAGGGCCACTCTTCCTCCCAGGCAGCCACAGCCCCGCAGGACCCCTCTCCCTCCCTACAGCCAGACACAGCCCCACGGGGCCACTCCTCCTCCCAGGCAGGCACAGCCCCGTGGGGCCACTCCTCCTCACAGCCCCACGGGGCCACTCCCCCTCGTGGCTCGCACTTCTGGGTTGGCAATTTTTGCCACTATGTAGCTCAGATAAGGCACACCGGACTATAAGCCACACTTCCGGGTTCAAGGGAAAATTTTAGTCAAAAGGGTGTGCCTTATAGTCGTGAAATTACTGTACATCTCTATTGGGAACAATGCTGCACTGAAGGCTGTGGGTAATCCTTTGAAAGCACAACTTCATTATTAATACAAATAACATTAATTGTACAGATTTAGGAAGTCAAAAAGTTAAGAAAAGCAGAAAGAACCAGAAAATCACAAAGTTACTTTACTGCTATTATCTTGTGGCTTAATCTTAAAAGATTAAATATGAATTCAGGAATTCACTCATTGAAATGTCAGTATTTTTCTTTTCTTTAGAGACAGTTATTGCCCTACCATATCCTTGGAGTAATAGAAGCATTTTCTATGCAAGGACCTGCAAGTATTTCCCATATTATTACTTATGGATGACAGTAGTTGGTAAGATTTTACTATATGGTTTATCCAGGGGAATCCTCTTATTTGTCAACGTCAGCTCCTCTGTCAGCTAAGTTTATATCAACTGAATTCATTAAAAAATGGCAATAAACACTGCCCTTAGGAAGATTCATTAATTTTACCTTAAAAAATTGTATTTTTGCACTGTTGCCTGTGCACAGATGTAGGTTTTAGCAGCCTTTGGAAATCACTGGAGCTCTTCAAATTAGTGAAAATGAAAGGGCAAAGAATGATGGAAAGAAGATACATATGAAATAAATTATCAACCAGCAAAAGAATATTTGACACCCCCAAAAGCCTGGAATTATATTTAAATATAAAGACTGAACCATATATTAGTTTCCATCTAAGTCTTAATTTCTCTTTTTAAGGATATCTCAAAAATATTAGAACAAACATATAAATTAAACTCATAACCAAGGGTAATATTTGAGTCAAACAAGTGGATAGAAAGTTAGCATTTGGGCAATATAATATAGCATTCACAAAGCTGTTCATAGAGCTCTTATTTAAGACATTTTTCCTAAGTCTCTGTGTCAAATATTCTAACATTTAGATATTAAAGAGACTAAATTTATAGATAGTATAGAAGCAACAGGGCTTATTCAGAGCAGAGAAGTGTGGGCAAAGAAATTAAAATAAAATGGGTTAAAAATAAAGTATGTGTAATTACACCTTCTAAGCTATTTCTTTTTGAAAGTGCTCCACCTTAGAGAAGATAAAATTTAGCTGTGAGTCACCTCATAGAAATCTCTTCCAGAATAACTTGTTTTTTAAAAGGGGAAGTGAGGATTTGGTATTAGAAATTAAAAACTATTTTGTGGAGAGTACACAATTTTACCTGCTATAAAAACTTCTGAATAAAAGACTATGAAAGCTTAATTTCACTATGGAAAAGAACAATAGTCTTAAGGTGTGACTGAAAACTGGCCTATGACCACCCAGGCAAGCTACTGAATAACTTCCAGAATAAAATGTTGGCTGTTCTTCATGTTTTGCATGAATGAGTTGCTATGGAAAAATATCTAGATTGTTATTTATTTGCTAGATCAATGACTGAAGGCACAGTTGTGATAAAATGTTACTACTAACAAAACTAGCAAAGTTTTTCTTTACTCAACAAAATGATGGACAAGAAGTCATGCACAAACAGTAAGGGAGCCAGAGTTCAAGATTTTTTTCTGATGAAAAGAAAGGTAAATACTTCTAGGTAATGCCAAATGTATATATGCTGCCAAAATGTATATAAATAAATTGTTGCTTTTTAAACATGAAAAACTATTTTATGGAGAATGACAATTATACTATCTTAAGCTATCATAATATATGGTCAAATGTATTTATCACTGCTGTTATAATGTAATGAATTTTGTTTATACCAAGAAACAAACAGAAATCTTGGATGACAGCAGCGGCCATGAGTGAGCAAAGTATGGAGACAGCTGCAGCAGTTCAACCTTCAAATCTTATGTACTCTAGTTGCAAATTAATATTTCCATAGTGTTATTTGCTATAATTTTAATTTGATTTTTGATTTATATATTTATGGGATACAAAAAGGAGGTATTTGATTATGGCTTTCATTTTAGAATTATGGAGCCAAGGAATAGAAGAAATGCAGTTTTTGTGCTCTCACCCATCTTTAGCCTTACTCTGCTCAGTGTTAAACAGAAAAAAAACCTGTTATCTTGTGAGTGCTGGTTGCATCATCAGATTTATGAACAATAGAAAGAATTTTAAAGAGAAGCCTTTAAAAGTTACTGATGTGGTTGACAGACAGAAACTGTCCTTGTTTTAATTCTTCATTTTAATAGCAAACAACAACACTGAACGGATTAATTTTCAGACATAATGTGGTTTGTTATACCTAATATGATCCCTTATATCTACCACATCGTGAATATATCCTTGTCTCCTAATGATAAAATAAGTTAACATTAACAGCAGTTAACACAGTCAGATATAGTTATTATCCTTACATTAGCTTTATTAAAATTGCAAAAGGCAATACTTGCATTACTTGCATCCTCACTTTACAAATGAAATTGCACACATATTTTCAAACAGATCTGGATCTACTGATTTGTGAATGATCATAGGATATTATTCAACAATTAATAATTAATATCACTTAATGGACTGCTGCTCACCCATCATTGTTTTCCAGGATGGACAATTGAAAAGGCTATATGGAGATTATTTGATGCCCCTTTCCTTCTTTCTGGTGGTTTTGTTTGTTGTGATTGTTTTTGTTGGTTTATTTTTTTGTTTCTTTGAGTTGCTTTGTTTTTTTTCAAATAATGATCTAATAATTAACTGCAATAGTTAATTATAAATCTCTAAGGTTTACATTCCCCACAGGATTTTACCAGATTTTGCAACTCATTTTAAAAGTGTTGATATTTTATGACAAACAGAAAGCACAGGGAGAGATTTAGTAGAGAATAAAAATTCTCAGGAATCTTGAATGAAAATTCTTGGCACAAGTTCAGTTGAACATGTTGCTTTGCTTTTTTTCAAAGCAGACACCATTCCCTAAAAGTCACTAGCTCATCCAAGGATGGTGCAACACAGAAACAGCAGTCAAACCTGGTAAAATCTGTGAAGAAGCCCAGAACATTCATCAAAACTCAGATATGTGCCACATTGAAAACAGTAAATTTACAGAAATCTCTACTCTGAGAGGTTTTTCCCTCTCTCAGAGCCAGAATCCACACTATTCTGAGTATTTCTGTGACAGAGCTCCTTGGCATTATACCACCAACCTTTTCTAGAAAACAGCCAGCCTCTCCTGTTTTTTCAGAGACACACATACAGTGATCCAAATGAATTTGCCATTTAAAAAGAAAAACACCTTGATTTCATAGAAAAATATCATGGTCTATTTTATAACAGAAGTAGTGGATGCTAATGTTTAAATACACATTCTGTATTATTTTATGAAGGAACTTAGAAAATATTTATGCTTATTCACACATAAATAATTTTAAATTTTCCAGAAACATAAATCTGAAATAAATTGTTCACAAATTTGTAGTTTATTGCAAGCAACATATAAGGATTTGCATTTACATCAATTAAAAAAAATAAAATTACATGAGTAATAGAGGACAGTTTGCTTATTAACAACATTAGAATTTCAAGGTTTCACCCAAAAAATATCATTATTATAGATTAGTTGGATTAGCATGGATGCTAATTCTTTGCTGATGCTAAATGTACCTAAGCAACTGAAACTTTATATAAAACGTTATCATGTACTCACCTTACAAAATCCTGTTTATCTGTCACAAAGTCTTTTACATAATATTTTATTACTGTAATTAAATAACTTGCAAATATACATTTAGAAGGACCCTAAAATAAAATTTCTTAAATAACCTATTAAAATCTAATACTTAAATGCAAACCAATAATTTTAAATAATATTTATTTCAGCTAACATATCATTATTTTGTGCATATTCTATTACATAATACTACATATTTTGGATGAAAATTGTATTATTTAGAGTCTACTTCTGTTTGCGACTTAACAGCAATTGAGTTTCCTGCTAGTTGCATGGTATTCCTTCAAAGATTTGTTAATATAAGTATGTTAATTTCAGAGAAGCTGAATCATAGGTTTGTTGGAAATCATTGCTTTAGCAATCACAAGATTGTGAATTTTGCAATTTTTTACCAAATGCTTTTTATCAGGATCAGAAATGTTTCCCAAGACTGGGATGCTTTTCTTCCATTTGACAGTACTGTTATGGTAGTACCCGTACAGGAGTTGACACGTGTATTACAAAACTGGAGTTGATTTTCACCCTCTGATACAGAAGCACAGAATATTCTGTGTTGGAAGGAACTGACAAGGATCGCTGAGTCCAGTGCTTAGGTGAATGCCCTTTATGGGACCAAACCTGCAGTTAGAAAATCTTTATTAATTTTTCCCTTTCATATGAGTATGTGAACACTGATGTACCTTTCTTGTGAGTGCAGTAGTCATACTGGATACTCTAGAACTGGTGTGCATGCTCTCAGTCTCCTCTTCACCTTGTTACATTCTGTGTAAATAATTAGATATTCCCTTATGCAAAGGTGATAAGCTATTTTTATGCGATAACCTATTTTTATGTTCTTGCATTTACCAGCAACAAGGATATAGGATCCTTCTTTATAACAATCATTTTGCCTCTGGCAAAATACTTATCAGAGAAGAGAGCAAGAGAAGGGCATGGCAGAATTTTTTACTGCTAAGCAGTTGACTTCACTGATACCTGAGATAAAAGACCATGTTTGACTTCACAGTTCCACCTTAAGTTATTCAAGGTAATTTTTAAATAATAACATTTTTAGAAGTCCAAAACAGTCACTACTAACCCTTCAAATTACTTGGTAATTTCAGTGCCCCACAAAATCTAGCCTCTTTTTGCTACTTGTAGAAAAAGGGAAGAAGATAAATTTTTTCTGATTCATTTTTAAGAATGTGACAAATAGTGTCCTTCAGGGGTCTGTATCAGGACCAGTGTTATTTAATATCTTCATTAATTATATATATATATATATATATATATATATATATATATAAAATGAAGCCATCAAGTGCACTCTCAGCAGATTTGCAGATGACACAAAGCTGAGTGATGCAGTGACACACCTGAAGGGCAGGATGACATCCAGATGGACCTGGACAAGCTCAGGAAGTGGGCCCTTGGGAATCTCATAAGGTTTAACAAGTCATCAGCAAGGTGCTGCACCTAGGTTGGACAGCAATATCAACACAGGCTGGGGACAAACAGGTCTTATCAGGGAAATTAGTAGAAACCTGAAGGAAGAGGTTGGTATCATGAAGAGTACTTTTTAAAATCTTTCAGAAATAATAGCCCTCTTAAGATGCTCATTTTGTTCTGCTTAGCATGTAGGATATGTGCTCAAGCAGTGATTTAAGTACACTGAGTTACCTCTTGTTGAGCCAGTATGTTTCTTGATGGGGAAGTGGAAGGAAAAGAGGTGTGTGCATTCAGTTTTCACTTACCAGTAAGGCTTTTTCTTTGTTGCAAAGTATTGAAAAGAAGAATTTTCAGTTTCAATGGATAAGTCGGTTCCTTGCAAAGGGGGATTCAAAGTTATTAAAGACATCTTCAAGTTCCAGACTTCTGCTGAAGGAGAAAGGGTCTTGCATTACCCAAGCACAAAAAATTAGCCTCTCCCCTCTTCTGCTTGTTTATATACATTTATAGTTAAATTGCAGAGCAATAATTTATATCAGAGCACTCTCTGTACTGTGTGTAAACCACTGCCCAGCAAGGAATTCTCACTGAAGTGCTGGCACGATCTCATGCTTGGGGACAGGCATAAAGTTGACCAGTGGCCCCAGAAAATAAAATGGGATTATTAAGAATTTTATTTTCTAAATTTTTGGCTAATAAATCCTATCGACTCTCTTTTTAGTTAAGAATTCATACACCATTCACGGCAGCTTTTAATTTCTTGTTTCTCTCAGTGTCATTCAGGCTGATTAACACAGAGTACCACTGTTGACGATTTTAGTAATTTCTACACCTCTCTGCTTGCACAGGAACAAATATGGATATTGTCTTTTGGCAAACTGAAAGGTAGTTTAAAAAAAACGACTGAAAGAGAGCATAATTTCATTTCTTGGATACTTTATGCAATGTTTCTTGTGCAATGTATTTACTGTGCTATCAAAAGTAGAGCTGTCCATTCACTTGGTCTGGTTCAATGAAGTGCTATACTTGGAAGAATATAAGTTTTAAAAAGTAACAAGTTTTATTGAACAACTTCTAGACTGTGAGAGAAAGTCAATAAGGTATAATAAGATGACACTTGATATAATGTTGATAATCTAACAAATCCTTTAATAAAAATAGCAAAGAAATGCAGGCACAACATAAATTGAATGTACTTCTATGTGACAAATATGTCTGGTAAATCTATTGAAAAGAAAAAGAAGAAAAAAGTGCCATCTCAACACCCTGAAATCACAGGGAAAATCTTCATATAGTAGAGATATACCTCCTTGCAATGTTTTATAAGGATTTAAGGTGATTTGCTTACTTCTCAGTATTTTACAAATACATCATTGAACTCAGACAGGATATTTGGGATAAGAAATCGCGAATAAATTTGCAATTTAAATGCTCTTCTATGATCCTGAGCAGGCAGAAATAAGTACAGATAGTGACATTCAGACATGAGTTCATTTGTCATCAGTATAAAGCACAGAGCAGTTACTGAGTTTGGTTCCGTACAGCCATACTAGGAAAAGAGGACTCCTATTAGGGGAGTCCCCCTTGGAAAACTAGAACTAAGAAAGAGAAGGAGCAAAGATGTGAAATGTCACTAATATTTTATCTAAAGAGTGACTGCAAAGAGAGCTGCTACTAGAAAAAAACTATTAGAAATTCTTGTGATAAGAAGTGACTGGCAAAGCATGAGTGCCTCATATAGCTTTGATTGTAACTAAAGTTTAGCTAAACTTTACTATCAGTAAGTTATATTGTATTCAGAATATCCAGAATTCAGCAGAGTGTAGATTATTCAGTGGTATGTCACAACAAGAATGTGCAAAAGTGCATTTTACTGTATATGTATTCAATTCATATTGACAAAGAGCAGTAGTTTCTTTGATACCCATCAACTCCTTCTACTTATACACTTCATAATTTTCACTTTCCAACCTACTGCAGCACAAACTTTGCCTTCTCACAGAACTGAAGTTGTATATTTTTTTTCTTATTTGTAGAAATTTCTGTTCTTTAGATAACCAGTATGTTTAGTTGCAATAATAATTAGCATCAGCCTGTGAAAATGAGTTGTACCTGTTGCCTGGTTATCCCTTGAAAAATAGAGCATATGGAAAAAATTGCACAAAAATTATTAAAAGGATAGAGAACTTTCCTTTCAAGATGTTTTTTTTTCAGATGAGTAGCAGTTCTTCAGCAGGGAAAATACAGGGAGACACTTAACTACCAAGTGTGGGAATTGCTTGCTGTTATTTTCTTTTACTGCTAAAAGGCAGTGTTTGAAAAAACTGAATTACCCATACTAGAACATGGTTACAGCTTGAAGACAGAAGTTTAAGTGAGCAGATCATCACCCACTAATATGGAAAGGAAGTTTCTACTTAACACTGCATGCAGCTGAGACTACAGGAAAGATAAAGGTAGAAAACTTATCTTTTCCCAGATTAAAATGTTGGTGAATTAGTTGGAACAACATCAAATATGATGAAATTCTGGAATGAAAATGAGAGGTATCATTAAACAAGAGATATTTTGAAATATCTAAAAGTAAGTTTAAGTAATGTCCAACAGCAGAAATATGTTAATTTTCACTTATTCTCCTTTTGGATACTCTTTTTCAAATAGATGCTTATTTAGCACAATCTGTTTATACTACACAACACAACAAGGTTAAATTGAGAGTCTAGGTGAGCTAGATTACAGGCAACCATAGTAACCCTAATGGATTTAGAATGGCCCAATATATTCAAACAAATTATGTGTTTGTTTAGATAACAGCCATTACCATTGCACAGGCAGTAGCTGACCATTCTGCAGTGTTTGTGTAGGATTTACAACTTCATTACTTTTTAGATTCTCAGAATCATCATTAATGACAGCATTTCACTCTGAATCAGGTATTATATTTTAATATAGACTGGTATGACAATAATACATTTCTGGAGGTGGCTGTCTCCTCATAGTGAAATAGTAACAGTAATTTTCCCAGTGAGATCATCTTTTCCTGCTCACCCAGCCTCCATGCTGTAAAAATGCCCTTCCTGCTTTCATATTCTGACTGAAGGGGTGTGAGATTCCCCACAGCACTCCATGCTCCCTGCAGCCTCACTATGTCTTGGGAGATTAAATAAGAATCTATATTTACATATCCATGCCCTTCTCTGTTCCTCAGCTGAGGGAGAACTGACTCAGCCAAGGAAATGATGTAACAGCTAATGATTAAATAACAGGAATCACAGGAATGCAGCTATTCTTTTAGCTATTCTTTTCTGATTATAGCCTGCCTGCAGGATTTTATTCTTGGTTCAGGCCTCAAGTATAAGTCTACCTTCTGATAACAAAGTCATCTATCCATTTTTTACATCAAAATTGTTTGCTCAGGTTGGGCTGGGAATTAAGGAAAAGGAAACACCACCTGAAAGGGAAAATCTTATTGTAACGACCTTGTTTTGCAACACGAGACCCCAAAGAATAGGTTTTGTATCACACAAAAGGCACACGAGATTGAAGGCTCCTGCAGCAAAAAGCAGCTTCGTGACAAGCTGTTTTCACCCTTGGAGCCATCCCGATACAGGGACTTCTCCAAAGGCCATCATCTTCTAGATTTGTAATCATCATCTAAAAAGCTTTGGCAGCCTTACCAGAAGAAGGAGTTTCCTTTCAGAGAATGGGAGGTTTAAAAGTCCAAGCACTACAGCCCTGACACCCAGGTGTGCATTAGGAAACCCACAGATGCAGAAAGTTCACCTCAAGGCTTTAGTTTTGACCTTCAAGGTTCTGCTGGGTTTTCTCCAAGGCAGTGCAGGCACGTTGGAAACTCATCAGCTGTAACCTGTGTATGACTTTCCGAGAGTTATGGACCCCAACAGCCTCAGTCAGGAAGCTACATGAAGCTAGTGGGAACAAATTGAAGCTGTAACTTCTCTGGATTCACACTATAGATTTTTATCCCCTCTGCCAGCAACATTGCTGCTCCTTTCTTCACACAAGGAGCTCTTGGTGAAGTCCAGACAAAGGAACCCAAACTATGTGTGATTTTATGAAACACTCACAAGGAGCCATGTTCACAAGGATTTCTTAACATGTAAATTTATTTTAATTTCATTTTTATGTTAATATATAAACATCAAAATATGTTTATTTGGGGGCTATTTGCTCACCTATTTGTCTTCATGGATGCCGAATTTAGAACAAGAATTTTTCAAAGTAAAAATACATGAAATGAAGCTTCTGATTTTAAATGGAAGCTGGAGAGAGCACTGAGAAAGAAAGCAAAATAATATTACAGCTGTTACAACTTAAATGACATAGAGGTGCTGTTAGATAAATAGTGCTGCTAATTCTTCACTAAGTGTTATACACTGTAAATCATTAAGGTATTTTTTTCTCTAATAGAAGCAATTTCAGCTGGCTAATGATTTTTCTGTAGAATTAAAATAATTCCCTGTAATAGAAAAATTGCAAAAAGGACTTAATTTTCCAACTACAGAGTTTTATGAAATAATTTATCTGGAAAACCATTACCTTTTTAATATTCTCATCATGTTCCCCAAAATTCTTACACCATAGCTCCTCTGTAAATCACCTCTTTGCCTGCAGTTATTTCTAACAACTCTAAGTATTTACTCAATGCTAATCTGTAAAGTAGACTATTTAAAGAATATGGTCATATATTGACTGAGGAAAGTGTGAGCTATAAAACAATAGAGAATCAAGGCACCTAACCTGAATTTCAGAGTTCATATGGTTTTAAACCATGTTTCTTCTATGATTAAACCTAAGCAAAATTACTCTTTATATTAGCTTAGCAATGCATTTTTAAGCCACAACAAAAACTTGCATGGACATCGTGATTCAAACTATTCATATCTAGGTCATACCAACATGAATTAGTTTAGTTTAAACCAATATTGTAAATCTTTCCTAAATATCCACAGGGCTTCAGAGGTTTTTAACACAATTACTTTAAAATGTCTTCTTGTCAAGCCTACATGACTTTCAAATGCAAGTAAAGATGCTTGAAACTCAGAGTAACCCTCTCACAGAGTTTCAGAGCTGTGAGATGAAATCAAATCATATACAAGATTGTCAGCCACAGGCAATCAAAAAACAAGAGAGAAATAATTGAGGCTGTAACAACATCAGCTTTGACACCAGTGTCTGCTGCCCTCACAACAGGGTGGTGTAAGGAAGCCTGTGCAAGGAGACAATCATCCCCAGTTCTCATTGCACTCGGTACCAAAATCTGTCCTCTGCCATTCCTCCTTCTTCCTTCCTTCACAGGAGGGGGAAAAGCATTCAAAAGCACAGAAAAAGCTAATTCACTCCCTCAGATACTGGGAAGCTCTAAAAAGCTTTTAGCTGTTCAGAAACAGCACCAAGAAATTCCTATGGGTCCATTTCAGGAAGGGCAGAGAGTAGATCATATGCAATTGTTTGAGTGATACTTAAAAAATAAGAAATTAAACAGTAGTGATACACCCGTTCAAAAAAATATGAATACACTATGTCTAAGATGTTTACAGGCACATTATATTCTACTGAAGGTAGACATTAGCAGCTGGGCAGATGGAGTTCATGCTGAGAGAGTAATGTAATGTCCAGTATAGTTAAGCCACAAAGAATAGTAACTACCAAATTGCAACATGATATTTGCCTGTGCCCAGAGCTCAGTGGGAAATTCAGGAGCAGCTCCTGCCACTGTTATTATGCACCATTTAGAGCTCTTATTTAGTAGCTTTTCTCATGGAGCATTGCAGGATCCTTAATGGACCCTTAATCAGCTGGTTGCCAGATTTTCCAATGTGAAGAAGGGTCGAGGAGCACTGCAGCATCTCACCCCCTCATACACACCCTACACCACCCCACCTCTTCAAGTGTCCTGGCAAACTAGTTAGTTTGCCTTATGTCAGGGATCTTTGCTTATATATTTTTTCCTACATCTCACCCACTTATGATCAGCTGAGTGACACATAGGGTGCCATATTCAGATTAGAGAACACTTCTTTGAAAAGTTGTCTTTGTATTATTGTTTCTGATGAGATAGCTCTAAATTTACCTTTACACTTTACATTTATCATACAGTAGCTCGTCCACTGATAGATACAGAGTGATTACAGATAGTATCAACAGCTTCTAGTCATGAGCTTCAATGCAGATGTTTTTAAAGGTTAATTACCTGAAGATTAGTTGGATAATCTTACTGTAATGAAAACAAAAAAGGCTCAATAAAATCACGTTTAATAAGTCTTCTTATGTTGAGTCATATATGGACCAAAAAGAAATTTTGTTTCTTTTAAAATTCACATGGGGAACCTTCAAAAAAGAACATGCTCTTTACCAAAACTTAATAGCTCCTATTGTTCTCTGTTTTAGACTATCTCCAATGTACCTCAGTAACTACCAGGCATAGTTCTTCAGTAAAAGTGCTCACCATAGCTCATAATGTGTTTACAACTAAATATTAATTTGTAGACTAACAACGTTAATATCAAAGTACATATAAATAGTATGGGTTCCTTTCAAGAAAATAAAGTAAATTCATTTGTGGTATATTTTAGGTTTTGTTATTTTTTTTCACAACTTTGATAACAATATTTTTATCCCAAGCAGATAAAATCAGTAAGGCATGTCCTTCTGAGTGCAGTATAACTTTTCTTTTATATTTTGGAATTTAGCTGAGTGAGGAACTGTTCTGAGGAGTTTTCATCCAATAGCGTAATACCTCTTTAAACAAACACACTCAAGGCCTGACTGAAACATTCTTTGCCTTGACCTCTTAGAATTGCAGCATACAATTCCTCTTCCAGATGGACTTCTTTTAATCATTGAATGGAGAGTTTACATTAAAGAGCCTTTCTTTAAACAGACCACTTTTAACTAAATACTTTGTAAGGGTGTTTGGAGAAATTATTTTACAAAATGTATCCATATAGTATTTGAAATTATGAAAAATGTTGCACAGGAGACTAGTAACAAAGCACATATACAGAATGCAAAAATTTCTGTTTCTTTTTCACATCCTCACAGCCGAGTTCTAAGTCTTACTGGGTTCTGGTTCAAAACAAAGCAAATATCGAAACTTGCTTAATCTGAACAAGGGCTGCAGATAAGTTAAACTAGTCTTTTAGATTTTGCCCTAAAATATATTAAGAGCAATAATTTCATCAAAATTAATGCAGACCCTCTTTAGGACAGCAATACATGTTAGCTGAGGCTTTTTAAAAATCATTGCAACAGTTCATGGTGTAATCAATGGCTTTATTTGTACAAAAGTACTGCAATAAAGCCTATACTAAAGCATGCATTTGAAAAATGAAAATACAGTACTGCTTAGGTCAATATAGTTAAATTATGCTGGAGCCATTGCAAAAAATTTTTTTGCCTATATACCCTTATCCTGAGTATATTGATGTGTGAATTAACAGAGTTACAATTATTTGGCTGATTTGTTGCTGAATGAGCAGAAAGGAAAAGCCAAGCCAAGAATACTTACTATCTTTCCAAAACTACTTTTGAACATCTTATCAAATATTTTGAATGGGATTTCTGATTGTATAGTTAACACTGAACTTTTTGATGAGGAAACAGTTACAATACCATAAAGCAAATTGTACTTTTTTCTCATTACAATAATTGCAGAAGAACTGGGATAGAAAACTACTTAATGGACTTCCTTTCTTTACACCGTCTGGAACATAATCATCTGCCTCCATCCGCACCTCCCTTCTAAAAAAGCTACTAGCTGCAATACATGGTCACTTGTTAGCACTTTTTATGCTATGAAAATTGAGTAAAAGATCCAAAGATACATTGTTAAGCTTTTATGCCTAACCAGAAGTGGAAATATGGTACTTAAAATTGCTTTTGTTGGAAAATCTCAAAAAAAAATACCAGTACAAACTGACAATACATAGAGATTTTGGACACTTGTTCTACATTATGACCCCAAATCACTAATGAAAGCGTAAGATAGCCTGGAACACATATTCCCAACCAGGATCTCTGGTCAATAAATCCTAGAGGAGAAATCTGAAGAGCAGCAAGAAGAAAAGTGGCAGGAAAAAAAGTGTGTCAGCAGAGGCAAATTTTTTTATATTGTTGTCATACAACAAAGGTGCAACAAAAGTGCTAATTGAATACAGGTAACAGAATTTACCACCAGAAGTGATAAACGTTAGCAATAATTTTCAAATGTAATAGTGTCTAAACAAGACTCTGCGCCTGGTATTAAAATTTGATTATGGGAAGAATAGCAGTGGTGGCTGTATTTTTTGTGACAGTCCTCCCTTCCAATCTGACTATGAATATACTTCTGCATTTACCACATTATTGCTTATAAAGAAATTAATAGAAGTACAGACTCACCAGTTACCTTAGTATACCTGAATACATCCCTATTTTTCTTTCTAATCCTTTCATCTTCAGCGTTAGATTGCCTTAAAACAGTAAGTGTATACTTCAGACAACAAAATTCGTCTCCAACTTCTCATCAAGTTAAAATTGCACACCATTTTGCAATCCATCAGTCTTTTGATTGACACAGATTGTTAGCTTTCACACAGTAAGAATTGAACACAAGCCAACTGCATATCATATATTCACTGACTTGGCAGGAACATGGTTGCACAGGACAGTTTTGGGAGCTGATAATCCAGCTCTGGCCCTCAGTGCCTAAATTTCATTTTAACATCTGTTATGCAGCAATAAACGCACTGGACTGTGAAAAACAGGTTCATATTGTATGAATGCTTCCTCTGTTTGGGAATTTGCATGTGGTGCATAGCTAAGTCCATGGCTGAAGCTGGCTGGAATCAGTTTCATGCGTTGAAGTAGATGAGTTGAAAAACACATTCAATGATATCAGCTGTTACTTTTATACAGGTATGCAGATTACTTGGATTTCAAGAGTCTTTTAGATTATTTTAGAATAGATCTGGCAAAATTCCCCAGAGACTTTTTTTTTTAATATATCTTTTGATTTGCAAAGAGAATACGTACAAGTTCTCATCTGTCTCAGAGCTGAAAAAAATAGCGTCACACATTAAAATGGTATGCAGTCCTGAAGAGATCATTCTATTTCCTTGAGCCAGTTAATCCCATCTAAATTTGTATTTCATATAAACTGTGCCAAATATCCGAAGTCTGAACCTGAGTCTTATCACAAATTTTCTAGCACCTTTAACAAGTCTCTTTTTCAAAAGAGATTGCATTTTACCTATTAATTTGAAACGTGAAGAATATGGAAAACCAATGTATCTTTGTCTCCTAATGATACAAATTCACAAGTTAGATATTCTCATAGCTGGTAAGTTCTGCAATTAGTAACTTAGCAATTTGGGTAAGAATTTTCAGGCTTGACTTGCAGAACTGACTTTACATAAATGTTCTCCCTTCTTTATTTACACATTAGAGTTGCACATCTTACCCCTCACACCATCAATTGCCATCTCCTGGTAACAAGTACTACAAGCTATCTAAAATTTCTGGCACATGCAGGCTGGTTTGGGTTATACAGTTATATAAAAGCTGAAGGAGACGATATATTTGTTTTAGTTCAGTTTTCAGTATCTACCAATATGACTGAAATTAAATCCTCCTGTAACTTTTGAAAGCCAAATGCATTTAAGCCATGAGTACACTTTCTTCTTCCTTCAAAACCCCAGGGGTTTGCTACCTAGGTTTAAATCTAGGTCTTGCTGCAGCTGTGTGACCTCAGGTCAGACAGTTGTGCAGAAAGAACCATGCAAAATGAGCCACGAGAAGCAAGGTCTGCCTTGCTTTGTAGTTCTTGTGCCTTGTTCTGACCAAGCTGAGCCACCAGCCAAGCTGGCACCTCGCTGCTGCAGACTTGTGAGGTACTCTCAACTCCTGGTTCACACCAGACCTGCTTTGCTCACCATGAGCAGGTGAGAGGACTGTGGGGACAGAGTTTGGCAGTCATGTCTCCATCCTTGCCTGCCTCATTGTCATCCTCAGCTGTTGGCTGACCTTGATCTCTGGGATCCGTCTGCCCTTGATGCAGCTTGGTGGAATTCTACTGTGCCCTCAGACACAGGAGGATTGAGCTTTACCTTGATTGCATCCTTGAGGAATCATCTTTCAAATCTGTGCGGTTTGCTCTTATTAGACTAAGCAAATACTATGGAAAGGTTAGCTTAGGACAGATAAAAATTTACGAGAACATTATTTAATTTCTGTGTTCTCTCCCGTTCTCTTCCAGGCAGGTACATATTTCTCCTTTTCCAAAGAAGGTAACTAGCATAAAAACCCAAATTGCTGTTAAGTGTCCTTTCTTATTAACTCTTCACTAGTAGGTGTACCACAAAACATTACCCAGTTTGTGTAAAAGGAAAGTCTTGGCACATATTGAAATATTACAAACACCCCTCAGTGCATCTCTCAAATGGGCAGCAGCAGCATAGTTATCCTGCAACCTAACATCTACCAAACATCTCCTGTGACTTTGTTGGACTAAACAGATGATGGCTATGTGGAAGTTTCAGCATTAGAACCTTGGGAAGGCCATACACATATAGAAGTTCATGTAAACTGTCCAGTTGTCCAGTGTGGACAACATTGGCTTCGTGAGGCTCTGACTCAGAGCAGGGAAGTCTAATTTAGATGTACTTTATGATCATCATTTCTCATTGCTCTGCAAGTCCTGATATTAACTTATAGAACACAGCCTGCAGCCTAATTCTTGTAAAACATCCCCAAGCAGAGGGATTTGGATGCTCTTTTCTCTTGAAATACAGTTTACCCACTGCAGACTGTACTGTTGAAACATGCAAAAGAAATGCCAAAAAGAGACAATAATAATGTAGAATGAGGCTAGAATGCCTAAGTAATTTTCTTGAAAAGCACAGTCATGTATAATAGCATAAGCCATTTTTCAGTAGAAAATTGAAAGGAAAATAAAAAGGAAAAAAGCCCCAAAATAAAATAAACCAATTATATATTTCTACTGAAAACCAACATATGACCCAGAAGATATGTACATTTTATTTATTAGAAGTCATCTCCAAGTTTTAGTTTGAGTTTACTTTAATGAAACCTTAAGATCTGACAAATGGTGAAGCTGAACATTTCTATAAAATAGTTTGCCTTCAGAAAGCACCATGAGGGCAAAAGATAGTATATAATATGGATAGAATGAAAATATAAAACCCTCTTATTTTTATTACAGCTGCTATACTGGAAAGTAACTTACTGTAGATAGGAAAGCGACAGTCTCTCATAGAAGTAGAATAAACATTAAATTGATGGCACTGAACGATTCATGACATCATTTTATGTGATGTAGAAATCACGTAAAGTCAAAATACAGATTACCTCCCTTTAAGAAGTTGCAGAGAAAAACCATTATGAGGAAATCCCTCCCACGGGAGAAAAATCTGGGGTTTGATAATGTGGGTATTCACAATATTATATAGGAAGGGAGATATATTTTTTCCCAGATATTTCAGAACCCTTTAAATGTATGGCACTGACATTTCTCTCTCCGCTGATATTACCAGACTCATTTTTTATTACCCCACAGGGGTAGTTTTCACTTAGTATGCACATAAATCCTACAAACTTTAAAAGATTTATGCTCGTGCAAAGATAGAATAGATATCCTTGACTTTAGATCTATATTCTTAGCAGAGAGATTTTAAAAACAAGAGGATAAACCTGGCTAGCTCAGTAGTTTACTCTGAATTCTAAGTGTGGTAAGTGTGAGAATATTTACAGGGGGGAAAAGATGAAATCATAGAAAAAGGAAAGCAAGACAAATTAGTATCTTAGAACTAAGAATGAGACACAGATAACAAATACCGACCTTTAACAGAAAAAAAAAAAAAAGAAAAAAAGAAAAAGTGGTTCCAAAACGTTTGTTTTCCTGAGAAGTACAAAGTATATAATTATATAATTTTTGGTTTTCATGTTTTCAGACACACTTTCCTTTAGGGCATTTGGAAACCTAACTGGAGGAATCATTAAAAACTGCATGGAGGTGAGGCTGGTGCGAAGCAGAAAGGTGTGGAGAGAGCAATACTGCATTAGTCCTGATTTTGCCTTGGCATGAATTTGCAGCTGCAGTGTGCCTGGAGCTGTGGGCTTTGTGGTTTTCTGAACCTTAATCCTAGATATAACCCTAACCCTAGACGGAGAAGTGAAAACAGCTTTGGGCGTTGGCAGAGGTTAAGTAACAAAGTATGGAGGGAGCCATGTTGTGATAGTCCTTCATTCCCCTTGGAATAACGTTTGAAGCTGCAGTGTGCCTGAAGCACTGGGCTTTCTGCTTTTCTAAACAATAACCCTAGATTTAACCCTAACACTTAGAGGAGAAATAAAAGCAGCCTTGGGCTGTGGCCGATCACAATTAAAAAGACTTTGAGGGAGCCGTGTTGTGGCAGTCCTGTGCTCCCCTTGGCATGACTTTTGCAGCTGCGATGTGCCTGGAGCTTTGGGCTTTGTGGTTTTCTGAACCCTAATCATAGGAGTAACCCTAACCCTAGGCATAAGCCTAACCCTAGGTTAAGCAGCAAAAGCCACATGGGAGTGAGACTGCTGCCAAGCAGAAACCTCTTATCTTGGCACTGTCCAGTCCCAAAAGTGCTCCAGGTTCAGAAAACCAGAAAGCCTAAAACTCCAGGCACACTGCAGCTGCAAAAGTCATGCCAAGTGAAGTTCAAAAACAGACACAATATGGCTCACTCCATATATTTCTCCTTGAGACTAGCCACAGACCATGGTTGCATTTATTCCTCAGCCAAGGGTTAGCTTTAAGCCCAGGGTTAGCTTTAAGCATACCGGAGAGGCTAAATCTCACAGCACACTGCAGTTCCAAAAGACATGCCAAGGGGAACACAAAAGTGCCACAATATGGCTCCCACCAAAGCTTTCTCCTTGGTACCAGTGTCACTCCCATGTGGATACTGATGCTCAGCCTAGGGTTAGGGCTACACCTATCGTTATGGTTCAGACCACCACACAGCTCACACCTCCAGGCACTCTCAAGTTGTAAAATGCATGCCAAGTGATCTTGGCTACCCCAACATGGCTCCCTTCACAGCTTTCTTTTGAGACCAGCAAGAGTACATGGCTGCATTTATTCCCCTGCCTAGGGTTAGGGTTCAGAAAGCCAGAAAGCCCAAAGCTCCATGCACACTGCAGCTGCGTAAGTCGTGCCAAGGGGAACACAAAACTGCCACAACTTGGCCCACACTGCAGCTTTCTCCTTGATACCAGTCTTACTCCCATGTAGATACTAATGCTCAGCCTAGGGTTAAGGGTTATGCCTAAGGTTAGGTCCAAGAAAAACCACAAAGCCTGAGGCTCCAGGCACACTGCATCTGTAAAAGTCATGGCAAAGTAGACCCAAAGTTCCACAATATGGTTCTCTCCGCACATTTCTCCTAGAGACCAATCAGAGCTCATGGTTGCATTTACTCTTTTACCTAGGTGTAGGTTTACAATTACTGTTAGGGCTCAGAATAGCACAAAGCCCAATGCCCCAGGAACTCTGCAGGTGTAAAGTCACGCCAAGGGGAACACAAAATAGCTGGGTCTCCCACCACAACTTTCCCCTTAGAACTACTCTCTCTTCCATGCAGTTACTGACGCTCATCGTAGGATCTAGGGTTAGGGTTCAGAAAGCCCAAAGGTCCAGGCACATTACAGGTGCAAAAGTCATGACAAGTGGAACACAAGACTGAAAAATACATGGCCCCGTTGACACATTTCTACTTGAGATCTGCATCAGCACGTCTGCTTTAAATACCCCATTTAGATTTATGGTTATACCGAGTGTTGCGGTTACGCCTGGGTTTAGGGTTCATAAAACCAAGAAGCCCAAATCTCTATGCACTTGGCAGCAGCAAATGAAAAACCCATTACTACCAAAACTTTGTTCATTTCCTGCCTTTCTTTTTTGTGACAATCTCACCCCCATGCTGCTCTCTCTACTTTTCCTTGATTTAGCATTATGCCTAGGTTTAGCGTTCAGAAGCTAGAAAACCCAGAGCTCTAGGAAGACCATAGCTTCAAAATTTATGCAGTGGGGAACACAGTTGCAACCACAATATAGCTCGTTTTGTGCTTGTTACTCACTTCAGCCAAAGTCTGTTCTTTCTTCTCTACCTATTTTCAGAGTTATGCCTGGAATTAGGGTTCTGAAAGCCACCAAGCCCACAGTTCCAGGCACACCGCAGCTGGAAAAGTCAGGCCAAGTGCAGCACAGGACTGCCACAACATGGCTCTCTCAACATCTTTCTGCTTGGCACCAACCTCAATTTTTTTATTAGTAATATTACATAATTCTGACCTTATATAGGGTGGCCATTCTCCTTTTTGTCCTGAATTATCAAATTTCCTTGAGTGTAGATTAGCAAAATTTCAGTACACCGTGTTTTCTTTTACTTTGTGTGTATATTATGTACAGCAAGTGACTGTGCATTTTTTTTGCTTCAACTTGATATTAATGAAGGAATGAATATTTAGTTTGACCAAAACTTTTTAGAAAAACACAGTATGAAAAATTGGCTTTTTAAAAAAAAAATAATTTGATCACATGTATAAAAATTCATAAAGAGTTATTACTTTTTTCTATTTTGTAGTAATAAGCTATAAGTACACTGTAATTGATTCATGGCCATAAGAATAGATTTTAAAGTTAAAACCACAAAGAGATTCTACATACATACATACATATGAAGAGTTATTTTTGCTACTCAAGATGGTCAAGTAACAGCCACAGTAGCTGCATTTACAGCAATATTAGAAAATGAATGGAGATCAAAGCTGAAATCCAGCAATGAAGAGTTCCTGCCAAACAAGCAATTTCTAAGAAACATTAATGTCAAGGCAGTTCTTGTGAGCTTGTCTGTTGCTTTCTTTCATTATAGGGAATATATACCCCTTTCCCCCAAAAAACTGGAAAAAGTAATCCACCCTTTTTTCTAACACTTCATTTAATTAGGTAATCATGCATTATCTTTTATCTGAGGTACTAGGCAAGCAATCTAGTCACTGATGACATTAGGAAAAACAGGGTGAAAGGCATTTGGTTTAAATTTATGAATACATATGGTTTACCTTTTTAATTTGAACCCCTAGAAGTTTCACCACTTGCTGTTTTACACTGTGTTTGTGTTGACTCACATCCTGTACATGGCAATCAGAGTTTTAATCTGTCATTTCCTTCAGTCACAGTCTAACAAATCTTTGTGACTAAAGAAACAGAACTTGAGGAATATCACATACTTAATGAATAGACATAGTTTACTATTCAAGGATTTAGTAATTACAGTGATTGATTAGGCTAACTGTATGCTTACTTTCATTACTTTGACCTCTGTGGCTAATTTTTAATGGCTATATTGACTACTTTGCCTCATAGTCTAAGCTCCTAGTTTGTCCTGAGTTGGGGAGGACTTGCTCAAAGGTTAAAAAAAAAAAAAATTGAAACTGTAAGTTACTTATTTTCATGTCAATATTGTATTTTTCTTCCTTTTTTATCTGTGCTTTACTTACATCAGCAAGGAAGAGTTAATGTTTATGTCTATATATGACTGCCAGATCTTGCAATTTAGAAACAAGGGTGCAGAATGACCCAAATTAATGACTGCCAGGTACAACACTTTAAAGCATTTGAAAAAACAATTTTAAAAGTCTACAAATACAGTATGTTGCTGTCATCTGTTCTTGAGCAAGGTTTTACAAAAGCCACAGAGCTGTCTGACCCTGAAACCTGATGTCTTCAGTATTAAACGTTTCCAGTTCAATGGCTGGGGAAAGCGATTGATGCTATTTACTAATACTTTGCTTTTTACATGGGAAAGATAAGCTGAATGAGCCAGGAAAGCTCCTATCTGGACAGTGAAATTGTGCCTGCCAAATGATTAAATGGTGAACAAGCAATGGTGGAGGCACAATTGACACCAGTATCAGTCTCTTTTTATCTTCAAAAATTTTCATGCCTTCTCTCTGTGGCCTTCTGATGGGCAGCTCCACACAGCATTGACTCTTTCTTTCCTCTGCATGACTGGCTAACTCCATCCTGTCCCTTACACACCTACCTAACCCCATCTGTCCCTTGCACAATCACATGACTCTTCACAGCACAGCCAGCAGACTCCAACCAACCCTCAACCAGCTAACCCACTCTTTATAAAACCCATCCTCATTGGATGGCAAGGCTGTTTCCACTCTTTGGTAATTAGTACAGCTGTAATTCATCAGGGGAGATTGCCTTCAGCCCTATCCTTGCAGACTGTCCTCCCACAAACAAGCTTTGGCAAAGAATATGAGAATATACCGTCCTCAGTAATCTCTTCCTACTTCTCATTTAACCCTGTTTCTTGAGAAGAGCACTACTGAAGCAACAAAACTATTTTTGCCCATGTGATCTCTATGGAATCCCTAAAATAAACGGTTAGATTTGGACAATGTTTGCAGTAAGTCAGTAAACAGCCCAGTTTAGTAAAGGGCTAAAGTGTGTGACATTATTAATACAAAATTGTAAAATTTTCCTCCATATGACTAAATTTTTCATATGACTAAATTGTGTGTAAAAAAAAATCATAAAATCACAGTTTCTTTGAAAGTACATGGTTTTGCCTTTTTCTTTTTTTTTTTTTTTCTGTCAGCATAAGGAGCTTGATTACAATCAGGAAAGGCCGGACTAGAAACTGTTAACTTGATGGTCATAATAATCCCCTTCTCTTATTCCTGCCTTTCCCTTTATAGGTAGACTAAGGAGGGGAACAATTTTAGCACAGGCTTTTAAGTTCATCTATTCATTCTCATAATAACTGATCAACGTGAACAACAGGAAATGAAAATCCAAATTGAAAGGGAACCTTTGTTGAAAGTACAATTCTTAGGTTCTTTAGTCCAACATATTTTAACACATAAGAAAAGGAATCAGTAGGATTTCAATGGTGGTTTTTGTAATAATCAAGAGAAGTGTTTCTCTCTGAGAAATATAACCATTTTAGAGAAAGACTTGCAGAGTTACATTAGTTTTAAGTAAACTCCGGGAAGGAAATATAGCCAGTTCATGGTGTTTAAAAGTTTACTTTAGAATTAGTAGTTATTTCAAACAGATAATCTTCTGTAGAATACATAACCAATTGGAAAACACTCTGGATCATATTTTATCTAATAAGCAAGCATACAGATAAATGATTTGAGATTTTCAGCATTGCAGAGTACGTGACTTGAAAATATGCAATACACAAAGAGGACAAAGTTGCAAATTTTATGTGAAATTTGTCAAAAGCCTCTCCAGTTTTCAAATAATAGTGATTTTTTTATTAAAATAAAAATAAATATTTTCTTTCCAATTAATATGTAATATGTTTTAAAGGGTTCTTTTAATTTACATGCTGCAGACTTCTGGTAGAGAGGGAGTCCAAGATCTTGTAATGCAAAGTGATTGTAAATGAGATATTGCTCTACTCACAAAAAGCTTACAAATTGAAAAATGTCCTTTACCACATTTTTACTAAAAATGAGGAGCAATCTTCCTTTCAAAACACTTCAGTTTTGTATGATCTATGTGTCTTATTTTATTTTACAGCAGTGCATTATTACTTTGTCAGTGGCTTCCAAACACCTAATTATTTGCAGAATCATTTATTTTCAGAATATCTAAAACCAAAGCTGTGCTTAAACCTATGTCTTGGAGATTCATCATGCTTGGATAGATAACTAATTAAGAGAACTCTAAGGCAAGTATAATTTTGAGACTCTAAAATGTATAGCTATGATTTATAATTGTCTTTTCTGTGTTTCACTCAAAGGGAGAAATTATTAGGTTAATGTGGTTGGAATTTCAATGAACTTGAGAAAAAAATGCCTACATTTTTAGGTTTATGGTGGGTCAATAGAGACAGCTGAGGTTTTTCTATTTAGTTGGCTATATCCGTTTTCAAAATTAAATCTAAATTTCACTCTTTGTGGAGGAGAAAAATCCTCTCTTCAAGGATGTTTCCAGGTGTCCTTGTTTTCTCCTGCAAGGGTTTACAGATAAAAAACTAAGAGAAGAAGAACAGAAGCACTGTTGTGCTATTTTACAGCACTAGATATATTTAGTCACTTAAATTGATATCATCATCTACTTTGGCAACACTCCACAGAGAATAGTCAAATTCTGGCAGAAAGAGAAGCAGAGGTAAAACATAAATTAATCATATCAGCAATCTCATACTAGAATCTTAAAAAATTGCTTAAAATGATAATAATCAGCCTTAAAAATGGAAAAACAAAACAAAAAAACCCAGCAAAACCCAATAAAAAAAGTCTTCCAAACCAACAATCACCTAACAGCATTTGATATAAATTGCTTAAATGTAGATGTTCCTCTGCAAGACTTGGCTGTACTGAAGATAGTGCAGCAAATGGATGTAAACTGGAAATTTTAATTTTAATTGCTCTAGAGCTTCATAGTTAATTATAAGTACTAAATTTCAAGTGATTTGATCTTTATCTTTGCCTTTATTTGTTAAATTCCTTGCAAATAGATGTAAATTTGAGAAGCAGAAATCATCAGGATTTTTTTCCAGGGAAAATATTTCAGTAATTATTTAAAAGATAATATCCAGATTTTCAGTTTAACCTTGTGGTAAACAATAACAATTTTACTTTTTTTTTTTTAGGTTCATGTTAGATTGAATAAGTGGTAAACAGTTTTTAATATTCTCTCTCAAGAAGCATAAAGCATCAGAGAACTACTTTCTTCCTCTTTTGCTCACCTGCCCTCTTGGGAAGAAGTCTTCCTGTGAACAGCAAAGAAGCAGATGGAGAGAAAAGTTCTTTGGGATGGAAGAAACTGAAATTGGTTGTGATTCAGAAGTATGTAAAACTGCAAATAAACTCGGGAGAAGAGACCTAGAATGGTTTGGGTTGGAAAAGACCTTAAAGACCATCTAGTTCCAAGCCCCCTGCCATGGACAGAGACACCTTCCATGAGACCAGGCTGTTCAAAGCTTCATCCAACCTGGCCTAGCACCCTGCCAGGGATGAGGCATCCACAGCTTCCCTGGGCAGCCTGTTTTGGTGCTTCATCCTCATCGCAGTAATCATACACACAAAAGGAGAGCATGGTTGGAAAGACTTATTTACAAAATCTTGTATTCCTGTTCTGTTTCACCTTGAGTTTTCTTTTCATACGTACTTTAAAAGTGAGCTTCTTCAAAGTATTACTCATGCCTTTTACTGTTCTAATAAAACCTACCTTTTGCTGGTAAAAGCTCTTCTCTCTGCAATACCTGCTGTTTAAAAAGGGAAAAATAGTAGGCTAAGCTATTTCTACTTTTTTTTTTCCCAAATGTCAAGGCACATTTTAAAAAATATCCAGAACTAGAATGTTTGTTTTGTGTTTCCTTGTTTCCAGTGTTTCGGTTTTTGTTCTGTTTTTTTAAATTCTTGTCTAGTAAGACAAGTGCTATCTTTTTCTTCTAAATCTGCTGTCCCAGTTTGAGTACCCTGATGCATATTAACAGTCATATTCCAAAAAATGAGAATGTTTTATACAGGAAAAAACCCAGTGTCTTTCCAATATTCTGCTAAATATTATTCGATCACCTTTCAGATGTTTACATATGAGCAAACAAGATTATTATTTTTAATATATCTTTAAAAGTTCAAGAAAATTTACTATAAAGGTAAAATTCAGAATCCTCTGGCTTAAGAAGTTATTTAAATGTTTAACTGATATTCTTTCTGTATCTGTCAAAGTGTAGAAAAGACAGGAAATTTTCTTGACTGTCATAAGTTTATAGAGAATGACGAAAGTCAAGTTAACATAAATCCTGCTTTGCCAAGTATGTGATTTACTAGTATGCTAATTTTTCTGAGAAGTTTGTATGGGGAAGTCAAAAAGAAAGTGAGAATTTACAGTGGAGAAACTAGAAACTGACTGAATTGCCTCTAGAAGCAGTATTAGAAGATTTAAACAAAAGATTACTGCAGCAGAACTATTTCTTCTTAGTTGCAAGCCCAGGAGAACTAATTTTTCTTAAGGCAAGAGATAAAATTAGTCATTAAGCCTGCAATTACCAATTGTATATTAGAAGCTGAGTAAAGACAGAATTGGATGATTAATTTTAAAAGTTTTTATAGGATCAATGAAAGAACAAAGAAAGTTTAAGTTTTATGAGATTAGGATTGGTTTAGCTCATTAGAGGTAACCGATGGTATTGGCAGGACTGCTTTAAGCCATCCCTGGTTGCATCTACAGTGAGTTGATATAGCTGTGCCAAACAAGACAAGCTTGCTCCTTGCTGAGCTCCATTAAATCCATATGGTCATTCAGAGAGGCCTCAGCTGCAAATGTACCACTGTTCATAGTCTCAATCAGTGTTAGGGCTACCCTCAAGCTGTCCGCTCATGGCACCAGCACTGACTGTTTTCCTAAAAGTAAAATTGTCAAAAATGATGCCATATAGTCACGAGGTTAACGAACGGGATTAATTTAGAGTGTGACTAAACTCCAAAGAAAGTCTTTGCTCGGAGAGAAAGTGGGCAGGTGGAGGAGATTTCTTTTTACATGCAGTAATTTCACGATTATAAGCCGCACCTTATTATAAGACATACTTCTGAGTGTCGGAAACATTTCGTTCTTCGTCCATATATAAGCCGCACCGGATTTTAAGCCGCATTTACGTTCGCAGTGAGGATGCTCGCGCAACTTTCACAAAGTTGCCAATTAATAATAAAATTGCTGGATCATGGGGTTTACTGGCTCAGCTCGGGGCCGTGCAGGCTCTGCTCGGCTCAACGCTGTGCGGGCTTGGCTCTGCGCTACCCTGCCGCCTGGTCCGGGCAGGCTCCAGCTTGGCTCGGGGCTGCTGTGGGCTCACACTTCCAGGTTGGCAAAATTCATAACTTCGTTCATAGATTGGCCGCTCCTGAGTGTAAGCCCCTCTTCCCGGCTAGAACCAAAATTTTAGTCAAAAGGGTTCGGCATATAACCATGAAATTACTGTATTTTTTTTCCCATCCAAAAATTATAATTTGTTTCCATAAAATATTGGTGGTTATAGTGTACATGCTTATAAAAACAAAGCCAAATACTAAAGCAAATGCAGGGGAAAAGAAGTAGAACCCCCTCCAAGCTCTGGAAATTCTTGGATCCCACTGTCAAAAAAAGTATTAGACATTTCATGGTCTCCATTCTGCTAATACCTTCTGTATTGTCAAAGACATTTTTGGTGCCACAGCTGCCTGAATAATAGGTAAGCCTAGAGTCAGGGTTATGCAATCAGGAATCCATGATGGTAATATATCACTTCTTATGTTCATTTAGTATAATTTAGTAGAATTTTAATAGTTTCTATTTCTGGAACTCAGACTCAGAATTAAGACATGAATAGCAATAAGCTTTAAAAAGTCAACATTTATCTTTTTGATAACAAAGAAGAAAATTATTTAGAATATGAAGCTACATGAAAATGGGATTAGATAGGAGTTAGCCTAAGTCTTAGGTTTTGAGAACAGATGGAGAAGAGACTGAAGTCTTTAGTTGCACTAAGTTTTTAAAATCCAATAAATATCCTCAAGGACTTCATTTTCTAATAAATTTTGCGGAAGATACAGTCCTTTATAATGAGCTGCATTTTAAGGTGAGGTGCTTCAATTTCATAACAGAGTTGTATTTTAAAGGACATTCACATCCACAAGTAAAAGACCTAGATTATTTTGCCTTTTTCAAAAGGGAGTTGAAAGTGCATTAACACTCCATGACCTAATGTGAAGTTGTGGACAATTACTTCTTATAGCTTAAGAAATTCGTGCAAATAGAATCATAGAGTCAAATAATTGTTTAGATTGGAGTGACCCTAAATATCATCCATTTCCAACATCCCAGCTGTGGGCACAGACACCTTTCACTAGAACAGGTTGCTCAGGGCCCTATCACATCTGGTCCTTTGATATATTAATTTTTAGGGGTTTTGGCAACAGATTACCAAAAATGGAACATAAAACCCAACTGAACAATCAATATCTATAAATTTTTCTTATCTAGTTAAGTCAATATGTATACTGTAATTCATTTTATTGCCAAGGATGTTTTCACTTAACACATTTTTTCCTTAGCTGTTTGAAAAGCAGCGTATCTTTATTAAAGTTCTTTATTAAAGAACTTTGAAAACACTCATCAATGTTTGTATTTTCTATCACTCAACAAAGAATAAATAATTCTGCATATTCAAAAATATAATGCTAACAAAGATTTTAAATATATATATTATAGATTTTACGATTTCATACAAAAATAATCTTTTTCATTTCTCAAGATTCCAAATACACAATTTTTGAAGCTACATTTGTCAACTGCAGGTAAACTGTCCACTGTAGTAATTTTAGCTGTCTAGATAATATTCTTCCTGTTCCACACATAGTTTTGTCAAGCAAGCAGTGATGATTATAAATACAAAAGAAGCTCAGTCCAAGTGCATGTATTTATCCATATCTGTACAGTTATGACACATATATATATTCTTCCATGCAATAATACTTTAGAGAAAGCATCTTTCAAATTAACTACTCAGAGTACTGTCTTGATCTCATTCCTTTCTGCATAAGTATTAGGATGCAAACTTAATTCCATGACCAAAGCTGTCCTGTACATCTAAAGGCTAGTGCTCAGTTAATAGTGAATTTACTGATTTTTCTCTTCTTTCAGTTTTCAATCCTTAGATCTTTTTACTCTCTACGTTGTTAAATGAAGTGCAAAAGAAACCCCAAACTTCACTCTTGACTGACAGCTTTGGCAGAGAAGGCACTTATACTATCTTCTAAAAGAAAAGAATTTAAGTATTATTTTATTTTAGCATTTGCTGCCAAAATATCTTTAAGGCATAAGAGGCATAAGAGATTACGTTAAAAGTCGTGCAAGGATCTGTATTTCAGAGGACTCTATAAAAGGCTAAGGAATGATTTTATCTGCACAGCTCTAAGCATACGAAATTTCCAGATGATCAACTAGGCAAACAGGCTGTGAACTGCAGAAAACAAACTATGATGTACAGAAGGCTTTTTCCCAGCATAATATGCAGGTGTAAAATACATTTAACACTACTTGGAGTTTTGCAAGTTTTCTTCTCAAACCCTACCTGGTCCATACCATATGACATTTCTCTCAGTCTTAGAACTCATATTTTAAATAGTAAGCCCATAAGATGAATTCCAGTTTTTTTCAAATCCTAGACCCAAAATGTAAATCTCTTGCAGCTTCACAGTGCCTTGAAAATTGAAATGGTTTCAGTAAATTATCCAGTTTGCAGACAAAAAAATAACAGAACCATTTTTGGTGAATCTCCCAGGAGCATTTAATGAAAGGGATACCATCTCACATAAGATGTTTGAGGAAAAATTTTTTATAAGCAACTGATGCTACAGGCCCTAAGTGATCACAAGAATACTTGCACTGTCCAGCATCAACACAACTGAAAGGGAGACTTAAAGGGAGCTTTAGATACTGATGTGGTAACTTCAATAGTTTACACAAGTGTCCAAAATAATATGACACAGAATCAAGAAGTTTGGAAAAGTGCTCTGAATGCAACGTTCTGGAGGGAACTCAGAAAGAAATTCCATTGCCTAAAGTGGAATAATTCCTTTCATATGACAGAGTGTGAAGGTCACTGTGACAGAAAGCTTTATGGCACAGTATTAGGCACATAATGTGTAACAATGCATACAAAATCCTGCCCTTCTTCACATTATTTCTGATTTAATTATTTGGTATTAAATTTACATCTCTGATAAGTAAAATAAAAAAAAAAAAAATTCTATAACGTTCACGCTGAGAGCACCCTGCACTGCATCTAGTAAAGTGAGGTTTTGTCCAGAAATTCAAGACTTGCATTGCAACAGAAAAAGCAATCAGTTAATTTGCATCTAAACAAGTAATTATTAGGTAAAGAAAGGAGAGGACATTTTCGTATTAGTATGTTATGACAGATATTTTAAAACTATTCTCATAGAGCCAGTCAAAAAGAAAAGGTTTGGACACATAAAGTCTTCAGAAAACCCAAGTGCAACTGCAGGCGAGACCAAAATTAAGTCAGGTTTTAAAAATTACTGATCCTGTTGTCCAGCTGGCCATTTATTTACAATTATATTTCTAAAACACTCTTGGCTCCAAATCAAATTTATCCATGCTGGCACTACTGCAAACAGGTTATTACAATTGGATGAGGCAA
>PYHW01009485.1:9791750-9830840 GCA_013186435.1 Turdus rufiventris
ACATCTTGGAATGCCACACACTTGAACAAGGAGGAAGCAGTTCTCTCTGCCAAAATATCTGGTTTTAAAGTTCCATTTTTCATTCCCAGCTTCTTGTAATTCTTTCTCCTTTCAATAAGGATTTATGAAAATAAGATGTACATTTATCCTGCCTTATTTGCCCTTGATTTGCTCTCCAAGCAGAACATTACTTGTGCTTTAATCTCTACCACTAAAGCATTTGTATAGTTCTGTGGTTTTGTTCATCTTCCCAGAGTCTCTGTGTGCTACCATTCAGACCCTCCACATTTTTAGAGTGAGAAGATAGCACATATACTTTTTCTAAAGAGTGTAAAACCAAACAACTACTTTTTGTAAATGCATGTTAAATGGTATCTATATCAAAAGATAAGACAACAAATAAACCCATCCAGGTTTCAAAATAGCTAAAAGAGGAATACATTCTCAGTTCTCTTCCCAGCTACATTTTATCTTATATAATTCAAAATACAAATAAACATATAATTAAATTATCTTTAAATTTACTGTAGCCATTTATTGATATCTCCTTGAATCACCTTGTTAGGATGGCTCCAAGTTCAGTTCTCAGGCCATACCAAACTACCCTGCATTACAAACAAAATGTTCCTTTTCTTATATGCTGTATTTCAACTGTTTATAAAACCAGACATACTGGAAACACATAATTCTAACATTTTAAAATAAGTTATTGATGCTTTTATTTCCTTATAAACATTGAAAGGCAGGAGTTTTAAAAGAATGAAAACCATTTCACATTAGAATGTGCACTGTTATGGTATGGGCTGCAGCAGCAAAGTGTAGATTGTCTGCATGGTATACATAAATAATTAAAAACCTAAAATGGTCTTTATAGCTAAATCCCTGATGTACAAAATATCAGTAGATGAAATTGTTCCCACATGCTATGTTAATGAGATTCACCTGTTAAGCAAATCCAGCTGATTAATACCTGCTGGTTTTGAATAAAACACAGCTCGCTTTTGTTCCTTAAAATTACCTTAAGGTACTGATATTGTAAGTCTTGAGGAGAGCTAGGAGCTTCCAAAAATGTGGTGTATGCAGTCCTTTGAATAAATTTTTAATCAAAAGATGAAGGGGAGAAAACCCTTCATATTTTTACCTTCTTCAGTAGAATCCTTATAGCATTTTTCATCACTATGAAGAGTTTGAAGATATGCTGCTTAATGCATTTATCATGCTGTCAGAATGATCGAGTTCACTTTTCCTCCCCAGCCTTCAGCTGTATACTAGGCATTACAGATATTTTCCTTAGTTTCTAAGCCAGGTATTTTCCAGCCAGATACAGGTGTCTGAGAGATATCTAAGGGTGATTTTCCACAGAAGGGGTGCTAGATCAGTCAGATGTATGGAAGACTGCAACCTGTAGAAAATACTTCTTTTGCTTCTTGGCCAGTGCTGTATCCCAGCAGGCTCAGGTGGAAGTACTTTATAGTAACAAGTGAGTGGATAGGGAAGTAGGGTAGGGACTGGTGGATTAGGTGGCAAATCCTCTTATCTGCTCAGCAGAGCAGAGCAATGATGTTACTTCCACTAACAGAAAGCATTCTAATTGCAAACACACACTGTTTTATAATGCTGATGTTCCTGTGCACACATGTGTACAGTCTAAGTATCCAATTTTGCATCATTTTTATAGCACTCTATAATTATCTCAATATGACTTGAGTTGAGGCATGAACATATTTATTTTGGCCTATGGAAAAAGGTTCTATTTCTTTTGGATAGACATGTAAAAAATCATGTGAAAAGTACAGAAAATTCCTTTGTTTTGGAGACAGTCCAAATTTACAAAATTAAAAATTCTGAGCCACTGCAAACATTTGCTTAGAGGATGCCTAGGGGCTGGAATTTATCTTTACCTTATAGTTGAAACTCCCTTACACCATGAAATTTAATTTAACTATTTTGTATATAGTGATACATTAGTGATACATTCATTATAAGGTACCTGGCTTTCTATTTTTTTAAATTTTCTTTTCCTGAAAATTGGTCAGAGAACTCTAGGAACTCTATGAAAAACTACACACGCTGACCTCTGCTTTTTGTCTATATTCAAAACCTCTATTGACATAAGAATGTAAAAATAAATGCAAAATTTAAAATTAGCTCCTATATTCATTGAACTTCCCAAAATTTTCATTTACCTTGTACTTTGTGTTGTAAAGAGTCTATTAAATCATGGCAACTACAATCACAGATAGTGAAGGAAAAATATGAGTTTCTGTGTGCTTCACACTCAGTTTCCCTTATCCTATTATTTCTCTTATAACAGATAGTAATCTTATTGTAGTTGTACAAAAAATAAAGTCAACTATCTTCTGTTAGTCATCATCTCTAAAAGATTAATTATTAGGCAGCAATATTTCCCTTTCCAGGTGGTTTGTTTTTTACTTTGTATTCATTATCCTGGATCAGCACAGCACATTCACAAAGGAAGTTATGATCTTCATACAGATAAAGAAAAATTTAGGTTTGCATGAAAGCATGGTAATCTCCAATACTCACTCATGCTAGACACTTGTATGGAGGCAAAGCATGTTTTCTATTTTTCCAGGGCTACTTCTATTTTTTATTGTTAAATTTCCTCCGTAGGAACATAACATTTCAAATCATCTCTAGTAACTTCCCAGTAACATTGTGAGACCAAATACACTCTCAGATTTTTTTATTAAAGACTGCATATGCAGTTTTATGACAATGTAAATTTAATATACACTGCACCCCATTTGCATGATGTTCTTTCACGTCTGCTCTTACTTGTAGGCTATATGCAGAATTACAGGATAGTTGGTCTGGCTTCTATCAAATAGACAGATATGCAGTGTTGAAGAGCTTGCCTGCACATATTCAATCCCTGATGAAAACCAAGGAACAGGAAGATCTGTTCCATGTATATTTCCTGCACAAAGAACTTGTCCATATGATTGGTCCTGCTCATTCTGATTTTCATAGCATGTTAGTTTTTATAGCATGTTAATTTTGTGATTATTTCAGGAAGAAGGAATTCAAGTTATGACTTCAAGAACTAAATGGTGACTTGCATGAACTGTGCCAAGAAAAGAAATAAAGAGGTAGGACCTGAATAGAGGCTAAAGCAGAATGGTTTGGCTGATTGATTGCCTGAAAGTGTGTCACAGGATTTAAGAACCCACATATCTTGTCAGGAAACATCTGAGAAGGGAGAGAGCACCAGTCACTTTAGTTCTTTCTTTGGTCTAAATTTGCTGAGTCCCCAGTCCATTATCCTGATGCTGCACAGATTTTATAAGAAGATTAGAGAGCCACACAGCTCTACAGCATTTTTTTCTCTTGTCAAGAAATGATGAAAAAGGACTGAGAGTGGAATTCTGGATTCAGGTTTCCATCTTACCTAATATGCCAGCCTACAGAGTTGCAATATCTGCAAGATGTACACCGCATGTCCTTCTCTCTCCCTGTCGAGAGCAAGCAAACACCATAAAATTGATCAATCTCCTACTGCAAACCTTTCCCCTTGAAGCAATGCAAACACTGTGTCTGTCTATGAAACACACGATGTGCATTCCAGGTTTTTGGGAAAATTGGAGTTTTACTGTTCTTCAGCTTAACAAAATGGATGTCTGTGTATTGAGAACAGTTTATATATAAGATACTGCAGCTGTGGAATAGATGCTGTCAGAAGGCATTGACATGCTGCAACAGCGCTACAAGTAAAGTTTGTATGAAACTGTAATGAACACAGATCAAGATAATGGGAATATGAATACAGGCAGAATGACTGTTCAGGGAAATTTCTTTTAAATTTACAGTCTTATGTGTGTCATTATTCAGCATTCTTAAAAGAGGATAAGGAACATAAAAAAAAATCTGAACAATTGGTTTGAGCTAAGTTTTTTGCTGTCAGAAGGCATTATCTCATTTGTCCCCAGCAATTATTTCAATAATTTTTAAACTATTTGCTGTATATCAACACACTGTTTATCCATGCCACTTAGCAGACTGTAGTATTCTCATGAGGCTTTGGGCTATAAATTAAATGTATGAACCACCTGTGAGCTGGCTACGGGACCTGAGGAATCCTATCCAGCTCATGTGTGGACGGACAAGTACAGACCAGTATATATAAGTATACAATACATATGTACATGCATATTTTATGCACACACATCAATATTATCACTAATGAAGTTCCACCCTTCTCAGCCAAACTGGGGAGGAGGATGAGTAAATTGGTGCTTTCTGGGTTTGCATGAGTATCTTGCCTGTGATCTCTGTGGCCAGGTAAGTATATAGGTGTACTTGTTTATTTATGCATGCTGTGTCTGTGTGCTGTGTCTGCCAGGAGTACATCTTCAGCCTTGCTACTGCTGAACCTGGTGACATGGAACTGTGCCAGTCTCACCTCTCTCATTATGTCAGATCTGGTATGTTGTATTTTCCACAAACAGTTAATGATATGTTAATATGATTAATCTTCTATCAACACACTCTGGCACCTATTGCACCAGAGAGAGTCTGAGCTATACAGCGTCTGTTGGCAATGGCTATACTAGTAGCTTTTCAATCCCATTATCCCTGCTATTAGAGAGAACCATTAGTTTCAATGTGGAAAGCCTGCCCTTTTTTCTTCCAAATAATATCTACATGATAATGAAATTCATCAGTTCTTTGTAATTTTGCTCACTCTTGTGATTTTCATCTGCTATTGTGACAATTTTAGCTAGTTTGAATAAACAAATATTTGTGTAGAATACATAGTCAAAAAAACTTTGGCTTCATGGTTGCAAGGTAGATTATGAATGTGCTAAATTCCAACACTCCTTTCTCCCATATTTTGTTCTTCCTGGTTGAATCTTTATGACTGCAATATTTTTGCTTTGATTTATTTTTTCTTCACAGACACACTAAATCCTCTTCAGCTGAGTTGGACTCAGTTGACTTTTTACTTTGCATATCAAATTCATTAATTACCATTCTGTTGAAACTTTTAAAAATATTGTGCCTGTGATTTTGCTGTAAAATTCAGTCTGATCCACCAAAACCAAGTTAACATTTTTCACCATCTGATAATGTATGTTTTAATGGTTTTCTATATGTCAGATAACTTGAGGATGTTAAAGAAGTTTTAGATTTCTAAATAGATGAGTCTTCATTACTGGCCACACAAAAAATGATCTCCATCTTTAATTCATTATGTCAGTACTGCTCTTAGTCCCTAAATATCTCTTCTGTACAGCTTGGACAAAGCCAACACAAGTATTTTAAAATTTTCTATTTTCTACTTCACAGCTTTGAACAGATTGAAAAAAATAAGTCTTTTTAGCAGAAGAATAAACTGTTGTTTTGGCTGAACACTGTAACACTTCAAAGCTTCTCTAACACTTCAAAGCTTCAGCACAACCACTTTGCAAAATGGTTCAGGATACCTACTTTTATAGACTTTTTAGTACAGGAGCAGTGAGCATGTGTTATAGACAACTTCCCATTTTATTAAAAAAATTCACATTGAAAAAAATCACCAGGAGGCCTTCTGCTCTTTAGAAGACACTGATTCACTGTTAAAGTGTCTAGAACAACTCAGCAAGCAAACAATGGAGTGAACAAATGGAGGGAAAGAGCACCCTCCTACTCAATAAGCATCTCACACAATACACAGCCACACAGTGTTGACAGCTGAAGGACACAGCCTTGCATAGGTAACTCAGGTATTTAAGGCTGAGGAGAAAGCTGATGGCTCTTGCTATAGCTCTCTCATATGAAGCAAAAATCAGATATTTATGAAGTTTCATTTCAAAAGTTTCAAAAAGATAAGGAAAAATGGAGTTAGTTAAGCAATAAGAATACATCTATACTGTCCTCATTTGCCAAGAAAACATGGAAGCAAGATCATTAATGTAAACACAAGAAGTATAAGAATGGCACGATTTCCAATGCTCAATTGGGTCCATGTACTGGGAAAATTGGCCAGAAAGGACTACAAGTGTGGAATCAGTTTCCTCTTCTATACCTTCCATTGTAGTTAGGAATGTAGCTTTTATGTTCAATCAAATTATATATTCTGATATTTAAAAGCCCATGCCAGTGACTAGAATATAATTTGTGGGATTATTCTTTTTTAAATTCTCCCCTGCATGTGTCCAAAAGGAGGATCTATTTTTTACAGACTGTTAGACAATGAAACATACTTATTCAAGCATCTTTTATTTTATGTATATATGGTTAACCGCCAGTTTCAAGGAGGAGAGTACACTTTTTAGAGGAGAGTACCCTTTTTAAAATAGTGACTGGTAAACTTTCACCATATGAGGTGACTGATAAATAGTCATAAATATGTTTATCAAAAAGAATATGTAAATTACTGTTGTTCTTCATATCCATGAATGCCTACACCTACCTAAAAGAATTCTGGAGGCTTTAGATCTTCACCATTTCTAGGTTTCTCTATCCTTTGGTATTTTAATAACATCCATTTTAATAAATTGTCTCTCTTCCCCAAATCCTCAATAAAAAAATTTCAAATTAATACAAATTGACCTTAATTCTATAAATCTATATAAGAAAAAATATAGCAGAAAAAAAGCCCAAGCATCAAGAAAATACCACCTGGAAGTGAGCTTAGCCTTAAATGTGCTCTTTTTTAAGGCAAGATTGGTTCCTCTCATTACCTAATTGGAAACTCATTGATGCTGAGCCACAAAAGTCTGGATGAGAAAAGTATTTTTCATTGCAAATGCAAATGCTAGAACAGTTTGTAAATGCAAATCTTAGTGGTCCTGGCAGGAGAAGGGTGGGGGGAAAGTATGAATAAATTAAACAGATGGACCAGAAAGAAAACAAAAAAACAATCAACAGAAAACAAATTATGAGGAAAGCAGAGTACTGACACCAGTTTTAATACCATCTTTAAAACCATAATAGCTTCTAACTGAAATCTTTACAGTTGTCCTCATTTTCAGTCATATTTGCATCACCATTGCAGAGTTTGGTCACTGTCCTTGAAATTCTGCAACTGACAATCTCAATCATAAATCAAATCTAGCCATGACAACTCTATAAAGTAGAACAGCAAAAGGTTCTTTATTTTTGTTTTTCTCATTGATTTATGCCATATGATAATACTTTATGTCCAGAAAGTTTTTCTATTTTCTGTTAGAAAATACATGTTTTCCCAAATTAAAAAACAGAAGTTGGAAGCTCTCATTCAGCCCTGGAAAAACTGGCATGAAACTATTAATGTACATTTTTTAGCAATTAAAATACCACAAAACCACAGCTTTTCTCCTAGTAGCAATGATATTCAACCTCTGAGTTATAAAACACACATTTGAACCTCCAAATGGAATGTCTCATGGTGGAAAGTGGGGATTACTAGGTCTAATTGGTTGATTTACATGAAAATATATACGCACGTCAAAGTTCCCTTTTGGGAAGGATCACGGATACAAATTGTGCTACTAACTCTCTTCACTTATGATTACTCAGTTTCAGTGAATAGACATGTTTTCAGTATGTCTTACTGTAAGAGGCTTTTAGGTCTACTCCAAATCTATCAATTGATGCTTCAACATGGGATATAAGGGCTCATCTGACAGCTTCTGGTGTGAAGGCATCATCTCTGCCACTAAATATTTCACACTGCCACTGAATGTTCAGAGAGATGTACTTACAATTTTATCAGGGTAGTTTTTTCACTGGTGTTTCTTTCCCTTATAGTACTGTCAAATGCTGTCCAATAAAGATTTGACCATTCTCAGTTTCATGCACCAATAATATAAATGTGTGTGGTTTGGGTCTTTTACCATCTACTTTATGTTGCTAGGTATGATAAAATTTTCTTTCAGTTATTAAGTGGTGATGCACACCCATACCAGACCAATGTTTTCTAATGCATGCAGGTACTGTAAATAATTTCTCCTATGGTACAGCCTGCTTGTCAGTTACAGCACTGTTATACAAAAAATGCAGAAGCATTTTATAATTTGTAAAATGCTGCTTTTTTATTCTGACACTGCATGTTTAAATCTGAAGTGCTTAATTGGGTACTTCTAAAATCACAACAACAACAACAACAACATTTTTTTTTTTAATATATGTATATATGAACAAGCAATTACTTAGAGGGTTTTCCTCATGTACACTGATGACATTTATACCCTCGTGAGATTCAGCACAGTGATTAAAGATGCCTGTTAGGAGTTTTATACTGCTGAATTTTCAATTTATAGCTCTGTTTATAGCTGTATATAGTGATTTACACAGAATTGGAACACCTTTATCTTCTCTTTTGTGAACTTTTGGATTGATGCCCTTGTGCTCATACCTTTTGCCCAAATCATTTTATTTCAGAATGCTGATTAAAAAATCAATTTCCCAGTCCACAACATTGCTAATTATGTCAGTTCTTTCACCTTACCCTGCTGATTTCTTTTTACCTGCTATATTACTCTTGGTTACTTGCTGTCCTCCCTGGTGTGCCCTGTTTAATCCCATCTCTCTTGTTCATAGCCACACTGCTAACTCCTTCTTTGCTTATTGAATTTGCCAAACTTAATTGTCCAGTTAAGCTTCAAAGAAGAAGAATTCTGTCTTCTCCCTGACTAACCTTTGCTTGGGAAGATTTCTCTGAAAAGCTGAACTAAATTAGAATGTTGTTATGTTTCAGAAACAGCTTAAACTTTTCTCTTTCTATGATGCCTTTGAGAAGCATAAACAAACATGAATTATCACACTACATTTAACCTGTTAGCCATTTTAAGGGATTTATTTAAAATACTTTTACAGGACTTAAATATTTTCAATCAATATTTAATCTTAAGTTGTTAAAAAATAGGTTCCTAAGCAAGATGACAGTTCACAAAATAAATGTCAATAATATTAAAGATTTTCAACAGCAAGAGTGACATGAATAAGGTACAAGTCCTTTTGCATGCCTGCTCTTCTCTATATCTCACTCTTTATAATAGTGGAAAATATTGAATCAAGAATCAAGAATTTAGGCTGATGTTAGGAAATGAAGTGTTACTGGGTAAAGATGTATTTCTAAAACTGTTNAAAAAAAAAAAAAAAAAAAAAAAAAAAAAAAAAAAAAGCAGCAGAGAAGTACAAAATCTTTGGTTTATGAATTATCCTTCAGTCCTGGAAACCTAAAATTTTGAACAAATAGATCCAAGACCATGATTGATTTGCACGGAACATGAGTAATCATAAGAACTCAAAAGCAATTGCAGAGAAAACAAAACCCTGAAATGCTTTTTTAAGAACAAGACTAACTCCTACTAAATAGCAAGAGAGGACCTTTTTAAAAATGTTGAGACCAGTCCCTGTGCTACCAAAATTTTTTTTTTTCTGTGAAGTCACACTTGCTCCCAGGATGTCAGGTAAAGCAGTATAAAGGCTTTACAATTTTCTCTGAAGTCAGTACAGAGTAAGGAAAAAACAGGTCACATTTACTTCACATGTCAAAGAAATATTTCATATTTCTGGTTTTTAAGAAAATGTTCCCAATGACATTTTGCCAAAGGTAAAATGATTAGCACGTTATTTTAAAATTTTATCATGGCTATTATAAAAATTAATTAAGCATGCAATCCTTAACTTGCAAACTAAAACATCATGTCAACAGGATTTAGAGATATTATCATGACAAAGACAAGTCCTTATTAATAAATCTAATGAGTAATGCGCAGAAAAGTAATAGAAAAGTTACAAAGCTACTTTACAGATTTTTTTAATATTTAAAATACGTACATACATGCATACACATATACACATATATACATACATCTAATAGAGACTTGATAGAGTTACAATTCTTTTGTATGTGTTTTCAGTTTGACAAACTCAATTTTATATTTATTTCATGTTTCTATGGCTTTTTCTGCTTTAAGGGGTTTCCCTATATTGTAATGCAGACAATTAATACATATGTATAACAATTCATGGCATTTCTTTTTTAATTAGCCATTAGGTGCACAATATCTTTGTGCCTAATAAAGTGCAAAAGGGTCTAACAAAATTATGGAAGGACTAACAAAATTCTGCAGACACAGGGACCATTAATAACCAGGTAGAGATTTTAAAGGAAGTGTGAATCTAAATTTTTAAAAAATCTTTTAAAATTCACTATATGATTATCTATCAATAGGGTGTGGTTGGTTGCTTAGTTAGGGCTGCAAAGTTGCTTTCATCAAGGAACAATAAATTACTGCATTCAACAATAAAAGACACAGAACATATGAGGTATCACTGATTTGCAGTGATGGCTTTCCTTTGATTTCCTCTAGAATACACATTCAGTTGTGGTTTGGGTAGTAACCTAGACTACGTCTAGCTGTTGCCATTAACCATGACCTGATTCAGTATAAGAAAATTAGAGAATGTATCTTTCTAATTGTGTAATGAATTAAGTAGAACAAGTACCTTACTGATTGCAAATATATTATTTCGCAGTAGTTCAGCCTTAATTTGCCATATCATCAGCTTACTGTAACAAAGACACATGCATTATTTATGGTAGCTGCATTACCAGTAAAATCCAGTGAGACTTTACACTGACATGAATAATACCACTTCTCCATTAACATCAGTTGAACCTCATTGTTTCTGGTAGATGGAAAGAAATAAGAAGACAAATGAGACTAAAATTGCCAAACATTTATGTAGTTACATCATGTCATATTGAATCTAGAATCACTGTATTCTCAAAACAGTAAAAAAAAAAAAAAGAAAACAGTGAAAACCTTTAACAATTCCAAATAATCAAAGAAAGAATTTAGGGTTTTGTCAAGATGCGGAAGAAYTCACACACCCTTCCCCAGAAACCTTTACTAAGCTCTTGGTCCCTTCAATTTACAGATATACGGTCAAATTAGATTCATGATAGACATAAACCAAACCAATCTGTTTTTAAAAAACTACATCAAATTACAAATTCACGAAAGAATGCCCTCCTTATGCTTCCCCTGTCCTGCCCAGATTCCAAGAACCCATGGCAATCACCAGGACTGTCTGTCCTCTGCCTGAGCCATGTTGCAGAAGTGCTGTTCTCCAGCTCCCCACAGCCCTGCCCTGCCTTGCAATGGGTCCATGTCCGTCCTCAAACTCAGTCCATCCTTGAGGAGGATCCCATCCAGCGCCTGAGGCTGGGGCCCCCCTGCTTCCCTGATCCTCTCTAACCTGCTGTGGTTCTGGGCTCTCAGTTCCTATCCCTGAGGCAACATTGGCCCTCAGGATGTTCTGAGGGTGCCTTCAGTCTTGTGTCATGTGAACAAAAATGCAGTCTGGGAGATAGACGCTCCCAAATTACTGTGGCTGGAGATACAAAGTTGTGGCAGATTACACAGGAAACCATTGCAACCTTACAGATAGATAAACAGTTACACACCTTCATCACACGCATTTCTCATTCTCTTCATTATGTGACTTTTCCTCAGCACCACAGGAATAATGAACAGTTCCTAGACACAGGTCCAAGCAAGGGTTTCTCTCAGAGACTGAAGTCTTTTTAGAAACCAAGGTTTATTTTATGATCAGGAAGACAAAAATACTATATGTGCACTCAATAACAAAATAAATAAAGAACAATTTGCAATTTCATTGTGATTCAATAATTCATTGTAGATCCTGTGGTTTCCTTCAGCCATTTTCACACCATTGGAAGAGCAAACAATTTAATCTTCACTAAGACTTAGGACAAGAAAATAATTCTTTGTAGTTATGAGTACCTATGTTACTTTCTCTGCTTTATTTAATGCTTATTTACTTGGATTAAATATCCTACTGAAAGCAAGACCTACACAGAAAGTTTGCAGATCTTTCCAAACTCATGAGTGTGGAGAGCAAAGATTATTCTATAAATTTCCAGGAAGAGGCAAGAAAAGGGATTTTCCTATTTTTTTAATCAAATAGCTACCTAAAGTTTTGTCTAAAAGCAATAATTTTTTTTCCAGAGCCATTAAATATAGAGTCTCTGATCCAAAAAAATTCTGATGTAGGCGAGGTTTTGCCTAATAATTACAAGCTAAATGTTTAGCAATAGGCTACATTTCTGATAAATACGTGTTGCTTTGGTGCAGTCATGGAAATATGAACTCTGGTCTTCAGTGACTATGGTTCAATTTTGTAAGTCATGATGAAATTTGTTACACATATTTTCAAAATCATCTTTTGCATTTAGGAAATTATGTTCTTTAAGACCTTTGAGAAAGTATAATATTGTAACAGATACAGTGTAGTGGGACGGCAATTGAAAGAAATGACACTGTTACTCTACGCCAATGTCCTGCATTGCCAAATTGAAATTAGTCTTTTCTGGACTTTCTACTACCTGGAGCATTTTTATGACTTTATTTTCATAAAGATAGAAATCACCCAGCTGAGAAGAAAATGTAGTTTGGCAGTCAGTAAGAGAGTACTGCTCATGTTCTCCCCAACCAGAGCATGTGTAATACTCTTTTTTCAACCTCACAATGATTTTGAGAGCGATAAAGAGAGACTCAATCCTTTTGATAAGAAATGCAAGGAAGCACAAAGATTAAGAAATGCTGTCAGAAATAAAACACCAGGGAATCCTTTCAGACTAGAGTAAAGGAAAGCAATCAATAGAGAGTAGGTCCTGCGAATCATCTTGAGGAAGACAGCACATGCACAGCTGAGACAGCCAGATTGCTCCACTTTCTTCAGAGGGAAAGTAGCTTGCCATGCCACAGCTGGGGAAAGAAAAGCTCACTGGAGCCACATTCTCACAGACCCAGTCAAAAAAGAGCACAGCTAACAAAAAGCACAGGATAAAAAATTTCCTGGGAGGCTTTCCATCAGTTGTTGCAACAATGCTTGCAAAAATTACATAGGAGACACCAAGAACTGAAGGGCTGAAAAAGCGTATTTAAAATAACATCTTTCTAGTATCAAAAAAATTACAGATGTTAAGAATCTTTAAAATATTAAAATGGATGTACCTTAGTAAAACCTTATATTTGCAGCATTAGCTATGATTGAAAAAAATAAAGATATTTGCATATACACACACATATATATATCGTTTATGAATGTATTTTATGTGAATATATACATTTAATGTTTAGGCTGTTGAATCAGTCTTCAGGTGCTTTGAAAAGAGGATTTTAACTGTACAACAATTTTAAACAGACACATTGGACTGTACACAGAAAAGCTGGAAGCTAAAATTTCAGAGACAACGGAAGATTTAGACCTAACATACCTCTGATCGGATAGCAGAGATTACAGTAATTTCACAACTATAAGCCACACTGGACTATAAGGCGCACCTCCGGGAGTCGGCAAATTTCGCAACTTTGTGCATTATATAAGGCACATCAGACTATAAGATGCACCTTTTTTTTTTTTTTTTTTTTTTGCGAAGATCCATGCCGCGCACAACAAAGTAACAAATTAGTAACAGAATCCCGTGACCATGGAGTTTACTGGCAGGTGCTCAATTTGCAGACTCAGATTGATGTAGCCTTTAAACACAGCCCCAAGTACCCCAACATGCTCGGGCCCTGGCACTCCTGCCCGCCCCCAGCTGGCGAGGCAGGGCAAGGGGTGGCTGCAGCAAGGGGCTGCCACGGCTCGAGGCGGCCAAGGCTCACACCTCAGGATTGCTGCGGTTCAGGGTGGCTTGGAATCACCCGCAGCTCACGGCGGCTCGGGGAGGTGCGGGACTGCCCACAGTTCAAAGTAGAGCAGGGCCGCTCGCTCCCTCCCTCCCTGTACGGCTCCTGCTGCCCGGGGGCTGCCTGCAAGTGCCCAGTCCCACCCACCCCGCGTGGCTCCTGCCAGCCGTGGCTGTCTACTCCCTCCCCCCTTCGCGGCTCAGCTCACAGTTCGCACTTCTGCGTCGGCAAATTTCACAACTTTGTCCATATATAAGGCACACCGGACTATAAGGTGCACTTCCAGGTTCGGACCAAAATTTTAGTCAAAAGGGTGCACCTTATAGTCGTGAAATTACTGTAAGTATTTTATTTTACAACATTTATGAACAGTTTTTAACATTTTTTTACTTTTCTCGTTGTATAACTGAATATCTAAGAGCAAAATATTACAAAGCTGTAGTAATGAAAATATATAGAATGCATGCAAAATACCAGAAGTAATTAGTCCATTAAAATGGAATACTTTCTGATAAGAATATTTTCAAATAAAGGACTTTTTGCAAGTGTCTTATAAAAGGCATCAATAGATTAGGTTTTCACACTCTACTTTACATTATATTACATTAACAGATGTAATTTAATGGATAAATGCCACCCTCAGTTTGGGTGGCAGTAGAGGCAAAATCTGTGACTTTGAAAAAAAAAAAAAAGGAAGAAACGAATAATGAGTTTTTAAAAAAAGATTATGGAGAGAGACAAGATGAAGTTATCTCATTTGCAGAGTGGTCCTCAGTTGCTAAGTGGGGATTGAGCAAGATCTCTCCTGGAGAGAAAAGAGTATGAGCCTTTCAGAGCAGTGAATGCAGAACACTGCTTGAAAAAATCCACAAGTTAGAAATGGGACAATGCCTTTGCCAGACAAATATGCAAAAAAGAGTTATAAAAAAAGGACAAGACCTGGCATTGAATTTTTACCGTGAACTTCATAAAGATTATAATAGTAACAGAATGAAAATGTAATGTGCTAAAATATGAATTGAATGGATGGTTTTTCTCACCATTTTACAGCAGTTTTCATAATGCATTAATTATCTCTGAATCCAGTATATGACTTGGAGAAGTTGCCTTAAGATGTAAGTATATGTCCTTTACCTTCATTTTACATGCTTTTTATAACTCTTAACATGCATTCTGGGATCTTCAATCTTGTGGATTGCTTACCGGCTCTGGTAATTAAGGGATCATATGCCCACCCTACGCATTTATATGACCTACAATTTATGGACATATAAAACAGAGTAAGGACAAGTCCTAATGTCACTGGGTCAGACTCTTTCCAGTTTCCATTGACTTGAGAGAACTTTCTTTAAGCAGTTGATCTTACAGAATGTTATTTAAAATGCAAATGCAGAGGTCTAAATTTCTATCTACAATGCCTCATTTTCCCGAAGTTTAATATTTCAATTTTTGCCAGCAAGTGGCTTTTAGTCTTTCTTCTTCTTTCATTTCCTTCAAGTTACCCAAAAGATTTGACTTAATTTTATTCAAATAAATAAACTAATTTTAGAAAGCCTTTCCCCTAGAACACTGTGTATCTCTGGCAATATTGGAGATGAATTCTTCTGTTCATTATAGAACTCTCGCTGGCCAGAAGTGCAGCACTTCCAAGTTAACCTGCAGCAATATGTATAACTCTGAGGATAAATGTTTAATCCTGAATAAGAAACACATCTTATATAGCCAACAGAATAACTCCATCTCTTTTGCCCAATGTAATAAACACGGCTGATTTTGACAAAATATGAGGATCACTGCTTCTGTCGTGGGCATTGCATTATGAACCTTTTATATTTGGAGTACGAATGACTCTCTCCTGTATTTATTTTCTAACAGCTGAACAGCATGGCACAGCTAGTAGAGGTCAAAAAATATTATCATTTTCCCCAAAATGTACTTTAATACATCAAAAAACTCAATTTAATAACTGTGTATTTTCTAAAACAGGAAGTATGCATTACTGTTTGTTTGCAATTCTTGCATTTTCGTAAGAGAAAAAAAAAATTAATCTTTTTCTTCTGCAAAAGTTTTAGCTTGGCTTGCATTTTGTTTATGAAAAGCTAGGTCTTTGTAGCTGTATCACACATCTTTTTAACATTGACATGTCTATATATGCCATGGTCTTTTTGCTGGGAAAATGTAAAAAAACTTGAACTGTGACAAAATCCCAAATTTCTCCTTGTAATTAAATTATACTTAGATTTACTTTTTTGTCTTATAGACAAAGAATAAGGCCAGTAACTTATACTTTCCCAGGAAAGGGAAAAATGTAAAGAACAGGCTTAATTTTAGAAAGTGCACATTAATTTTCCTTACATTTCCTGAACAGAGAAGTTGAAATGTTAATATATTGTGCTACAGTCACTTTGCCAGAAGAAGTCAAAGTTGCCTTCGGAGAGAAAGAGAACCAATATTTTGTGGAAGTTCCATGAAAGCCAGCAGTTACTGAAAGCACTTTTTTCTTTTTTTGATGGTAACATGTATAAAGGACCTTGAAAAAAGAGCAAGAGTCACCAGAAAATTCTGAAAGACTCTATAGCTGTCTACAGTTTTCGTCATTGGGAAGAATGAAAAAAAATGAATGCAGTTATGAGAGAGACAAACCTTTACATGTCAGATGTTTGCATTCCATCTGAAGGGAATATCTTCCCTGAAATACAGAAAGATCAGAAAGTAAAGTATTCATTGAGGAGAAATTCTGAAGCCTCAGCAGAAGCCACATAAACACCAATCACTCTGCCTCATTTTTAGAGGCTACCAGTTCACTCAGGGGCAAAAAGGAAATGTCAAATTCTTGCCTTTTTATAGATGCATCCCATGACACTCTTCTGTCTTCTGCAAAAGCTATGACTTAAAAAATATTGTAGGCCATATAGTTACCAGTACTCATATGGGAAATAGGCAATTAAGTAATAAAACTGCTCTTATCATTGAATTTGGGAAAGTAAATATTTTAAAGTGTGTTTGTTTATGTAATGACAGATAAATAACATCTACCTGAACTAAAAATTCTTCATCTCCCATCAGATGAAGAAAGTGAAGGGGTTCCCTTCCAAAAAGCAGAGAGGGGAAAATGAATGAATGAATAACAGAAAAAATAATTTGGAGATACAATTTAAACCTGCCATGAAAAAAAACTCAGAAATTCTATTTATATCTCCCAATCTTCCAGCCCAGGAGAAGGGAAATGAAGAATTGTAGCCTCCCTCTAGACCCTTGACAGTAAAAAAATTACCTAACAAATTAATAGTTTAAAAATGCCTCTGCTCATAAAACACTTGTACTGATCTTACAAAGTTCACCAGACTCAGGGACCAAAGGGAACTGAAGAGAAGAATGTTGGCCCCTTATGCTGCTACTTTGCAAGTAAAAGCAATCATGATGATTATCATCCCTCTTTGGTTACAATGCAGATGGAAGGTCAGGGCATGTGAACAAAGCTCTAACAAATACACTGAGTACAGAGGCATAAGTCCCCTGGTTTCTACTGTATGGTCTTTCAGCTTTTTTTCTGTATAATTAAAAAGATCCTGAAAGTAATTGTGAGCTACATAATCATCCCTCTGCTGAGATTTTCTGAACAGAACAGAATTTCTTAGACATTAACAATGTATGCATACTGATGCTGAATGAATGACACATGGAAAAATAATTTAGAAGTAGAATCAAAAAATTACAGAATGGTTGAGAAAGAGATCTCTGGAGATCATGGGGTTCAAACACCCTGCTAAGGCAGGGCCACTTAGAACCCCTTGTACAGGATGATTTCCAGACAGCTTTTGAATATTCTCAAAGTGGGAGGTTGCCCAACTTCTCTGTGAAACCTGAGCCAGAACTCAGTCATCCTCCCAGTAAAATAGTGTTTGATGATCATAGAAACAGAGAATGACCTGAGTTGGAATAGATCCTAAAGATCACCAGCTGCAACCCCCAAGACAGGGGGGCCTTTGGCAGGAACATCTCCACTAGATTGGGTAGCTCAAAAACCCATGCAAGGTGGTCTTGAACACTTCCACAAAGGGGACATGCAAAATTTCTCTGGGCAACATAGACAATGTCCAAAGTCACCCTCCCGTTTCTCAGTTAGTGCCCATTGCTTCTCTTCCTGTCACTGGACACCACTGAAAGAAGTTTGGCTGCTCCTTCTTTACAGCCTCTCTTGAGACATTCATACTCATTGATGAGATTCCTCTTGAGCTTTCTCTTCTCTAAGATGTACAGCTCCAGCTGTCTTCAGCCTTTCCCCAAAGGAAAGATGCTCCAGTCCCTTATTCATCTTCATGGCCCTGTTCTGGATTCTTTCCAGTATCAATAGCATAGACCATTGTTCTGAACTTGTGGTTTAGTATTTTCCTGCATTTGCATATTGAATTTCTGCAGGTTACTCTAGAGTTTTCAAAACTTTATGTGGACTCAGTGGAATGTTCTGAAATATTGCTGGAAGTAACAAGGCTCCCATGGGCATCTATCCATTCTGTTTGCACAATGAATGGACCTTTTCATTATTTTATCTCTTCATTTCACTCTGTACTGCCCTAGGCTTTGAAAATATAACTAAGCCCTGCTCTGTCAAGCAACAAGAACATTCACACTGGGCAGCTAGGAGGAGGAAAATATGAAAAACATGTTCCTACACCATAATTCTATCTACAGAATTAATAACTATTTCAGGTCTATATTGAATTGGCCAACAAACTAGCCTTGGGGCTTAAAATGGGTCAAACAGCCTCTATAGCAGTATCACAAGACTAAAATAAAGACAGGTTTTTCCTAAAATCTTTTGTAGCCATCACCAGTTGCAATGTGTTTTACATAATCAAAGGGATGAATTTTATATACAGAAAGCATTTTAGATCCCTCCAGTCACAAAAATTGACAAAACAGACAAAGAAATTATTAAAATTGCCCTTGCTATAAAGAATTAGATACTTGCCTTTGATCCAATTCAGTGATGATAAAAAACACACACTGAAACGGTCTGAAGTCTTCAACAAGTAGGAGGAAACATCAAGTGACTGTTGGCTGTCTGTGGGAGATGTGGTAACATGAGGTGATAAAACCTCTGACTCAATGAGTTCTGCAGAACACGCATAAACTGCAGAAAAGTGGATTATGGGAACAGAAAGCAGTGAAAAATGAATTTAAAAGGAAGACCTGATTTAACAACATTGAAGAATACCAGAATAGCAAAAGAAACACCATGAGAAATTGGAACCTATGCCATCCCTCAAATCTGATCAAACCCCATTCAACCACTGCTTTGCTTCTCTGTAGCAGATGTAGCACCAATTTGGCATGTACATATTCTGTAGCTCTTGACAATAAAATCACATGTTCATTTATAGTTTGAAGCACCACGGTAAAACAGAATTGCTATTCACACTCTTTGCTGGGGCTCTCTTGTCTACTGTCTGTAACAACCAATTATTACAGACTACCCGCTACAAGCTAAACTAGAGTTCCATAATTTCTTTTGAACAAAAATACAATGCCCATTTCAAATGTTTTTAATTTTATGATTGCGATGGTCTATATGAATATTTTCCATCTATAAAGTAATCATGTAGAACATGTGATGCATCCAGTGGAAGGAGAAGGAAAGAAAGGTAGAGCATTAAAGGCAACAAATATTATTAGAGCAGGGTTTACTTTAAGGAGCAAAAGATGTTTATTTCTCTCCCTATTTAACTTTTTCAGCTGGTGTCTCCATTTACATTCAACGAGCACAAAAACACAAAAGCATGAATATTTGCACAAATCATTACAATCAGCTCTTCTGAATACACAATTTTTGTATTCTCATGATAGTTGATGTTTAAACAGCTGCTGTTTTTGCAGGCAGTCCCAGTTGCTGAAATATATCTTGCATGGAATTACATAGACATGCAGGAAAGTTTTATAAAGTATTAAAAGGTAAAATCAATGTAATGCTTACGTTATGAGTTTCTGAAGGTTCAGGACTCACCAGGACAGAAATACTCCCTTAAAAATAATGACTGTCAAAACAATATGTAAATCAAGAAATTTGCAACCTGGACAGACCAGAGTATAAACAAGGAACAATAATCATAAAACCTGCAACATTTCTGTCCTCCTAAGGATTCTACTTATTTCATAACTAAATCTACAAAGTAGAAAAAATGAATACACATGAATCTATATTAAGCATTTTCAAGTAAGGAGCACAAACATTTGCAGTCAGTTACTACCTCACATCCTCTTGCATAGCTGAGATGCATGCACATATGTCATATTTAATCACACTTTTTCTTCCTTGAGCTGATATAGATTCCTTAGAAAAAGTGGTAACATCCTAGGAAAAACTTGCCTTTAATTTCAAATGTGCTTTCAGGTGAGCCAGATTCATGTGAATGCACCTACTTGACCCTCAGTGATTTTGAAGACAATTTTACATTATCTTCATTCTTCAGAATGCACACAAGAGCCAATGGTAATTAATTTTTCGTTCCCAAGGTCCAACTGGTCAAAGCAAAGCTACCTGATCTATGACAAAAAGAGTGATTTAGGATTTCCTAGGGAAATTTTTTGCTGCAAAATTTCTATGAATAATACAGATTAAACATGAAGAAGTGTATGCTGCTGTAGTGATTATGTTTCAGCAGAAGTTATAGCCTCTATCCAGTCTATGCAGTCTAATTTATATTTCTCAGATTCTGAGATTCCTAATTTTCCATGTTTTAGAGGGTAAAAAAAAAAAAAACCAACCAAATTTCAACCATCTCCAGCACAAAAAAAATGGCCTTCAGCTAGGAGAGGCTTATCTAACAAAATCATGTCCCAGTTCATTAGAGTCAAGATAAAGTGGTCAAGTACTTTGTTCCAGGAGAATCCCTTCTGTAATAGCTTCCAATGTATCAGCGTTGCGGAAAGTCATGACAGATGGAAAAATAATGTAGCAGTAAGCATAATATACTTTCTAAAAGGACAATGTGAAAAATAAGAAATCAGAGGCAACCCTTAAAAAACAGTTCTTATGTTCCTACAACACAGAAGCAGCAGTGTAAATGAAGGCTGTAATACATATAGGTAGATTAGATATAGATATAGATATACATTAGATATAGATGATATATAGATACAGATGATATATACATATGCATATACATACACATACACATATACAATTAAACATGAGAAAATTGAGGTATTGTCTATATTGACATAAGGCAGAAGCAATCATACACAACAGTACTGAAGACACAGAAAGTTTTTTCTTATCTGGTTATTCTAATCTGTAATTTTTTCTGAGGGAGAGAACTGTCACGGTAAAATTATGAAAGAAAATTGTGGGCATTATTTTCCTCATTAGATTAGTGTCATAAAAAAATTTGGCAAGGATAAAATGTATTTCAGAAATGACCAATATATATATCCAATAAATATTTTTGAATTGTTGCATTTCAATATAACTATCTCCTTAATCAGTCATGAAAAACAGAATGTAGGCATCACAAGTAAAGAAATATTATTCCAAGAGATGTTTCATGTCGTTCCACCAATCCATCTAACACTTCCAAAATATGATTTTTTTTCTTTTTTTTTTTGTGATCCAGGTTATAAATTTAAATGTTTTAAATTCACTCACTTTGAGCCTTGCTGTTGAAACATGGAAAAAAAAAATTATTTTACTTCAGATCACTCACTAAGTCATTTGACAATGGTGCTTGTTACTGTCACCTCAGGACACATGGCATTTGTAATCAGCTCACCCTGTGGGACTTAAAAAATAAGCAGCTATTGTTAACTCAGATGTATTTCTGATATCTTCTTTCCCTATTAAACTTTTCTCCTGAATATCTGTATAGAATATATTCACTACAGTTAGAATTCCATATATTATATGTAAGATAAGATTTTAAAAAATCCAAAAATAACAATTTATGTTGCTGGATATCTAATGATTCTCAGTCATCCATGTGGTCATTATTTCTTTCAAGTGACAAGATAATTCAAAAAAAGCTCTCTGTAGCTAAAATTTTCACATGTCTGTAAATGCCCTTTAATTTGGAGCAGAAAACCTGTCTTTCTCCCTGCCTTTTTATTTCATGTCTGTTCACTCGGGTGAAGTTACTGGGAAACAATGAATTTCACTGAACCTGCTGGACATTTTGTGGGAAATACAAACTGTTTTCTGGACTCACAGAAAATAGTTTTTTCCAGCACAGAAGAAGCACAAGGATCTAGTGTGAAGCCAGTACTGGGTAGAGTATTAAGCCTAGAGTGTTACAGATGAGAGACAAGACATCTCTTTATTGCTTTTATTCTGAGTGTATAACCTCATGCATAGCTCAGAGATAGAGAAACCAACAGAAAAAAAAACCAAACAAGAAATAATTTCATCATCAGGTCTTCTGCACAGTACCTACTGAAACAGACATAACTGAGTCTGGATATTTCATGCAGGAAAGAATCACTTAGCAATCCATTACTTCACTCTGCCACTGAGCTACCTGCAGTCCTCATTTTATCACATGGAAAAATAACAGCATAACTCTCATAGTTTGATGAAAAACACCACAGAGCCTGGTCATAAAACAAAAGCCAGATTGCAAACAAATTATAAAGTAAGTAATAAAACTATTTTATAAAATCATGCAACGTGATTTTCAATTAGATTTTATTCCTGAATATGTTCTCAACAGATACAAAGTTAGTTTATCAGCTCTAGGTCTTTAGGATTTTCCAAATTCTTAGAATATATTTGAGAAATCAGAAAAAAGCCACAGCATGCTATTAGTAAACTGTTTGCTTTCCTCAGGCTGTTTTCTTGCAAAATATAATCTGTTTTACACTATTCTGTATTAAAATGTAATTTGCTAGCATTGAGCTGGCATATCTCTTCACAATTCTCCTCTACTAACAAAAGATTTAAATCTTTCTAATGTTTTAAACACCTTGTAATTGGCCTAAATCTGCACAATCAATGCATTCCTTCTGAGGTTAATGCAGTATATCCATTTAGTTCTCCCATTATAAACCAAAGGATAAGGAATCTCAATATACCTGTCAGCAGCTAAAAATAGCTTGCAAATATATAACAGATATATGGAGGTCTTAACAGAAATCAAAATGTTTCTGCTTAATTTTATTGATATTTTGGGAGTGTACACAAAGATAATATGTTTTAATTTTTCCATTAATTTTATTATATTAGATTTCCAATTTTCCAGCTGCTTGGAGGTCCTCATGAGCTCTCCCTAGTTTCCTTTTTAAAAATTTTTGGTTTCTCCTTTAGTCTGATTCAACTTTAACTTCATTTTTTTTGTAGCAGAAAAAGACTAAATCAAACCAAAACAAAAACAAATAAAAGAAAATAAACAAATAAACAAACAACAAGAGCTCCCCAACACATAAAGCCAAATGTTTTCACAGCAGAATTTATTACCAATTACACACAACACTAAAGAAAAAAGCCTTAAAGTAACTGTCAAAAGCTTATAGTGCTAAGAATAATAAAAAGGTTGTTCTTATTATATGCAATCAAAAAAAGAATTTTGTGGTAATTTTCTTGCAACTTTGTCAAGTGCAAATTGTTCACAACATTATTATCTTTAGATTGTTTAGGTTATTTGCTGTGTGCTCTTCCCATTAAAAGGTCATTCTTTAACATTACAAACTTAATCTGTTTTCTTCCCATTTCTAATTTAAGCATATTCAGGTCCATTTCATGAAATGTCCATATCTCAAGTTCCTTCTTTTACTGAACAAACTTTCCTCTTTTCCATGTATTTCTCTCTACTGATAACAGTCAAAAATCCCTCACACTTATTTTGTGCTATGTTAAACAAGCCACTAGTTTTCTGGAAAAACTTGCTCACTTGCTCTGCTTTCTGTGAGTGACTCAGTCTCGTGATTCAGGAAAACACATGCCAAATATATAGATACATGAGGAAAATATAACCTCAACTATTTTAGAAGTTATTGTCTGTTTAATCTGTTCATCACTGGTTCTTCTGTAGCCAAATCTGTGCATGGCCCACAGAGAAAGCAATATTTATGACCCCTATAGTTGAATCACAAGTTCAATAAAGTTCAGGTTATTCTTCATAACTTGTGCTGACTTGTGCTATTAAAAGCTTGTCCAGGATTTAAGTATTTTGTATCTTTATGCATTGCAGGCTTTCTGTTTTCAAAAGATTTCCTAAGTGCTTTGGCATGTGCCTCCTCCACAAATTGTCTGAAACTGTGGAAGTTTCTAAGGGCAGCATATAGATATCCAAACCCACTCTGCAGGAGACTTTACAGGAATATTTCATCAGCTAGTGCTAACGACAAAGGACAGACTAAACGGTCCTTCACTGCTCTTTCCTCAGTGCTTAGAAACAACATGAAAACCTATTTCTTTTTTTATTCAGCAAGAGGCCTACAATGCCTAGTTTGCACACCTGTATGTCAGCCAAAATAGCAGCCAGTACAAAATTAGTAAATTTTTCTCTCAGTATTCAAGGTTATGAATAAATGGGAGCAAAATAAACTCAAAGGTATGTGACACGATGTTCCTCAATCAAGAGCATAACTTCAGGCTTTGTATTTAACTCTCAACACCTGACAGTGCTCTGGGGTTCACCAATAAAAATACAGAAAATAGTAATAATTGGAGGCTGGTGCCATGAATACTCTGAACTAACACAAGAATTTCTTTGATCAGCAGTGCACAAGAACAATGTCATCCACATCATACCTGGTCACCCCTGATATTTTCTCCAGCCATGAAGATCCAGATAACCCCTGAGAGGGTAGGCTCTGTCAGCATGCTAGTAAAAGCCTGTGCTCCTCACCTCATAGACTATTTCAGGAAAAGGTTATCAGCATAGTCAAAGGAAGCGTAAGAAATTACTTCTGTGACTTATTACCAAATTCCCATCAGTTATTTTTCATTCCTTTATCAAATCTTCATGTAAATGTGTTGAAGTAATACCCATAAATACAACAAAGCAATTAAACATCTTGTTTGCAATCTGTTAAAGCACATACACTTCTCTCTCCTATCCAAAAAATCTTGATATGGAGTAAACTAACTGTCCTTTCAGCATAAGTTTTAACTTATTACCAGAAAATTGTGTATGTGAAATATAACAAAACCCGTAAAAACTCAATTCTAGTCTATGGCTCACTGTTTTGAAGTTGGCAAAGTCATTTTTATACTGATTTTTCTCAACAAACCAAGATGATTCCTAAATAATTTCTATTCTGAAATTCTAATCTTGGAAATATAAATTATTAAACAAACAAACAAACAAACAAACAAACAAACAAATAAATATTTTTATAAATAGAAAAATCTTTAAATATATAAAAAATATCCCAAATGTGAAAAAATCTAATTTAGATACATAGGGTTTCATTTTCTTTAAAAACTAATAGGCTACATCAACCACAATGAAATCAGAAAAAATTACTCCCTTGGAATGCATCATGACAGCTTAGGAAACAAAACCCTTTGAAATAATATGGAAAATGTAGTTCATCATAGAGAGAGAAACACAAAATATAGGATTGTAGCTTGCTATATTCATAAAAATCCTAACAAAATTAAGCTTTCTTCTAAAAAGGTTAAAGGACAATATCTCCTTCTTCAGAGAAAAGAGCTTGTAGAATCTCAGTGCTCTAGAGAGCAAGGTGGCTTTTTATGTCTTCTTTTTTCTGAAATACTTTGTGCAATCTGGTTCTAAACATTCGAATGAGCAGAATATTCTTGGCATTAAATATTTCAGCAGTTTATCCTTGTATTTCAAATAATTGACAGGTTTGTAAATTGGGCTTGATAAAAGGATACCAAAGCATGACTGTGGATTATTGTTCAGAGATGAAAAGAGAAGAGTTTTCATGTGTACACCTACTGTTATTGTTCTCTATTTTTCAATTAGGAAATGTATGTAGATTTTGTAAATGAACATTTTATCTCTCTTCTCATGCCTTCACTACTCAGAATTCCCTCCCATCCTCAAAACTACCTGTTTACAACAAACCGATTTTTCCTCTCAAAGAAGAAATAGTGTTTATTCTTATATGCTTAGCAGGGTTTAAATCCATTTTTATGGGGTTTTTTTGCATTTTATGTCCACATACAAAATTCTAGCAACTCACATATTGATATTATTGCTACATGAGTAGTCAGCTATTTTATGAATGAATGTGGAATTAAATCACGGTGTTAGAAATCTGTAGTGACATAAGCCACATGTATTCAGAATGCTCATAGTAACTGAAAAAATGTATTAGGCATCTGAAGCTTTTTTAAGCTCAGGAATGTGCAACTACTTTTTATATAACTGTGAAAATGAAGAATACTTTATAGGTATTTAAGTTTTTTTAAAGCTGAATGACTTTAGCATGTAAATAAATGTAAAGCACTTGAAAAAGAGATTCAGCTTGGATTGAAATCTAGAAGAAATAAAAGGAATGCCTTAGAAAAAAATGAGAGGGAAAAGGAAATATTAAAAATGATATTTTAAAAATTGTCCAGAGAAAGAAAAAGGCAACATAACCATGAAACCAAAGACTGGGCATTCTATTGAAATATGAGCATGTTATTTACTCTTAGAACGCACTCATGACTGCTTCATAAAAGGAAGGTATCAATGCTAGAATGAGAGCAACAATATGGAAACCAAAGAAACTGAAAAAAGAGAAAAACACACTTCACATCTCTGGATTGTGATTAAAAGAGAAATCATTATATATGGCCTACCTCAGGTAGGTAAGTGTTTAATACTTCACAAATTCCCCTGAGGCCAGAGAACTCATGTAATAAGAAAGAAATGGGCCAAGATATCTTTTCAGGTCAGGAGTGTTTTGTTCTCACAAAACATTTTGATTTCTGCTCAAAATTTTAAGCTACCAGACGCTGGGTTTTTATTCCCTTTTATTCCTTCAGAAACACTAAGGGTATTCCTTAAATTATTTTCCATTCCTCTTAGAAACAGAAATCAGAGATACATCTCTGAAGAGGTGGTAGATGAGAAGAAAACCTTCTTTTCCAATATGATGTCAGCATTTAAATGAAGATCTAAAGTAAAATAGGATTAGGAATACTTGGCTGAAACTGTCAAAAGTTTCTGTATAAAATAAATTCATCAGGTAAAAGGTCTATTGGAGAAGCATCAGAGGTGAAGAGCTTTGAGGTAGGTTGCATCTTTTCTGGAAAAGCAGGAGCTGAATGGCTAGAGCTGGAGAAAGAGGATCTGACCTAAAAAGTGAGGGAAAAAAAAGATGGAACATGGTAGCAAAGGAAATTCTCCATTAATTATTTGGAAATATAAGGTCTTGGAAAGTCTTTGGCAGACAAATATTCAAAGAAAATAAAAGTCTAGGTTAGTAAACAGTAAATGAAGCTGAGACAGAAGAAAGAGACCTCAGGACTCTGAGTCACTTACTTCATAGCACTCTGTACCTGAATGTTCTATTGAGCTTGATTGGGAGCTTGGGTAAACCCACAAAAACTGCCATGTTTTTGGTAACCATTCCATATCTCCTTGTAGGGAACTTCTGCAAAACCTGCGGGGTTTTTTTCTTTTTCTTTTTTCTCTGTATAAGAAAAAATAATTTTTGTCCAATGGGTTTAATTATAATTAGTGCAGAATACATGCTGATTTCTAAAAATCAGAATGCATTTTTTTTACCATTACCAAATGCTAAATTTCCCTGTGTTAGCTCTGGCCATGGTAGCTGTGTTCTAAACTTTTTAAATAACTCCTTTTAACTACAAATCAAATTTGAAAGATACTTTAGCAACAGTTAAAGGGTACTTAAATGATGCATAAATAAAGTGCTATGTAAGAATGAACAGTGATTAGGGAATCGGTATGTGTCAAATTAATGATTCATAGGATAATCTTTCACTAAATATTTAATTTAAACTCAAGAAAGTTTATAAACCATTCATTTACACCTCTCTTTTTCTCATCCTAAAAATTGTATTATTGAGCCCCTTTACTCAGCAAGTTTTTTCACACGATATGTAAATACCAGGTTCCCTGCATCTCTTTAGGAATATTTGTTGTTTCTATGGGATTGGTTAGGTTTTTTTGGTTTTAGTTTTGTGTTTCTTAATGTAAATAGAACAAGGTAAATTAGACATATTTCACTGCCAATGATTTTTATAAAAGAAGCAATTCAAACTTAATGAATTAATTGCTCTAAATCAGAACTATGAATAAAAAAGAGCTTAGGAGCTTGAATTTATAGTTGAACTTGGTGGAACATGAAGACAGCTGCAACTGGCTGCATTATTGATGAGAAACACAAAGCAGTTACACAGAACATTGAATTAAAGAGGATAGAACATTGCTTTTCAATTTTGTTTGCAGTCAGATATTAAAACTTCATTATCTAGGTGGATCTTGGGGAGTTATTTGTACTGGGATTACTTAGTTTATGAGATTCTCTCATTTGCTAGCAGCACTAGGTTTTGTTAAGCGTGCCTTAAGAACAAGACCTTTCTAGAACTTTTCCCTTTCTTCCCATTCCCTACCACTTCAAGACAGAACTATAACTAAACCATTGTGATTGACCGGCAAATAAAAAAAATCAGATTAATGCAGTCACTACTATACTATATTATTATTATTATTATTATTATTATTATTATCTTTATCTTTATCTTTATCTTTATCTTTATCTTTATCTTTATCTTTATTATCTTTATTATCTTTATTATCTTTATTATCTATTATTGTACCTAAAGCAATAAAGTTTAGGTCAAGCAATGGGGAATGTTCCTAGCCACACAATTAGATAACAAATGTAGGGTGCAGGTCAACCAACTTTTGCATTACATTAAATGTTTAATGCTGCAATTGTATTAGGGCATTTTGAAGTAAAATACAGGTAGATCTGGCAACAAATTAGAAATATGTCATATTCCAAATATGACATACCAGTGGAAAATAGCAACCTTAAAAAATAAAAAAGAAAAGTTTTTTAATTTTATGATTAATTTGTAAAGATTCTAGGTTATATTCTTGTGCTTGCTGGCATAATGCAGGCCGACTAATACAAAATGCTTTTAACAATTAAAAAAAACCCAAAAAAACCCCACTTCAATAAAGTGGGTGTGCAAAGGATACTTCAAAAATTCAATTTTTTATAGTTCTCTGTCTTTTGTGTTTGCCCGTCAGTGGGCAGAGAGAAGCCTGATCTGTGATCTGTGCATTCTCTAAGAATTAAGCAGTCCTTTCTTTAGACACACCTTGCAAACAAGACCTATGTTAGGTCAGACACTATTTTGGTTCTAGTTGTTAGAATGCAATTTCCTGTGAAAACTCCCTCACCCCTCATTTTGAACTCAAAGGCTCAGACATTCCTAAAATATGCACCTAAGTGGATCTTTCAATGAGTATAAAACATAATAGCTATATGGTTTTGATTTGTAGTTTTCTATCATGCAAGATACAACTGGGGAACAAAGTTAGAGGGATCTTTTTCATAATCATGCAATAAAGGAACATATACTTCTAGAATTAAATAAGATAATAAGTCCTTTTCTACTACTTTGATGTATTTCCCCCTTTGCAGATTTCAAGGTAAAAAAACACGATTTAAGCAGCGAATATAACTCAATAACCTCTCACCCTATAGTCCCTTCCTGACTATATTGTTATAAAACAGGAGAGGTCACAGGATTAAATTGTTTTCCTTTGCAGGTTAGCTTTCATCAAAACAGGACTGGAGTTTTATTTTGGTTTTGTTGTGGATTTGGGATTTTTTTTCTTTTCTTTTTTTGTTGATTAGTTGGTTGGTTGGTTGGTTGATTTGGGGTTTTTTTCGTGCGCAGTGGGATTTTAATCTACTACTGAACTAGGACTTGTGCTTTTAATAAATCTAACAAAACTGATTTATGTCTTGAATGAAATCAATACACTAAGTTAAAATATGTCTTGCTATTCTCTGCCCTTTGGCATTATATCATTAAATTCCAGGATTTTGTAACAGGAAATAACCGAATGTTTAAGAAATTAAAGACTTTCTAGATACAAGGAGTGAGTTTCTCCATTTGGGTCAAGCTTTATTTTATTTTGGATAATGCAAAATTCAAGTGGATACAAGTGGATGGTTGATACAAGTTGAAATCTAGACACAAAATGGCTACACCTGCATGGGCAAATGTTGGCCGGGAGAATATCTGTAGCAGTGTTGAGAATGCGATGGCATTAAACACGCTCCAAATTTGTATACCACAGTCTAGCACTGGATTAGTGAATATCTGATGAACTGAGCAAACAATAAAAGATGGAATGTAGTTTCTAGTTAAGTTTCATCCAAAGGAAATCCAGCTTGAGCACTCCCATGCTCCACAAACCATACCACAAGAAGCTTTGATAATTGGCATCAAGAGTTTTGCTTCAGACAATTACCTCTGATGCAATAGGGGAACCCCTACACAAGGAACATAAGGAACCGAGTCCACTGTTCCTTGGGGCAAAAATCTGGTATATTGACCAAAACTGAAACTGTGGGCTTAGGATTTGCTTCTTCTGTACAATAGACTTGTGTCCCTAAAAATTTCATTTCATCTTCCTGGGATCATCCTACCTAGGACCTTCCTGATCCACAGGCAGCATCTATTTAAGTAACCTTCTTTCATTAATTTGCAGGATGAATTTTCTGTTCTGTATAAATGTAAATTAATACACCAAAACATCTGGGAAAATAGATGTCTTTTAAAAACATATTACTAATCACTATAGGATTGCAGTGATTTCAAAACCGTTAAAAACCTAGGCCTAGAAACAATACTAGTAAATCTATAGAATGTAAATTAAAATATTACAGAATGGAAAATCACATCTACTGAAACAAAGATTTGGCATTGTGTCTTCATGGCAGTTGTTTGGGATCTTTTTCTTGCTGTTCTGTGACCTACTATTTGGTTGTTTTACAAGTCTCTGTGTGATAAAACATAGCCTTTCAAATTGTGCTTCTGTGCTGCTGCCAGCACTCATCTCTCTCAGAAAACAAACAAACAAGTAATTAGATATTCTAGATTCATTCCAAATTAAGCAATCCACCACCTGCATATTAATAATTATTAAACAATTCTAGCTGAGTTATTTCAATGTTTTGATCCTTGCACTTAAATTATTTAACACTTCCACCAAAAGACAATGGTCAGAATGCACACAGGAACACAAATTCATATGCATTCTAAAGATACTCTGATTCACATACTGTTTCATTCCCTATTAGTTACAAGTAGTAATATTAGTTTGTTTTAGACTTCAGGAAATGGTATGTTTAATTTGGATCTTTAAAAGATTCTGCCACACAGTTCAATTCCATAGATAGATATAATTTTCAAGGGAACTGCAATGACATTCCTGATCAGGAATATTTCTGTGAACCAGGACCTCAACAAACCCATAATTCTTTTAATCTGTGCTTGATTTTAACAGTGATGTGGAAACATAAGCATAAACAAAATAACATAAGTAGCAGTAACAAAATTTTTTCATAATCACAGGAAAAGAACTCTGCAAACAACATTTATGACCACTTATATGCATATATATATAAATATAATACATGGGCAACTCTAAGTCAAAAGTTTTTATAATTCTTAATGTCATATATTTCACTAACTGTATGTTGCAGGTGCTATTATACAAATATGTACAACATAAAGGGAGATTTCAAAGCACATTTGCATTTCCTGAAGATGTGATTAGAATAGTTATTATTTTATTCTTATATATAATCAGGGTCTTTTGTGTGCAACAATGCAAATGCACTCAATGTGAGAGCCTTATTAAGGCAATATCTTGTCTGCTTTACTGCTTGAATTATCTGTAACTTGTCTACTAGAATTAAAATTATACTGCCACTTGCTTTGTAAACTGGAAATAGTTAATAGATAAGTCAGCCAAAACTTTTTCAGAGTTGTTGTTTATTTTTTTACTTAAGATGTGAAGAGGTGAGTAATGAGCCTCCTCCTCTCATTTGTTCCTTGTGCACGGCGCTTTGCAGCAATCACCATCCTGGCAGTTACCCAAGTCTGTTCACATTTATTCCTGGCAACAAACCAGCTTGTACCTGTCACCCTTATTTTCTTCTTTTCTTTGGTGATCACCCATTCTCACTAACAATTTCCCAGTTCTCTATTTACTCTGAAATATACCTGCTCTCAAAACGATTTAACACTTCATGTAAATATCCTATATTTGTTTGTTTTAAAAATGTATGAGAGGAAAAATCACACAAAAAGAGTCTACATTGTCATTCCTGAAGTACCAATTTTGTCTATTTCCTAAAAGAAAAAAAAGCTTTTTAGAGACTTAGAATCATAATGAACTTCAAAATATTAATTCACAAATTTTTTTTTACTGAGTAATTAAAGACATTGATTTTAACTGAGCTTTTCTGAATAATATACATTGATGCATTTTGGTTTAGTTGAATGGTAATTCAAGAGTTATGTCTGTGATGATACTTTATAAAGTTCTTAAATTTATTCTGTTCCTTCTCTTGCATGAGACAGACGATCAAGGAACTGAGCATTCTTTCCTAGATGTTTTGTTCTGTAGTTTTCTAATAAAATATTAATATGAATCCATTTTTAATAAATAGAATCGTGCCACCTGTTTTTCTACTGAATACTTCTGTCATATGTTTTTTACCTTCTCTAGTATCCATGGCCAGCATACACAAATGATAATCTAGCTTCTGGCCTGATCCAAACACTGAGATATTAACAGAAGTCATGTAGCTTAAAATTTAAAATTTGATCAATTCATCTGTTCTTCTTTGGAAAACCACTACAGTGAAAAACCTCACAGCCCATATTCTGTGCCAAACTCTGCAAGTTAGTAGGAAACATACTCTTCTGGAAAAAACTGAGAGCTCAAGATCTTGAAAACCAGAAATGTCAGATGAGCCTGATTTTGCAGATCACCACAATGAACTGAACTGACAAGAGAATTGAACTCTTAATAGGCAAAAGATTAGTTTCTTCATAGCTACCTGTAATTAAATGTATGCTAATATCAAATTTGATGCCACACAAACTTAGTGCAGGGTAATTATTTTCTAGAGGAAGGTTATAAGATTCATTGTAAATGCCAACTGAAGAAAGATTTTTCTTTCAGAGAGCCATGAATATTTACTCCCTCCTGCTTTTAGTGTAGGCAGTCTCATATTGTGGAGAAGAAATATTTTGAGTATGTTTTTATCTCTACTCACTTTGCCAAAGTGGGAACATGACAGCATGTTTATTTCTAAAATTTTAAACTCAATCTCTCTGACTAAAATTAATCAAAATACTACAGTCTACCAGCACTGAAAGAGTATGTGAGCTCCACATAGAAGTGTTTAATAACATACAACAACATGTAACAATGTATTTAACATTGTAAGTTTAGTAACATGTTTAACTTCTATTTATACACAGCAAAAGGAAGCTCTGCAAAGAAATGTCTTCAGGCACCATGAATATTTTACACTTTCAAACAAAGTAGTTTGAATTGAAGTACATGTTAGGAGTATGTTGCTATAGAATATGACAAAAATGCCATCAATATTTGTACTAAAAATATTTGTTTGCACTTGCTTTATGATGGAAATGAAGGTAAGACTAGGCAAAAGCAGTCTCCATAATTCAGTTTACAAGAACAGTACGCCTTTTCTATCACTCTCTCTTAACAAATCTACAGATGAATTACCTAAGTAAAAATTAAATTTTTAACTCTTTGCAAGTATTTCTACATGGTAAGAAGATTTGCCATTATTTCTTCCCAGAGGAAATAATTTACCAAAGTGAATAGAATCATAGAATCCTAAAGGTTGGAAGAGACCTTCAAGATCATCCAGTCCAGTTATCAAATCAGCATTGTCCCTGTACCATCTAAACCAATAAAACATACCACCCACCAATTCAAATTCATTCACCGATTCAAATGTGTCATAAACACCTCCAGAGATGGTGACTCCACCACCTCCCTGGGCAACCTATTCCAATGCCTGACCACCCAAACAGTGAATAAAAATTTTCTAATGTCTAATCTGAATATCCCCTGCCTCATTTTAAGGCCATTTCTTCTTGTCCCTCAGATTTTGGCATAGATTTTGCTGGGAAAGTTAAGGAATCAAAACATGTTCAAACTCAATATTATTATTTCTCCTTCACTTCTTTATAGTGAAATTTATAATTGAACCTCAATGTGCTCTCTCTAGGTGAGGCTTAGATTATAGTAAGTGGAGTAATAGTCTAATGCATGTCAATGCTCATTCTAGTCCAAGTGCAACAGAATGAAGTGAAGGTTTCATTGAGGAAAGAATTGGGAGCTGTTTTAAATACTTGAAAGCTACTCCATTTTCCTGCCTTTCAACAAAAACATTTTGAAATCACACAGAAGTGTAAATCGGGAAATCTGTTCTTCAAATTACCTGGCTTCTCCCCCAGAAGACAAGCTCTGATCACATCTTCCTTTCCAAGGCTGTGCTGATTTTTTCTAAACAAGAACATTCACAGGGGGTAGGTCTGTCAGTAGCAGCCTCTAACAGGATGATACAATGAGGAAAATGTTATTTCCAAAAATCTCAGCCTAATGCAATTTGTTTCACAAGCTGACATGTTTAATCAGAAGAAAACTTTTTATTAAAAATAAATAGTAAAAGGAGGTCATTTTGTCTTAAGATGTACAGCCAGAAAAATTCTGTAGTAAAATTCTTTTCTTTCTTCATAAACAGTAATTACTTTTACCTTTTATGAAGAAAATAGATTTAACAGTCACACTTACTTTTCTAAAACAATAGAAGGCTTTGCAGTAAAAAGTAGGTACTGCACTTGTGGAACCTTCCAAGATTGATGGTAGACCAATGGAAAAGCTTCTAAAATATATTTATAATATTTGTGTTGAATTAAAGCCTGCTTGCTCTCTGCCCAGGTTGAGTGATAGAGCAGCAGAAAGCATTGTCCCTTGTAATCCGCTTCTGACAGAGGTGGATATTGAGGGTAGAGATAGTGAGGGATTTACTCTTTTGCAGGCAGACAGAAAGTGGGATTACAATGACTTCTAGCTTCAGGATCCAATGTAAAATATAACCAACCCAAATAATCTGTGACAATTGATAGATGACAATATTTCTTCTGGACCAAAAGGGAAAAAGACATTGGAAGGCAGGGGAAGAAACCTTAATTGTAACCTGATTTGTGTTTCTTCTTTGCAATGAGTTGACTCTCAATGTAGGGCTTAAATTAAGAACTAGCTTCTTCTTTTTTAAAAAGTTAAGGATGTACTTGACTTACAGCCCTAACTACTAAGTCCTGAAAACTATAAATAATATTAGTCAGAATCTAAAAGATAAGAGATTTTGTCTTTCTTAGGGGTTTTTAAGAAGACCTTTTCTATGATTGTAGATTTTGTTATCTTCCACCTACATGTTCCATCACTGGAGACAGCTTAAATCACTAAAGAAGCCTTTTAAACACATTTAGAGAAATGACTATATTAGGATGCTGTCTTCACGCTCTTAACCTTTGGGATTGAAAATTTTTATAGAAAAGATCTCTGTGCTTTTTAGGTGGATGTTTTAATGCCAGTCAGATGAGAAGCCCTTTCAGAGAAGAAGCTGTAAATTAAAAATAATACAAGGTACATAGAAAAACAAAATTCCTATCAGTGGACAGATTATTTTTGATACACAGAACCATATTTACTGGTTTAAAACAGCATTTCAAGAACCAGTTGCTAATTATCTACAAATATAAAGTACATAATTTACTTGTGAATATATGATACCTGACTATCTTTTTGTCTTAAATATAATGGAGGATGATGTTTATAGATGAAGAATAATCTTTTCTGAATGCTGATGATATAGCCTGGTCAGTGCGAACAACTGGGTCAGATGAGCATAGTAATCTGTATGACTTTGAAGTGTATGTTTTACAACACTTTGTAACACATTTGCAAGAAAGGGAACTTCTGAAATGTTAAAAAGAAGTCAGCACTATGCATTCTGCCTAAAAGCATCCCCATTTATACACTGTGCTTAAAAATCTGTGTATGAGTTTGCTGAAGTAGCTGAGGGCAGTAATATATGCATTCAGAAATCAAGCTCCTAATTAATTTAGGAGTGAGAAATTAATGTAAGAGTGAGAACAGAAGAATTCTTTAAACAACCTGGTCTCAAAGCAGGACAGAAATTCCCTACTGGCATTTTTGTTTATTTTAACAGAACCTGTTCTACTCAGTTGATTTCATTACTTTTTCTGTAATGGGATGCTGGAATGTACTTCAAAATAACAAGATTGCACAGACATATCATTAGTTATCAAACGCGTTTTATATCTGACTTCCATGTGGAGTATAGCAGTTCTGCTTGTATAATAAACAGAATTTTAATAATCTGTCTGTAAAACTGGATATTGCAAAAGCAAATGAGCAGCAGAATGACAAGTAGAAACATTAAAAGAAGTAAATGTCACATGAAGATCAAAAAAAAGAAATGTAGAAGGAGTGATTTAGTCACATCCTGTAGGACAAAAAAGTTTCTTTAGCTACTATGACAGATTTTCTAAGCAGCTAACCATCAGTGTTTCTCAAAAAAAAAAAAAATGCTGGACAATGAAACTTTACACAATTAAAAAAAATTCATACATTTGGCTCAATTCAAGTCCCTGAAACACAGAAATTTTTACTACCAAAAACCTGCAGACCGACTTTCTTACTAGCTACAAATTATTTTCTAAAAGGAAAACATAGGCACAAACATAGAGTCTACAACAGGTTTAAAATCCTTGAAATTATTGACACTTTTCCTGGTCCCTATGAGCTCAGCATCCACTTAAAATTCACTTAAATAATTTCCTTAAACCATTCCTTGATTTTCCATCCCTACATCATAAACAAGAAACGAAAATTTGGTCTGTGCTTCAAGTAAACAGCAAAATCTGCTTTAACTTCCAAGTTGATCTCTCATGATGAAAGAAACCTATCATCTTACAGATATGAAAGCATCTATTTTTTTTTTGTCAACTTGCTTGATCTAAGAATGAAAAGCAATGCACACTTAGCAGATGTCCTACCTTTCTTGTGCTGTGCCCTCATCACAGGTTTTTGCTGGCATTTTTCTCCCTCATGTGTCTTTGGTGGTTTTTTTGTCAGTGTCAAAATGAAGTTATCAGAAACTTCTGCATCTGAGATCAATGCTCACACAAAAGCTACAAAGACAGTCTTCATTCTCTAGTTTACTTTCATATTTACAGGTCATCTCTGGGAGTCTAAAAGACAGCTTTAAAATTCCATGCACCTGTTATTTTCTCAAAAAAATAATGAAAAACAGAAAACAAACAACACCTTTACAAATCCATTACAATTCATGTTAAACAACCAAACACATTAACCTTAGAATCTGATGCTCCAGAAATATCCCATGGCCCTTTTTTTAAAGGCTTAAATATCTACATGCTCAGGCCATACCACATTAATTTAAAGAAGTTTGTGTACAGATTTTTGATAGAATTTATTAGTGTATTGAATCTTACAGTTGAAATTATCCAGTAAGATTTGTTATTTTGTTCACAAACACCAGTAAAATATCTAGAACATAATCTAAGTCCTTTTCTCAGTAAAAAAGTCATAAAATATTTTAATTAGGAAAAAAATTATAACAATATCACACTTATTTGAATGGTATCCCAACTGTTGTTTCTAACCACATTTGAATAAAACAAACTAAACAGTGAAATTAATTTGCTTCTTGGTTCAGAGATTATTTTCATCACTTATTTCAGCTGCTATTTCCTGCTTTTGTACTTGTTTGCAATTCACCAGTACTAAACCATAATCCCTGCAAGATTTACCCTGCTTATTGTGCACACACAATTACACTGAATAAGAAATAAAAAAACATGATTCAAAATCTGAGCTGAGGTAGATTTGCCTAAGCACAAATGACATATGATGTTGTTTTCCATTCTGTCTTAACAGAAATCCTTCTGAGGGATTCGTGACACCCACCTACAGCCACGGACACTGCCTGCCTTGTCTTCTGTACTAAGATGAGCTCTGACTGAAAAAAAAGGGGTGAGACCAGGGACTAATTTTGCAACTCATCATCTCATTGTGACTAATTTGTTTTCTTTTGCTTTCTCTTAATTGATCACGGTTTTCTAAGTTGGGCACTTAAGTTAAATGCCAAGGGCTATGTAGCACGCACAACTTCAGAATAACTTCCTCATTAAAACATCAGAGGACAAAGTCTCAAGGAGAATTTGTAGTCAATATTCTGTGTTGTCTTTTATAATTCCTTTTTCAGTGTCTGCTTCTGGCACTGCATTTATTTGCAGATCCTTTTACCCAAAGTAACTAGAGACATGTAGACTTACATGAAACTAAATTTCACCAAAGAATGGTTTTTCTTTCTAAAAGAGTTATGATTTCACACAGTACAAGCTGAAATTGAATGTAATATTCATTTATTAGAGAAAATTCTGAAATTTTAATGGTCTTTCCATGCTCTGGGAAATGCTTCAGGGAGGATTTCCCCCTGGCAAAGGCTCTATAATTTAAAATAAGTGAAGACATTCACATATGTGATGTGAGTCATTAATTGTTAATTATAGTCACCTAAATTCATTGGTTTCTTACAGACTATCTAGTTAACAGTGATCTGTAGACAGATTTTTTTCGAATACCTGTAAACAAAAGAAGACTAAGGTGCTTTATGTGATGGTTCCACGCCATCTGCTACACTCTTTGAATGAAAAGACAGTAAGAGTGGGTAAATTCAAAATGATGTAGCAGATGGTCTTGACATAAAATGATGGCATTTATGCCTTATTTTTGTTTTCTTTTTATTTATTGCTGAAGAGAACAGGAGAGGATGAGCTCCAAATTCTATTAGAATATGGTAATATTATTTAGAACTATAAAGTATGCCAGAAAAAAAAAAATTTAAAATGTAGCTTGTAAATCCACTGTAATATAAAGGGGAGAAAGCAGAATCCCAGATTAATAGAAATTGTTAAAAGAGTTTGTGTATGCCTCATCTCTGGAAGTTACTAAAACCAGGTTAGACTGAGCTCTAAGCAACCTGGTCTAGTGAAAGTTGTCCCTGCCTGTGGCAGGGTGTTGGAAACAGATGGTCTTTAAGGTCCCTTCCAACACAAACCAGTCTGTGATTCTGTTAGTGAAAATCTCCATTCATCCTTCTTTCTACCCTTCCTAAGGCTGGTTTTTTAGCTGTCCTCCCAAAGAAGCAAACCCTTACTGGTAGAAGATTCTTCCTTTTCTTAATCCAGTGTTCTTTCCTCTGTATCTTCCTGAAATTGTCATTGAGCTTCATTTTAGTCAGAAACTTCAATTAGCTTTTGAACTAAATTTGGGAATCAAGCAAATAGTAGCTAAAAGTGTATCTGTTTTGTGGATTTTTCCAG
>PYHW01009485.1:9840336-9861869 GCA_013186435.1 Turdus rufiventris
GATCTACATGTTGTGAATTTTGCTGGCTGCCGGCGGGTGCGCCTTATAGTCCGGTGCGCCTTATGGTCGTGAAATTACTGTAAGTAGATTAGGGAAGTGAAGGTCATGATAAAGATCATCTCTTGCTGATCCATAAGGTCAACTTCTAAAAATATTTTAACCATAGAGACCTGTGGAAAAGAGGCAGCCAAGACTTGAACATTCAGTTGTTACTTTGGCATTCCAGAAATACAACCACTGTTCTTCCAGCTCCTTTGTCTTGTTCATTCCAGCCACACTGCTCCTTTCTGGTTGGAGGGTGGGATCATCCTAGCACTTTTCTCAGCATGGAAACAGAGCTCCCTGCATTGTGCACATGACAAAACTGCCATTTTCTTGGCTCACCACAGTTGCAGACACAAAATATTTGAAGTTAGAGAGCACCTCTGGAGACTGTCCACTGCAACCCTCAAAGCAGTGGCAGCATCCACAGCTGCAGGATTCCCAGTCAGATTTTTAATGTACTCAAGGATGAAGACTTCGCCACTTCTCTGGGCAACCAGTTCCACTGTTTGATCAGCCTTAGACACTGTGATTCTGTCTTCCTCAATACTCCTACAGATAGCTCCAGTGTCCTGCAGCAGGAAAAGATTGTTTAGGAAAGACAGTGTTGTAAGTTCTTTAAAAGGACCACAAACATATTATTTCTAGACTTTATTCTATCACTGGCATAAACAGATGCATAAATAAATTTTTTAAAAAGGAAAATCATTTTTTCTACCAGTGAACAAATATTCATGAAGATCATTTAAAGGCAGAAAAGACTAAGAGTGAAAACAAATACAACATATATGGAAGAAAAATATAATAGAGAATTCAAACTATTTTTATATCCATTAGCACATAGTGCTTAGAGTATACATTTAGAAAAACTAAATTATGCTACTCTGCTCCTAATGTACTTGTACAATGGACTGCAAGTGACCAGAATTCCAGTTAGTGTATTCCTCCAATCTGATATAGTACAACTATAAATTTTACACTTCCTTTGACTAAGGAATAAATATATAATTGTCTTCTCAAATACATTTTCTCTTTGAAATCTTTGGATGAATTCATATCAAAAATTTGAATTCACCTTTATAGGAAAAAATCTTCCTACTATAACTTAATGGTCAGGAAAAGATAAAAAATATTAAAGTACACAGAAAGAATATTAACTTACATTTTTCTGCTATGCTTAATAATATTTATTTAAAAGAAATCTCAAAAGAGGTTTCCCATATAACTATTCCAGTTCTTTTTATCTAAGTAGTCAGACATGACTCTGTCACTGCACTCACAGTTTCTGAAACTGAGTAAAAATCACAGTTATGAATTTTATTGCACACTTCAGTACTAGAGCTAAGTACCAATTTATATGTTCTGCTTTGTACAGCACATTTTGCCACTGCAGCCCTCTGAACTCTCTGTGACATGTTTAGCTGTTAACAGCCAGGCTGTGCCTTTGTCTTACTGAGCAGACATGCAACAATAATGAGATTTAACAAGAGCACACAAACGCCAGATTTGACCTGAGACTTGACAGCCAAAGGGAAAGGGAAGCTCTACATCTACATTGTGGCATTTTATGTATGCAAGACTATCTTCTAAAAATCAGGGACGGCATTCCAGAAGGATTGAAGCAATACAAAAGAGTAGGAGGAAAGGCTCTTTCTTTTAAGGTAAACTTTGGTATAAGAAAAGATCACAAGATCAAAGGATAAATACAATACTTTTAAAATACATTATTAGATACAAATGTGAGAGGGAAAAAGTAAATTATCAAACATTCCAGGGACAGCCAAAGACTTTGAAATAACCTGAATACTGAATATCGGCATGCCAAAGGAAATTTGCAGAAGTTAAACATTTGTTTTTATCTCACATCAGGAACTAATAAGAGGCTAAAAATATGTAGAGTTTAAATGAGGTCTTATCTGATGCATTTTTACAATGAAATGAGAGCAATTAAGACACAAGGGAGCAAGTGTGCTGTCAGGTGGATACTGCCTTCCCAGAAAATGTATGTGTAAAAACAGATTGAGACATCATTTACTCTCAAGAGGCAAGACAGCAGACAAGACAAAAAAACCCCAAACTTTTTATTGTATATACACACACTCATATATCTATGTACATGTATCTCCATGTATGTGTGTTCTGTATATATATGTATCTATGTATACATGTATACATATGCACGTTATATGCACACAGAGGTAGACTACCAGCTTGAAATATTCCATTATTGAAAAATTCATAATTAGTTTTTTGAACATTTTAATTTTCTTTTGAAAAAGTAATTTAGAGTTAACACTGTTGTCAAAGTCTATTAAAACATATAGTACACATCAAAGTAAACTAGCACAAGCAGTCAAGACACAAATACTTGATAAAAGATATGTAGAAGGAGACTAATTGTTTGAAAACTGAAAAACGAGCTTTTCTTCACCAGCATACCCAAGAAATGCACATACCAGTACAGAAATCCCCATCTAGGTCAAGCCGCTGTCAACAAAAGGGCTCTACTGACAGTGGAGTTCCTAATAATTATCCAATGAAATGAACGTATATCAGCAAAAGCATTTTACTTCTTAAATTACATAAACTAAGGGCTTTTTCTTCTTGTATAACATAAATTTTCTGTGAGTAGTGGAATTAATGATGATAGTTTCCTAAGAATGTATGAATTTTATTCCCTAAACTCAGTTTCTGTTTCATAAAATCCTTTCCCCCCCTTTCTCCCATCACACTAATGGCAGGAAACCGTGTGTGTTATGGCTAGTCCATGTTTATAAACAATCTAATTTTGACATCTAGTTACTGCTCAAACCCCCCCAACTCCAACTTTAAATGGCTCACTTATTCTTAAATTTTCAACAAGGTGGGGCACTAACTGAAACCCTCCCTCTACTATGCTGACAGTACTCACCAAATTTTCAGGATCCTAAAACTTTTTGCCTTCCTGTCAAAATGGGTTGAAATTGACTGGATTCCTGTGTTTTAGAGGTTATAGACAGAGAACATAGTTGGACGAGTTTTTTTCACGAGCAAGCTTGGAATGTGAGCAAAAGTCTCCATGTCATAAGGTACTCCTAGAGTTAAATGGTAATTTTTATCAGTCCTTACACATCAAAGCCAGAAAGTAACAACCCTAAAGTCTAGCCCTCTGGACTATCTTTACAGTAAGTGGGAAGGATTAGTGCTTTTAGGTGAGCTGTGGCTTACTTCACAGTAGCGCACACATCTAAACTGATCATCTGAGTCATGTTCCTGAACTTCTCTTGAAGCATCTATGTAGATAATTAAATTTAGAAGAAAAAGAAACCCCATTTGAGATTCTTTTAACTAGACATTATACTAGGAATAGAAGGAGAGTAGGAAGAGGTAACAAATGTCTCAAAAGGTAATCAAGAAAAAAGTAGGCAAACCCCATGAATCTTAAGCTGTGTTTGAATTAATGAATCTTCATTTCAAAAACTTGTGAAAAAAAATTGAGAGTATTTCATAGATAGCAATATGATTGATCCAGTCTTCAAAACTGACGTCTTGATAGGAAAATCCTTGAAATTTTGAACTTGTCTCAATTAGCATAAAAAGTATCCAAATCTTAAGTTATCATAGAATTAAAAAAAAATCCTTCAGCTGCTCTATTTAAAATACAACATAACTTATATATTTTATTCTAGAATTTGAGCATTAATTTCATTTTGAAAGTGAATATAACACTTCTGCTTAAGAAAGATCTCATCCTAGAAGAAGCAAGCATAGAAGTTCAGTCATTCTCAACGACTGCCATTAATTTAAGAACAAAGAAACCCTCCAAAACTTCAACAGATTCAGTAAGCAGGTTTTAAGTTGCCTTAGATTAATATTTTAAAATTCAGGAAAAAATTGTAACATACTAGATATCTAAGTCAAATAATTTCCAAAATATCATCTGTCATATGAGAAAGCAGGTAATTTTCCCACATTTTCCTCTAGCAAAGGTACCACAGCTAATAACAGAAATTTCAAATGTCTTAACAGTGACTTATAGCATCCTCATGAAATTGAATTGTAGAGTTCTCCACCTGAACTGTAAGAGACCTAACCTTTTTTCCTCAGTCCTCACTAAATCTCTTTGTGTGGAAAATCAAAACTATTAAATCAGCTTCGGAATGTCAAAAGTGTTATGATGCAGACTTCAGATCTTGTTTTGACTTTATTTCATAGGAGATGTCAACCAGCTCTTTGGGAAAAATGGTGTGGCTACAGGGGCCTTGTTCACCTCATCTTTCCCGTACCACATGTTTGACTACTAATCACACCTTCTCTCCCGTGATAATCACTATTCTAACCTTCTGTGTTTACACTGAAATCTTGTTCCTATTTTTTAACTTTTTACTTTGAAGTTTGATACTGCTACTCATGCTTGCATCACAAGAGATAGGATATGGATCCTTTGTTTTTTAAATTCTTTTTCATGTATTTTGACCACACCAGTGTGCTACTTGCAGAATTCCTCATTTCCTTCCACAAGCATTTCTATACATGCAGTCTGGTCCCAGTTTATCAACCAAATTCAAAAGAGGAGATCCAAATGATTCCTAATAAATTAAATACAGAAGTGACATAGAGTCCATTGAAAAAATATTTTTTAACAGAACATTACAAAAATTTTAAAAACAAATGCTTTGTCATAACTAAACCTAACATAGCTACTTTTCCCTTGAACATAGGTCTTGAACCAACCCAATAGCATAATCACAATATTTTTTTACAGAAATCCTACATCACAGAATCACAGAATGACTAGGTTGGAAGAGACCTTCAAATCATCGAGTCCAACCCATGCCCTAACACCTCAATTAAACCATGGCACTGAGTGCCACATCCAGTTTTTTTTTTAAACACATCCAGGAATGGTGACTCCACCCCCTCCCTGGACAGACAATTCCAGTACTTTATCACATTGCCTTTCATTTTCATCCCTCCAGAAATCTTAATAAAAACATTGTGCTCAACAAGAAGTATAATATAGAATATTTGAGGTTGGTAAACCTAAGGTAGTCATCACTAATGATGAAGAGAGATATAATGGAAGGTATTATAATGAACATTAAATGGGATAACTACTATTGCTGTTAAATTTAGCTAACTGGTCAGATCTTCTAAATCGAGTTATAAAGACATAAACAGGTTTTTTTAATGGTATTAATGACACTGACAATGCTCAATTGATTAAAAGAACTGGGAAGAGCTGAAATAGATTTATTTCCACTAGAACTTAGTGAAGGAACCATTTTAGAAGGACCACAGATGGATAAAATGGGAAAAATAATCTGTTCTTCTAAGAGTGAAAATGAAAGCTGAAATGCAGTTGTGTGGAAAACATTCAAGCAGGTGTCATGCAGTAAGAGCAGAATCATTTGGATTATTTAGTAAACACTGTGAGCAGTTCCATCTTTCTTTCAGTGTGATTCCACAGGTGCAGCAATGTGGCCCCCTCCTGCCTTAATTACACAGTGGGAGCAACAATGACTGAGAAAGCTGGTATTTCCATCACATTTCTGTTAAACTTCAGTTAATAAACAGGATTAAAATTACTTCCATAGTAGCATATAATAGTATGTAATTGTAATATACTTACATAATAAGTATATAATTGTAATACCAATAGTAAATAATTGAAATCCAGTTTACCAGACAGATAACACCTCTGAAAATATACAAACAGACCCTTGATGTAGACAAGAAGAGAGGGCATAGAGCTGTCCATTGGTCACAGGATTTATTAAATTGTTCAAATATCTATAGCTAAGAATGAGAAATTAGGCTGAAAAAGCAAAATTTTAGTCTTGCAAATTGCAATTCTGTTGATTTTTAATTCTTTGAAATACCAGGGTGCTGGCTCCTCCAGATTGCCCCATTTCCTTCTATACTGCTTTTCCTGCTTATGTAATAGAGAATAGAAGTGTAAGAAAACACATTTTTCTTTATATAGTTTACTGTCCCCAATTTCAAAAGATTTGCAATGTTATGAAATGAAAGGTTTGTCCTTTCTTTGATTCCTGTTGTATTAAACAAAATATCCAGTAGAAAGAAACAGCTAGAATTTAACTACGCAAGTATCCATATATTAAAAATTTTGGCTCAAGATATTTCTCCCTTCACATATTGAAAAAAAGCAGGAGGCTATCTAACCTGAACCTGTGCACTTACAGAAGAAAAGCAGACTGCTTCTTTCAGTCAATAAAGCATAAAGCATAAAGAATTTTTTCATCTGAATATTAGGGGACATCATCATCTCCTTCGCTTACACTTTCCCACCACAGTTCTGATCATCAGAGATATCAAAGTTAGAGATCAGTCAGCCCAAGTGCAACGTTGCTGTTGGCAGTATTGGAATGCTTCAATTATTTTAGATCTCTTTCCACAATAATCCATTAGAGTCCAAGTTTGTTGTGACTCCAAGGTGTAGCTTGAAGCTCATATTTCTTATCTAGGGGCACCAAATAAAATGAAGCTTCCTTTTTCTAACCTAGGCTCTTAGCCAAAACTTAAAGGCAAGCTGATTGTTTCTGTCACCACAGAGAAGCCGGTGATGGTGTTCAGACATCTGTGAAGCTCTATTTCTGTTAAAATAGTGCACAGCTTTTTTTTTCCTGAAAATACACAAACCACCCCAATAAAGTGAAGGCAGTTTATCTGCTTATAATGCTTGCTTACAGTACATTTCCAAATGGGTATTTATAAAAAGATAGCAAAAGGATTTGGTATATGTGTTCCTTTCCTCTGGCTTATTGCCAGCAAATTCCATTTTAGAAATCAAAAGGAAGAAGTATTGGTATTATTTCCCTATAACAAGCATCATAGATTTCACACACAATACACCACTACTACTACAATATACTGCATGCTTGATTGTAGCATACCTCATCCGTGTAGTATGTTCATTGAACTCACAGATAAGAATACCTACAATTTAATGTTTCATGCAATTAATTTACATATTTATTCTTCTAACTTTTCTCCTATTTAGATAACTGAGATGACTTCCTCAAAGTTTCTAGAGAAAACAGAACCTATTTAAATTTATATATTTTTGTGTATTTAATGCACAGTTTTATCCAATGACATTGGATTTGAAGATACATGAAAATTTCTAAATACATGCTTTCAAGCAGTGTCTTTTTCATCACTCCTGGACTGAAACAAAAAGTAATTATAACACTATGCAATTATTCTACATTTTACTAATATTTAGCTCTTTGCAGCAATATTCTCCTTCTCTATTAGTTAGTTGATCATATATTTCAACCATTTACAATGTACTTATTCTCCACAGTAAATGGCAGATAATAACAGTTTGGGAATCTCAGCCAAAATGTCAAACTTGCAGCTGCTCATGAAAGGGATGGATTAATTAGTTACACTCTTGGTGACTTTATCTGACTCATGCTATCACGTCAAGGGAAGGAAAATAAAATAGGTTATATAACCTGGGCTCTTCCACTTATAGCCAAAGTATCTTAAGAATTATACTGAAGAAATAATGACTCTCTTATTGGATTTGGTGTTACTTAACATGTTGTGGAGATAAAGCAAGTGTGACTTCCACTGAATCATCATCTGCTTAGGTCATAGGCTTGCCAAGTTATGAAGAGGGTTTTAACTAAGGTTGCCAAAGGAACTCAGTCCATTCCACTCCTGGCAGTTTGATGCCAGTGCCAGTAGGAGATGGCCAGAACCTGGAGAGGGATCACAGAATCAGCAGGAGGGCACCTGCTGCAGAAGAGCAGCACAAAGGAATTCCATCCACTCCAGAGAGTAAGATGGCTTCATCAGAAACTCAGTTTAAATTTCTCTGTGAAAAGACAAATAACATGAAGAAGAAACAATAAGAAAAGCTTCTACAGGTATGGTGGTGATAAAAGGAAGACTAGGGAAAACATGAACCCTTTCAGTAAAATAGAAGACCTGGTTAAGTCAGGATATGGAGAAGGTTAAGGTACTCAATTACTTTTTTAAATTGGTCTTCACAAGCAAGCACCTCAGCTGCACCACTCAAGTGGCATGGGCAGGAACTGGGAGAATGCAGAAGCACCCACTGCAGGGGATGATCAGGTTTGAGAACATTTAAGGTGAGGTGAGAACATTGAGAGGTGCAGAAGTTCATGGGACCTGAGGGAACCTGCTGATGAAGTGGCTAAGCCACACTCCACCATCTTTGAGAAGTCACAGCAGTCTGGTAAGGTTCCCACTGATAGGAAAAGGGGAAACATAACCTACATTTTTAAAAAGGGAAAAAAAGAAAGACACAGAATTGCAGGCCACTAAGACTTACTTCTGTGCCTGGAGCAGATCCTTCTGTTAACCAAGCCAATCATAATCTGCACTATATCAGAAGTATGACCATAAGTCAAGGGAGGTGATTCTCCCCCACTGCTCCTGTGAGACCCTACCTGGAATACTGCATCCATCTCTGGGTCTCAGAACATAAGAGGGACGTGGATCTGCTGGACTGAGTCCAGGGAAGGGCCACAAGATTATTGTAGAGATGGAACACCTCTCGTATGAAAACAGGCGGACAGAGTTGGGGTCATTCAGCCTGGAGAAGAGAAGGGTGCCATCAGATGGGCAAAGCATAAGAGGAAGTCAAGTGATTAAAGTTGACACATAGGAAATTTCAAGTGGATATAAGAAAAAAGAAGGAAGGTCAGCTAAAGTTAGTTAAACACAGGAACAGATTGCTCGGAGGGGTCAAAGAATTCATATTCCTTGTATAAGAAGATTACCTTCTTTAATTTTTATTTCTTTGGAGCAGGAGGTTGCACTGGATAACCTCTAGAGGTCTCTTCCAACCTATATAATTCTATAACTGTTATGGACATCAGAGCAACTGGAGCTGCTACAGGAAGTACTTTATCTGTGGTTTCATAGGGCTTGACATCCAGTTTGCACATGGATGCATCTACTGCTACTCCAGACTGTTCTGGGTAGTCAAAAGTGTGACTAATTGGGGATATCTCTTTACCAGCTGAACACAGCTCAGAAGTTGCTTTATGACAGAATGAACTTAGAAAAGGAGGCTACAGAAAGTTCTGTGAAAATTTCGTCCTGTTCATCTACACTCTAAATAATTTTAAAGACCACTCTATAAAGCTTTGTCAATAGTCTTTTTGTCGATAACTACCTCTGGACTTTCTAAAAGAAACTTTTCCACCAGCTCACCTAAGTTTTTGTCCAAGTGAACCTTTGGATCATTTTACAGTTTAGGTGCAGATACAGTTTGCCTTCCTGTAAACAGTGAGATTGAGAAATTGAAAGAAAAAGTATTTATTTGCACTCAAGCAGTTAGATATAACAGTTGTTTGCCTACTATGACTCTGTAAGTGCATCCACATGCTACACACAAGAGTTTTCTTTTGATCCTGTAAACATTGCACTGTCAGCTGCAATATGGGCTATATTAAATGACTTGACTGAAAAAGAGAGTTCAAATACTCCAGAATGCATGTCCTTGTGGTAACATCCATAAGGAATCTTTGTACTCAGATAATCCTCTCCATTCCTATAAATGTTAAAATTTGCAGCAAAGAGAAACGAGCATGTTGTGGTAAGTGCCATGAGCAGACTGGTTTTGATTTATTCCTCCTCTCCTTTCATCTCCCTATCTGACTTCTCTCTGGATAACAGCTGCACTCACAGATGATGTACTATTGGTGATGTTCTTAACAGAGCTTTCTCAAATTCTCTGCAAAGACAGGGAAGTCATCTGCAGGAATTATGAACAGATGATCCATGGCAGAATGTTCACTCTTGAGGTTGACATTGCAAAGTAGAGAAATGAACCATGTGTCCATTAAGTTCTTACTTTTGCTTAAGCTTATACTTTATTTTCCTGATGCTTATATGGTGTTCTGATGCTGCCACATGCAGGTATAAGCATGCTATGGTATTCAGGGACTCCACTTTTGACACTCAGTTACCCCACTTGCAACTCCTGGTTTGATTCCTCCTGGCATGAGCTCTCCATATTTCCTTGTTAACAAATTATCAAATACCTATAGTTGTATATAAATATATACTTATCTTATTAAGTCAATGCAAGCTGCAGCTGGGCTGTGAAATGAATAAAACTTGTTAAAGTTCACAGAAAATATGATTTCATTAATGGTTTTCTAAAGGGGACTAGAATAGCAGTAGTTGTTCCTTTTCCCTCAAAGCAGTGTGAACAAAATGCTCTGTGGCTCTAAGCATTTTGATTAGACAAGATATTTTCTATCACAGTCTACCAACTACCCTCAAGCAACCAGAATAAAGGGAAAAGTCAGAAAACTGACCCACTACCCTGCAGCCTGACCTTTCATTCAGAGAAAGCCAGAATGGAGTCCTACATTTTAAGCCAATTTCAGTTCTAAATCTGTCTTGGTTTTAAAGCATACAACTAAACAAAACAGATTAGCCCAGCTGGTTTAGCATTTCAGTTTTGTTGAAAGGAACTTTGGTGAACAGCAAATCAAGATAAAAGTGCTAGGTATTCTTCAAAATCTGTGCTTTCTCTGTTGCATAGATTTGGAATCCTTCTCCATTAATAAGCAGCATTACATCACCATTTTCACTTAATCTCAACTTCCTTGGTTTTCCCAGTTGAGTTCAGAGAGCCCAAGAACCTCAGAGCTTATTGCCTAGAAAATCTTTAAGATAAAAACATAATTCATGGCAAAGAGCTTCTAGAGTGGAAATATTTATATTTAAGCATAAAAAAGAGCCTTGAATCCTGAAATCTGGCTAAATAGCTCACTGGTTTTTATTCTCTTTATTTCTTAGAATAGATGGATTCTGTGTGACTTGATGATTCAAAGAGTGAGGGACCTATTTTGAAGAAAACTAAAGGTTACTAGGTTTTTGAAAATTTAAATATTCATATACTTCCATTTATTAAAGAGCTTGGAGATATAAATCAAAAGTTATAATAAAATCATATCTGAAATTGTCTGAACACTGTGCCTCACACAACTGAAAATTACTCTAAAAAATCTGAATTTATAAATAAATTTCATTTTTATTACCTATTTTTTATATTAGAAGTTGCTGACTATTTTTCACATTTAAAAACTTGGCTATGTCAAATGTAGATACAGTATGAGTTGAGATTTAGTCTACTGAGTGAAAAATTAACAGCAAGAATCTTGTCCACAAAATTTGTTCAAAATAATTAACCGTTCTTTCAAGGAATGAAAACATAATAATACCAAGAACAAACAGCTTTAGTATTGGTGAAGGAAATGGATGTTACTCCTTGAAGCCCTGGATTTTTCTTTTACTTACAAAAAAATCTGTAAAAATTATACAGTATATCATATCTCATCTGAGAGATACATGCAGTACTTTCTGCACATCATTACTAGCTTCCTATCAATCTACTTTATTTACTTATCACTAGCTTCCTAACAGTCTGCTTTATTTCCTTATCACATCTGCTTAATGAGATTTACTACTTTTTCAGATATTTAAGAATGAAACCTGTTTCCAATAGAAAAGCCAGTGTAGCAGTTTTTTCTACACTACAACTTTAATGAATCACAATTTTTTGTATCTTCTGGCTAATCTTCAATGATATCCATGAAATAACTTTCTTTTTTCACTCATTTTAAGGGATGGAACTGAGAGGACATTATGGAAGTAGTTTTAATTCAACTGAAAGGCCAGCAAAGAGCAAGGTTGTCAAATCTGACCTAACAATAAGTACCTGGCTTGTAGGACACTGGGAACTTTCAAGGCATTAATTTATGTGAAACAACTTAAACCAGGTCCAGATGTAACATGCTATAATTTAAGATATTTATTATTCCCTGCTCATATATTTTTATTTTTCATAATATTTATTTGGCTATAGTAAGAGGTGCTGCCACTCACTGACTATAGCAGTCAGATAAAAAAGAAAACCATTGACACCTGCTTATTTCAGCAATAATTGAAGATAATCTGCTCATTACAAAAGCAAACAACTGTTGCAGTATGAGAATGAGAAATCTATGCCAAAATACTCTACAGCCTTGTAGCTAAGGTGATGATCTTAACAAATAAGGGTTTGATTGTCTTAGGAGGCAATTCAAGCCCAAATCTTTCCCTTTACATCCCAGAGGTCAGAGGAATTATCTATAATTAATGACAGGAGCTTTCTGCTGTTGCACTTGAGAAGGGCAATTAACCTGACAATTACATGCAGACTCAAGAACAAAATTTAGTCCTGGATCCCAAATAGAGGCAGGTGGATCTGCTGATTTAGGTAGGAAACAGACTGAGTTAGCTCTCTTAGAAAAATCTCATGCTCTGAGAGGCTTCTCTAATTTATTTATATCCTTGTTAGTGATTCTAGTTTCTTTTGGTTTGAGTGGTATGAAAAGGAGGAAAAGAGCTTATTTGGCTAGGTTGTGTTCACTGTTCACTGAAGAAATGTGATACTACACAACATACCTTGTTCCCATATCTCTATTTATCTCTATTTTCTACTCCCTAGACAAGCACATCTAAATTATTGAAAACTATGAACATTTTTTATACTTTTAAATTATAAATTATAGTTTGAGCTCTTGTTCCATGTGGAATATCCATTTGTGAATTTCCCTGGGGATTTTTGGCATGTGAAGCAGAGGCTTAACATGGACTGGTTTGTAACTCTCACCCATAAATCCTTTCACAAATAATGTTATTGACACCTGTAGGCTTAGCTCAAGAAAGGAAAAAAAAGAAGATATTTTACCTAGAATGTTAAAGCAGGTATTAGAATATACTCCAAATAAGTTATGCAAGGATCCATTCAAAATTTATGAAACACCAATGGAAGAGGGTGGGGTTTTTTCTTTTTTTGCTACATTAATGCTAAGTTACCCTATCTTTCCAAAAATACTACTAACTCAAAAAAGCAGAAATACATGAGGATGGCTATACATGATATTTCCACATCTACCAGCCCTGACATCTGGTTTCTAGATTGAATCTCCATAACATAGGGATGCATTAAGACAAAATCAGAAGTTACAAAATAACTCACTTGACTTGTTTTAGGGAAAATTTTAAAATCTAGAAAGATAAGCAAATATATTTAACCATGAACAAAACTCCCAAGAGGTTTCTAATACACCATTATAACAAAATCCTGAAACCAGCTGCCTCCTCAGAAAATATTTCATTTCAGTTTTGAAAGGAACATTTTTTGCTTTTGACATGTCATTATTTAGCTCTTCTTAGAGAGGCATGTTGTTGCAGGTCAGATAGAGATCATGTTACTCATTAAATATGTTTGATGGTGACATCATGAGCACATTCAATCACAAAATTTTAAGCACTTGCATTTCATCAAGCATCGTTTGGGGAAGTAACAGCCCTTCACTTTAGCACTTCAAAAGGCAGTTTTTCATTCCATGCTGTGTGAACAAATGTTCCTGTTCTTAGCCACTGGCAACTTTTGGGACTGTGGTGCAGCACATCATATAGTTAAAAGTCCTCATCTGTTATGCCCAGTGTGACCCTGGGAGAATTATTGATGCAGTGACAGCTCAAAATTTTATTCTCACCCTTCCTCTGTAACATCAAACTCATTATCAGTTTTTAAAAGTAATACAATCTGTGTCCAGGGCAGTGTAGTTTAATTTGAAATTATCAAATCAACTCACATTACCTAAGGACAGAGGTTTGATATTCCCAGAATGACAAATTGTCTTGCTTTACATGGATCCTGAGAAGCCACTGTAACTCAAATTTTTACTTCCCTTTCAATGAATCATCACTGACTTAGAAATCTTTGTCAACATAAGAAGGACATGGATCTCTTAGAACATGTCCAGAGGAGGGCCATAAAGTTGATCAGAGGTTGGAGCACTTCTTCTGTGAAGACAGGGAGAGAGAGTTGGGGTTGGTCAGTATGGAGAAAACTCCAGGACAACCTTAGAGTACCCTCCAGTACCTGAAGGGGGCTACAAGAGAACTGGAGAGGAAGTTTGTACATGGACATGTAGAGATAGAACAAGGGGCATTTGCTTCACACTGGAAGAGGCTAGGTTTAGGCCAGACATTAGGAGGAAGATTTTCTTTGTTATGGTGAGACACTGAAAGAGCTTTCCCAGAGAGGTTGTGGCTGCCTCATCTCTGGAAATGTTCAAGACCAGGCTGGAGGTGACTTTGAGCGCTCTGCTCTAGTGGAGGGTGCCCTGTTCATGGCAGCAGGTTGGAACCAGGTGACCTTCAAGATCCTTTCCAAACCAGACCCTTCTATTTAATTTTATGACAACAAACACTGAAAAACTATAGAGTTTGCTCATTCCAGGTCACTTTATGACAAATACCTAATTGAGCAATACTTACACAGAATATATTGCCCTTACACAGTAGGTGTTGGAGAATAAATTATCCTACTTGTGACACTCAGGATACACATGATCCAACAAGGATTTAATTTCAGTTTCAGATCTTCCTTTCTATTTCATCACACCATTACACTCATAGAAAATGAGGAAATAAAATCGTTGAAGAGCACAGTCTTTTTACATTAATTTACTTGTTAATTAAGTTGCTGCAGTAAATGCTTACTTAATTACATTCTCCCATGTACACTAGTCCTTGTTATAAACATCTCTTCTGACTCTTGTTCCAAACAAAATTATAACTGTATTGCCTTGCCTCACAAAATAGGTTTCAGTCAGCTTGTCCCAGTGTTCTGGTGCTCTGCTATATTTTAATAATGACAATTTAACATAAAAAACCTACAACATATAGAAAACTATCTGAAGTAGGGATTTGTATCTGTAAAATTAATAAGTATACCTGGAAGAAAGTGAAATTCTCCAAAACTGAAGCATCCAGTGCTACTCATTACTCCAGTGAATTTTTGTTTAAGAAGTATAACTTTGTCACAGAAAAGACAAAAGATGTTCTGGTTTGGGTTTATTTTGTTTGTTTTCTAAAAATGCCTTATAATTAGAAGGTGAGTAGCAGGAGCAGGAATTAGAGATGCACTCTTAATTCCAGGTGTTAGAGTGCTTTAACCCAGGAGACCTCAGTTGGAAGGACATTATGTTCCCTGTCCCATCAGTCCTCTAGTACATCAGTATTTTTCTAATTTTTGTTCTTTGATTTTTAGTGTTATCCACAAATAGAAGCCAGAGGGGAAAAGGAATTTTAATTTTAAAACCAGAGGTTTTTTGGATTAAAGATTTGCACTTAAAGAGGGCAAAGAAGAGAAAGGGGGAAAGAGGATTTGCAGAAGGGTTTCCACAGTTTTCCACAGTCTTCTGAACATATCAGAAAGAAAGAGCATAACTTCAAACACAATAACAGAGAAAAAATTAGTCACTGACATGTTTCAATTCTGTAAATACAATCTTTGGGATCTATATATCATTAATTATACTGTTGTGTGCAACAACTGCAATTTAATCTCATATTTTCATAGGAGAATGTATTTTCCTATGTTTCTAAGAAAAAATATGGACTAAAGGATGACTACATCCTTGGCAATGTCCAAGGGCTGAATCTAGGAAAACTGAGAGAAGCAGTCTTGAACCTTGTATTAGCAATTCATAGAAGGTATCATTCAGCCATAGGAAGTAGATTTGTGACTTGTCAAATGAAAAGTTTTAACAGGCATGATCCATAAATTAAGTAGGATAGAAGGGAGATAGATAGATAGAATAAAAGGTGATTGCACTGTTGGAAATCTAAATAACTCCTTTGAACCTAGAGACAAGTGAATGAGTTAGCAATCTCTTTTTGTTAAAGCCTGTGTAGGTAATACTGAGGCAATTTAATGATCAAAGGATTTCACTTTTCATGGTTGTTCGTCTACAGCCTATGATGCTTTACACACACACACACCAAAAAATTATGGATTGAAGTAAAGAAGGCCTTTTATTTAGACCAGTCTGATAGAAAGTCATGCTATTCATTTTGTTAGATGCCAGAACCAATAAACCCTGAAACATTAGACTAATCACCCTAGAACATTGAATTTAAGAGTTGTTTGTATTTGATTAGTTACAGAACATGCAATGAGTAAATATAGACAAAAGAACTAATAGAATCTTTCTTCTAAACAGTTTCACAGTCCAACATTTCTGAATAGAAATCAAATTAATACAAACACACTATAGGCAAGATAGCTCAGTTATTTATTTAACATTTTCAGATAGACTTAATGAAGAACATGACCTTTAAAGTTGTTGGTCTAGAACAGACCCTCTAGCCATGTGGGTTTTTTTAACTTATTGTACTCTTCTTATGGTCAAAATCTCTTCTGACATACTTTTTCTAAATACTTTTTCTTTTACCAAATTAGCTATAGTTAAGAAAAATGTACATACCTGGGGATTTTAAATACTCCCATGCTACTGTCACACATAGAGTCCTCCATCTGCAGCTAGCCATACATCCATACCTTACTGTGGAGTGTATTTCTGTATAGTGGATGAATTTGGCTTGTTTGCCACCTGCACTTGAATCATAAAGTGCAATTGTTTTATTCATCTATAACCTCTGATGAAATCCTGCTGAGATATTCTTTTGAGCCTCTTTCCCCTGCTCAGGTATAGCTACCATAATAATACTTAGCAACTGACAGCCTGGAGAAAAGAAAATTGTGTGGAGACCTCATAGTTACCTTCCACTATCTGAAGGGGGCCTACAGGGAAGCTGGAGAGGGACTGTTCAACAGGAACTGTAGTGACAGGACAAGGACTAATGGGTACAGACTGAAAGAGGGGAAATTTAGGTTAGCCATATGGAAGAAATCATTGACTGTAACCATCATGAGGCACTGGAACAAATTGCCAGAGAAGCTGTGGATGCCTCATCCCTGGAAATGTTTAAGGCCAGATTGAATGGGAGATTGAGTAACCTGGTCCAGTGGAGGTGTCCCTGCCATTCTACAGTTATGGTTCTATAATAATTAATATTCTATAATTTTGCTTTACATTCAAACCTGAAGTTTGGCTTTAGTTTCAGAAAAACAGCCACTTGGCAAATCAAAGTAGTGTCTTGAAGACTAAAAAAAAAAATCCGATAGAAAAAAAAAAGATAAGCAAACAACTTTCAGTTACCATATTCTAAAGGTAAAGTTGGAGGTGAGTGCCATTCCCATGGGAATTAAGACACTGTAAAGGGAGGACAGGAATGGTCAATGCAGCAGGAGTAGGTCTCATTCTTATGAGCCCAGGCAGAGCAGCAGAACACCAAGGTCAGTGACAGCTCTTTAGAAACCACTGGCCTCCTCATTATGTTCATCCTGTGGCTCTCCTCTGTTTCCATTCTCAGTGCAGTGCTGCAAACACATTTTCTTGTTACTCTTTGGGTTTTCTGGGAGACTTAGACATTGCTTTGGGAAATCAGCAGAGCTTGAGAGAGAGTAGCAAAGTGAAAGGGATGTTTTTCTCACGTAATGATGCCTCAAGTTCTAAGTTTTTTTGTTCTGCTTGGGTGTGCCTTTCCGTTGTGCCTGAGTGATGAAGACAAAACAGTCCTATTCCAGCTGGAGACTCAAGGACAGTTTCTTCAAACTTCGGGCCATAAGCATAAAGAATGTGGAAAGAGGAGGGCGGGCCAGCAAGCAAGCAAAAACGATGAAATCTCATGACTTGAGACTATTAATTGGACAGCTGATACCTTCATGCAAATGGACTAAAATCTATAAAGATGTGAGATCTTGTGACCAAGCCCTTTTTTGCTTCCATCCTGGAGCCATCCAGGCAGGGGCCACGGCTGTAGCAGTGGTACTGCCAGGGTGTGGCCTTTGAAGGTCTCTCAATAAATATCCATTTTATTCCCCTTAACTCTGTGCAGCCTCTGTTCCAGCTCCTCTAGGCATCAGGAACACCCTTTTTCTTTCTCTCCCTATTTTTTCACTGCCAAGTTACACACCTGGAGTGTTAGAGTGCTGCCTACTGCCAACTGGCAATAACACCACCTTGTAAACAAGACCAAGATGCATCTTGGGGGATGAGTTTTGTCATAACTTTAGTTTTTCGGATATGCTTTTTTCCCTCACAGCCTGTTACTGCAGCTAGCATGCATTAGAGTATTTTAAAGGAACTAAAAGCTTTACAAAAACAAAAAAATAGAGGAGTGGAAAAAAAAGGGGGGGAAGTGTTCTGGGAAGGAAAGAGGCTTTTTGGTAAGTGGAAATTTTTGACAAAAGGAATAAAATAAGGTCTGGTGAGCAGATGGAAACCAGCTAAGTTTCACACGTGTTTTTTAGTCTGAAAAGATGTCAAGGAACCCTGCCACAACCATTTGCAGAAAAATCCACTTTGGTGAAAAAAACATGTAGGTTCTGTCCAAAAGGTCATAAATCTCACCTCAGCATTTAGATGTTCAATGAACTGATTACAGTGACACATTTTATCAGAAAAACTAGGACAAGTAAGGAGAAAGGAAACACCCGAAGTCCTTGGCTATAAATGTGTTCCACATGACCTACCAGGGGAGAATTATTTAAAGATCATTCACCTTAAGCTCTCCAGAGATTTCTGGCTGGACATTTATTATTTTCCTACAAGAAACACGAGCTACTGCTCTGACTTACTGTTCCAGTTTTAGAATGGAAATCTCAATGGAACTTGCACTGATATAAAACTGGACTGTAAAAATCACAGTAATGAATCCAGCTCAGTGACATGATGGGTACTTTTTTTTTCCAGCTTCTGAATTAATTTTTTAAGAGTCAATTTTTAACGTGTAAGAAGAATAAAAATTCTAACTGATCTTTGAAAACACGGGATGGAAAAACTATTGGATTAAAACCACCTGATTCATGAAAAGACACCTTGCAAACAGTACTGACTACAACTGTCTGGTGTTTCTACCATTTTGACTACATCCTGATTAATTTAAACTGTTCTTCCTAAGATCCTATATATTCAAAAATGACAGTGAAACTGTACAAGAAAGTTATTAGCTCCTAGTTTGAAGATGGCATTTAGACAAACTCTCAAATGCCATGCGTAATGGGAAGGAGCTCTTCACCTGTTCCTCTATTTGCCAACCAAAACACAGCTCAGTTCAGAAAAGGAGATTATAAAAAAATCTACCTAATTTTTAGATTAATGTAAAAAAATATAACAATATACAATAAAACCTTTAAGCATTTTTGCTCCCTTGAAAAGACTTACATTTTTGAGAAATATGTATTAGCATAATGTGGAGAACAAAAATACTTTTATAAATTGCTGTAACTCTTACTTATGTATTTACTTAACTCCATATAAGTTTGTGTATTTAGTCTAAATAAAAGTGGCAATAAGATGAAGAATACAGAATATTTACAGGCATGTAATGCATATTTTTGCAGGTCCCCAACTTCTGTCTTTAGACTAACAATCCCGAAATATTCCTGTGTTTGTCACCCTTGAACAGAAAGGTTTATATATATATATTAATATTTTGGTAGAAATATCAATCACTCTTCTATATTTTGCCCCAGTTTTGCAGTAATCAATTGCATAATCAATAACTGATCTTTTTTATGTTCTGGCTTCCAAGAAAGTGGTAAAAATCCTTGCAATGTTTCCATGAGAATGACATTACAAGATGAACAACCACAACAGGATGTCAAGTTTCACCTGTATTTCACGTGACAGAGCTAATCATGAGCATTAGATGCATTTTTATTTACAGGTAGGAAAACAATATACTACTGTTGAAAACCATAAGAGCAGCCTAGTGTAGTTGCTAATGCTAACAATGTGTTACATGTCCCTTCATTTCTCCATGAATGCAAACCTAGTCTTAGATGATAAAAATCAGGGTCCAAGAACATTTAATTACCTCATGTCCTACTTCAAATTATTAGTATGAGGAAAGATGACATCATATTTTTCAACAACACATCTGCATTTTCCCACCCCTTTTTCCTGTGTCTGGTTGTAAGGTTGTGCTCAAATTGTTACCTATTATAAAGAGGTAAACTTCCTCAACCCATCAACACCTCTGAATCACAGGTAATAAAAGTATAGCTGCTTTTGCCAGGCCTTGCCTCTCCCACCAGCCTCTGCCTGTGCTCTAGTGTGCTGCTCCTCACCATATGTGACAGCAGGGAGGTTGACATGCAATTTTTACCAGCAGCCTTGACACTGAAGTCCAGCCTTTTGGTATCCCATAGTCAGAGGGATTGATTTTTCTTGTGTACATTTAAGTGCTTCTAACTGCTTGATGATGTAACTCTGTGATGGGTATCACCCAACCTTTAACCAGGCTGTATTTAATTATCATTTTATAAATCCTTTATTTTCATGCTTTCAAACACTAAGATAATACTTGTTAAATATGTTAAGTGGTGGTACTTAGGATCTTCTTCCTGTTTTCATGTACACTTTATGTTCTGTAGACACACAAGATAAGACTCCTTTATATTCAACTGGAAATTAAACCCACATTACTGTACGAGATCTGGAGATTTTTTTTTGCCATCTTGATCAGTCTTTTCAAGTTAATAGTAGCCTAAACAAGAGTTTCTACCAGGAAAACAATAACAAAACCCACCTGGATGTACGTGAGAGACTGGAAAAAATTATTACTGCCTCAAAACAACTAAAATGTGTGTGAGGAGGAAAGGGCAGATCAAGTTCTGCAAAGGTGGAATGGTCTTCTGACCCACACTCCGTCTCCTTTGGAGCTCCAGCCTAGTCCTAGTCCCAGATAGTCCCTGGCTATCAGACCAGAGGCCCCACCTGAGGATAAGCTGGGGCCCCAGGAGGCTAGAGCAGACTAAAAATCATTGCACAAAGACACACGTGGCTAAGTCCCTACTGGCCTTGGCGTTTATGGCATCTGAGACCACACTGGATCAAAGGGTGAGAGCTGTATATTTCTTGTCTCTCTTTTTTTTCTCTCTCTCCTTTTCTTCTACTAATTTCCTCTTCTTGAAATCTGGGTGTTTTAAGGTCGGATGTGTCAGAGTATGCTAAATTAATTCATTGTGAAATGCTTTGATTGAAATTTTGCTTGAAATTTTGCCAGTTCCTGATCTTCTAATGTTTGCCAGTGAAGCTTGTTTTTTGACCTCCCAAGAACTTTTTTCAAGGTTTCTTTTGTGCCACCTCAGGGAAAAGTATTGCCTTAAGCCACTTTTAAATAAACTCACCATGCAATGACCAGGGATTTACAGCATGTTCCTCCCTAACCTGCACTGGGTGACCCTGTCTTGGCAGGGGGCTTGGACTAGATGATCTGCAGAGGTTCTTTCCAACCCTCACAATTATGTGATTCTGTGAAGTCCTCACTGAAGGGCAGACCAATTAATCCAAAGGGCAAACTGCTCTCACCCAATTCAAGCACACAGTGTTGTGCAACTAATGATATATAAACTCACAGGTCAGAAAAACAATGCAGAGATAACACAAAAGCTGTCAGACAGATGTTTTTTAGTACTTCAAAGCTTCAAACATGTACCAATATTTTTGGCTAAAAACTCCAACTTTACATTAATTTTCTTGTATCCCTATAAAATATGATTTTAAGGATACATTCTGACTACA